>CM055817.1:18960272-19042298 GCA_029582265.1 Zoroaster sp. YZ-2022 | reverse complement strand
GGCCCTAATACTATTTTCTTTAAAAAATTATTAAAATTTGTAAATACTTAATAAACCATTTTTAATTGAATTTAATTGTATGAATACACAAAATGTATTCTTCCTCCCAACTCCAAGTCGTTTCGAGATATGGCCCCCCTGAAAATATAGCCACACCCCCTTTTCCCCATCCGTCGGTGATTTTTGTTGAATTTACAGAGGCCTCAAAATTGGGTGAAGATAATTTACTGCAAATTGGTACACAGGGTGAATGGCACCCTCATCTTAAGACCCTAGGACAGTTTTTGATTTATGCACTCCCTAATGCAATATCAGCGTTTTCAGGACCAAGTTGAAAAGTGTTATTGATTATCATCAATAAATAATGCTGTATATTACTACATATAAACGTTGATAGTGCATTAGGGCGTGCTTAAAATTAAAAACGTTGCTACCAGATTGAGCAACAACGTTATTTCAACGTTGAATGTTGGTTGAAATGACGTCACGACGTCGAAAAAAAACCAACATTCAACTGTTGAAATAACGTTGTGTGCCCAACTGGGTAGCAAAGTTTTTTTAAGCACTCCCTAATGCAATATCAACGTTTTCAAGACCAAGTTGAAAAGTGTCATAGTTCATGACGCAGTTGTGATGCCATTTTCACACCGACCAGAAGACGATTTATTTATTTAGGCTATTTATAAATGACGGCACGTCGCGTCGTGCCGTCGCATATATTTATTTAGGCTATTAAGATTGTTGTGGGAGTGTCGTGGCCTACAGCGGGTCTAGGTCAAGTTCTGGTGGCGTCAGATTATGGGTTCGAAACATGGCCTTTCTAGTCGCGGCGCTTCAGAAACACACTTAACCATAATTGCTCCATCCTTTGGATGGGACGTTAAGCCGTAGGTCCAGTGTACAAACATCAGTGCACGTCAAATAACCCATAATGACACTTATCGTCTCTGGTAGCAAATTGGTGGCCCACTGAACATCATCTATAGGTGACATGGTTACCATCAATAAATAATGCTGTATATTACTACATATAAACGTTGATAGTGCATTAGGGCGTGCTTAAAATTAAAAACGTTGCTACCCAGTTGGGCAAACAACGTTATTTCAACGTTGAATGTTGGTTGAAATGACGTCACGACGTCGAAAAAAAACCAACATTCAACTGTTGAAATAACGTTGTGTGCCCAACTGGGTAGCAAAGTTTTTTTAAGCACTCCCTAATGCAATATCAACGTTTTCAAGACCAAGTTGAAAAGTGTCATAGTTCATGACGCAGTTGTGATGCCATTTTCACACCGACCAGAAGACGATTTATTTATTTAGGCTATTTATAAATGACGGCACGTCGCGTCGTGCCGTCGCATATATTTATTTATGCTATTAAGATTGTTGTGGGAGTGTCGTGGCCTACAGCGGGTCTAGGTCAAGTTCTGGTGGCGTCAGATTATGGGTTCGAAACATGGCCTGGCTAGTCGCGGCGCTTCAGAAACACACTTAACCATAATTGCTCCATCCTTTGGATGGGACGTTAAGCCGTAGGTCCAGTGTACAAACATCAGTGTGCGTCAAATAACACATAATGACACTTATCGTCTCTGGTAGCAAATTGGTGGCCCACTGAATATCATCTATAGGTGACATGGTTACCATCAATAAATAAAGTTGTATATTCCTATATATAAATAGTGTAGGAATGTGCATTTTCAAAACAAAATCCTAAATATCTAACTATTATTTTTATAACATCCCATCATATCCTATTTTCAGACCTTTTCCAAAACGCATTTTTGAACTTTTGTTTGGCCATATTACTCGTCTAACATTTGTCGAATTTATTAACAGAACTCACTGAAGTCCCTTTTAAACAGGCGTCTTTAGAAAACTATGCCAAACCATTCACCTTTCTGCCTTATTAAATTTGAACACGACAACAAAGTTAACGAAACGTTCACCTATTTCTTTTAATACAATAGAAACGAAATATTCACAATAAAGCCATTCACTAATATAACTGTATTTAGCGGATAATTATCATCGTGAAGAAAGACAAACAATTATAAAACAAAACAAGGTGTAGTTCCAGCCTCCTCCATGCAATCATTTGAGACTAATACCATCAAGTCTTACAAGAGGAGACTATGTTCATAGAATATGAAACATCATCGAAGAAACTAAAAATAAAACGGAGCTGTGATATCGTCGATGCATCAACAACTTAAATGCATGTGTTTTCCTACACTGGGCAACATGGTGTTGGGTAAGGTTATTTATTCCAGAATTGGTCAGTATTTACCGCAACTGTTCACATGATCGATTTGACAAAATATTATTCAACATTGGGCAATGGTAAACCAACTGCGTAACCTGTTGGTATGTTGACCAGTGTTGGGCAACATATCAACCGTGTTTGTCCAATATTTCTTACAGTGTACAAGAATTCTGAAGTTGTTAATATAGTTAAGACTACCAATCTTGGGGCAGGTTAACCCAAATTTCTTTGCAGCTTAGTAAGAACCTTTTTTAAGTCAAAATGAAAGAGCCCGTTTTTTTTTTTAGTGTTTGACCAGTTTGATAATGTGTCTCGATAACTTTGAGACACAATGCATACCGTGCATCTCCTCTGCACCATGGCGACACTTATTTACATCCGTGATGAAAAAGTGCCAGTTTCAACTATTGTCCATTTGGGAGCTGCATGGATATTAAACTTGGGCGATATCGATTTTTGTTTTCATCCACGATATAGCGGCAAACATATATCGCGATTTTCGATGGTATCGCGATTATTTTATTTTTCAGTCAGGCATAATTACTTTGCAGCCGATAATCACAGGTATGTACCCCTCTATAAGCATCACAATAAATCCCAAATTCGTTTGCATAGTGTGTATGTACTTCTGAAGTAATTCGCTTTTGTTTCTCGCTTCCAAAAGCTGAAAAAACTGTCCAAATTTTGTTTCCATGGAATTTCTGAATTGACTCACAATGGTGATTTTTTTTAATTGCGATATATTTTGTTAATAGTGATTTGCCGATAACTTAATCGATAACTTAAAAAGGTTCTCGATATTTGATATTATCGTGTTATTGCCAAAGCTTAATGGATATATGGCCGACCCGGAAGCAATTTTATTCTGCAGTATACACTTCGTTCACCACATGTAAATGTTGTAGTTAAAAACAAACTTATAAAAACAAATGAAAATGTTGACAGACCTAGTCTTGATCCCGGTACCTCCTACTTACAAAGCGAGCGTTCTAACCACTAGAATACCATTCCAGCATGGTTTGTCGGTGAATTAATTATTGAAGAACCTTTTTAAATCGGTTTTCTATGCCAATTGTTAAGCCATTGACGAAGTGCGCTGCAGAAGAAAAAATAGCGACCCGGAGCACATGTAGCCTTGAAACTCCAGTTCGAATTTCACCACATTAGGCACACAGACAGCAACAATGGGAAGTATAAACAAAATCATGTGATTGAATCGCAAGTTACGATTGGGAGAATTTAAAATTACATGTAAATCAATTAAATATTGTGAAAAATGAAAACATTTTATATTTAAACTCGTTTATGATAGCGAAGAACATTAAATATCTTAAATTTATCTCTCAGAAATGTATCTAACGTGAACATTACTTCTGTTCCCAACTGAAAATTCAAATTTAAAACAATTATAATACAAATGTAATCGGACAATGAACATTGTTTGAGTATGTAAGCCTCAGGTGAGTCAAATATTATGATCGATGACGTCATCGCAGCTCTTAACACCCTCTAGGGCAGGTAAACAATAATCCCTTTTTGCTATCTCGAATAGAGTGGAGTCCAAATTTTACCTGACTAGTTAATGCAGGGAACAATTACTTTACTTACATTTTTTTTTAAATAGGCTATAAACAAAACCACCTGATAGAACCGGAATTAGTTAAGGTTGGAAGAATTTGAAATTATACATGTACAGGTAAATCAATAAAATATACAAAAAATTTTATTAGTACAATTTGCCAAAATCTTGAAATAAAAGTACAATACTTTTACAAATTATACAAATTTTCTACAAAAAATAAAAATCACAAGGGGTAAGTCTTGATTTTTGTCATCAAGATTTTGGCAAATTATATGAACAAAATAAAAATCACAAGGGATAAGTCTTGCAAATTTTGTGTTCCAAATTTTGGCAAATTATAAACATTTTCTACAAAAAATAAAAATTACAAGGGTAAGTCTTGCCAGTTTTTTCATAAATATTTTGGCAAATTATACCCATTTTCTAAAAAAATAAAAATCACAAGGCTAGTTCTTGCCAATTTTTGTCATAACACATTTGGCAAATTATACGAACAAAATGAACAAAAATCACAAGGGGTAAGTCTTGCAAATTTTGTGTTCCAAATTTTTGGGAAATCTTTTCTTTAAATTTGCCTTTGTGAAAAAAAAGATTGCAAACATTGCAAGACTTGCCCTTTGTGATTTTGTTTTAAACATTTTATTCGTACAATTTGCCAAAATCTTGAAATAAAAGTACAAGACTTTTTACAAATTATACAAATTTTCTACAAAAAATAAAAATCATAAGGGGTAAGTCTTGATTTTTTTCATAGAGATTTTGGCAAATTATACCCATTTTCTACAAAATATAAAAATCACAAGGAGTAAGTGTTGCTCATTTTTGTCATCAAGATTTTGGCAAATTATACCCATTTTCTACAAGATATAAACATCACAAGGGGTAAGTCTTGCAAAATTTGGCAAATTATATGAACAAAATAAAAATCACAAGGGGTAAGTCTTGCCAATTTTTGTCATCAAGATTTTGGCAAATTATACCCATTTTCTACAAAAAATAAAAATCACAAGGCTAGTTCTTGCCAATTTTTGTCATAACACATTTGGCAAATTATACGAACAAAATGAAAAAAAATCACAAGGGGTAAGTCTTCCCAGTTTTTTTCAACAAGATTTTGGCAAATTATACCCATTTTCTACAAACAAAATCACAAGGGGTAAGTCTTGCCAATTTTCTGTTCCAAATTTTGGCAAATTATACCATTTCTACAAAAAATATAAAATCACAAGGGGTAAGTCTTGCAAATTTTGTGTTAAAAAGATTCACCTTTACTAAAACAACCCGAACACCTAGTGTTTGTAATCAAATAAACACTAAATTTCTAGTTTATTTTTGCATTCACTTCTAGTATGAACTGGCATTAAGGTCTCCTGTGGTGGAACTTGGATTTGGGAGAAGGGGCGTTTCCATCATTAAAGGGGCAGTACCGTCACAATCAGAGCAGACTTTCAACAGGGCATGGAATTGATGTTCTAGTTTAAGATGAACACAGTGACTACAAATTACTGGCTCATTTATGCAGCAGCAACAGTAATATGACCTTATCTTGTTGGAAATTATTTTCACTCTGATTCCATGTCATGTTGATTGTGACGACACTGCCCCTTTAAAGTATTTCTAAACCCCAGATTTATCCGTTTTCCTCCAATGACTGCCGACAACTGTGAGTTTGGCGATAAACTGAAAGACTTCTACCGCATGGAACCCATAAAGGGTTACTGTCGTCACAATCGACATGGCATGGAATCGGAGTGGCCCTTAAAGGGACACCGTCGTCACAATCGACAGGGTATGGAATCGGAGTTACACTTAAAGGGACATTATCGTCAAAATAGACAGGGCATGGAATCAGAGTGGCACTTAATGGGACACTATTGTCACAATTGACAGGGTATGGAATCGGGGTGGCACTTAAAGGGACACTGTCGTCACAATCAACAGGGCATGGAATCGGAGTGGCACTTAAAGGGACACTGTCGTCACAATCGACAGGGCATGGAATCGGAGTGACACTTAAAGGGACACTGTCGTCACAATCAACAGGGCATGGAATCGGAGTGACACTTAAAGGGACACTGTCGTCTCAAGCAACAGGGCATGGAATCGGAGTGCTAGTTTTAGATTGACTCGGTGATTGCCATAATACCCCACGTGACAAGGTCATAATTATTACCGTCACTGTGTTCATCTTAAACATGGCGATATTGTTCCTTTAAATATGTGACATTTATTTTATAGACATTATAGTTGATATGACCCTAACAGGCGCTACTTAGCACTAAATCAATCGTAATATTATTATTTTTTGCGTAAAGTCAGAAATTTTGCTTCTTCATTCCCTCCTGGATCAACAATTAAAATACATGTGTTTTAACAAGAATTTGTAAGTTAATAATTAATACCATCAATTTTGCGGCAGGTTATCCCAAATTTCTTTGCAGCTTCTTCAACAGCAAGAACCCTTTTTAAGTCAAAATCAAAGAGTCCGTTTTTATAGTTTTGGCCACATATTTTGATAATGTGTCTCCATAACTTTGAGACACGCTGCATATTTTCATCTCCTCCGCACCATGGTGGTACTTCTTTCCCTCCGTGACGATATAACGCACCAGTTTCAAATATCAGAAAATCTTGAGTATCCTTGTATTTTGCACAGTAATCAGGTGTTTTACCTATGTAGCGCAAAGAAACACAGTAACCCTGTATAATAGTTGCACCGGCATGATCAAATGGCTTATGAATCATTGCACAAACTCCAGGAACAGTCTCATTGGGTCTGATGCCGAACCCAGGGTCGAACTGCCGCTTGTTATGTTCCTCTACGCTGACGCCGATCTCAGGTTCTAGATGCCAGTCGTAACGATCACGTTCAAAGTAGTAAGCGTATGTGTAGATGATGGCGATGGGGCATGAAAGCTGTTTCCCGTTGAAGTTGACGAAGGCGTCTTCAAATCGATCTACCTATATAGAAAAATACCAGCAATATTGTCAATACAGAAGAAGATTTTAACAAGCATCACATATTCATGTCGGGATTGGAAATACGTGCATTTTATACTCATCCACCGCGCTTGGTATTTGCTTGTCAAAAGTATATACAATGCAATGATTCATGAGAAAACTGATTCAGATTGTAAATAATAATAATAATGTGTGGACTTATATAGCGCACGTATCCACCAACTGAGTGGTGCTCAAGGCGCATTATATTATTACCCCTGCTCATGAGGCTCATAAGGCTCATAAATCATTCCTGAAACCATCTCAGCTCCCTGGGGAGTATACAGCTCAATTGCTGCCATTACAGCGCATATAGGGCTAATCAACCAACTCTGCCCTCACAGGTACCCATTTAACCCCTGGGTGGAGAGAAGCAATTATGGTTAAGTGTCTTGCTCAAGGACACAAGTGTCACGGCCGAGATTCGAACCCACATTCTGCTGCTAACACCAAAACTTGAGTCCGGTAAGCTAGACCGCTCGGCCACGACACTCCACACTCCCCTCCACTATGGCCAAAAAAGTATCCGGTTTCTGGTCATCGGTCGGCTTCAAAATCGGTAGGGTGACACACTTTTTTTCGGCCATTTTCCCCCCAACAGGGAAATTTGTGATACATTGTATACGCCGGGAACAATTTTCCCATATACAAAATACGGTGGCTAAAAGAGGCCGTGACTACAAATCGGGGAAACGTTCACCCCTATGTGAAAAAGTCGTTTCAAGCACAGCATGGCAAATTTCCAATCGATCCAACAATTCTGGCTGCAATTGGACATCGTTTCATAGCAAAACAAAACAAGGAAGTAAGAGCTATTCGCACGGTCTGTACCGCAGGATAAAGAACAAGGGGTGATCGTAGTCACAGCCGGTAAAGGACCTTGCCATCGACTCGGTCCTTTTTCGCCCGTCTAACTTTTATTCCCTTTCATAATATTTATGTTTTTGTTGCAACCATATAATCATAATAACCCGTCAAAGTGTCAACCCTATTTGTGACCCGCTCCGTCGAAATAAGGAATGTCCCCCAACGCATGTTTCCGTGTAATGGACTTCCAAAGTTCACAAAACGTGCATGACTGAATTACTACATTATAAATTTATCACATTCTAACAGTAACACGTCGGCATTTTTATTTTTTTAAACTATGAAACGATGTCCAATTGCAGCCAGAATTGCTGGACCGATTGGGATTCTGCCGTGCTGTGTTTCAAATGACTTTTTTCACATAGGGGTATGAACGTTTGCCCGATTTGTGAGGCCTCTCCTAGCCACCATACTTTGTATATGGGAAATTTGGTCCCCGCATATACAATGCATCACATATTTCCCTCTTGGCAAAAAAAAAAAGATGGCCGAAAAAAAGCGCGCCACCGCACTGATTTTGAAGCCGACCGATGACCAGAAGCCTTGGAGCACTCTTTTCTAAAATACAAATGACATAACATTATTTGAAGCATAAGCTGTACTGCAATTTCGAGTGATCTTTCTGTGATCTGCGGTATTTTTAATAAAAATTACCGTGAGTCGTACCTCCAGTTCTTTTCAGAACTAATTACTACTCAATTGAGCATTTCACGTGGTGTCACCGCAATTAGTCTTACTTAAACATTACCATGTTGCCATATGTTACTTACATTTAAGTGTTTCATGATGTAGTTTCGACAGTTTGTCACGGTGTCTCTCCATATGTAAAGAGGAAAACAGGGAAAGCCTCCAAACATTTTCTTCCCAGTGGCAATTATGTTTGGTTCGTAAAACATATTTCGTGGAGCAATTGTTGGAATACCGAAGATACGTAGCTTGTCGCCATTGAAGATAGTTTCTGGTGTGACTGGTGTAGTAAACATAACATCAGTGTCGGTCCAAGCAATAATCGGTGCATCGACATATTGATCCATGAAAAAACTGTTCCAAATCTGTCGCATGTAACCAGTTGACCTAAATTTCATTTTCTCTAACACATGGGGATCCGCAGGTTTCGGTTGATACTTTATATCGAATATAAAACCCATGGGTAGCTCTTGTTCAGCAGCTTTGAGTTTAGCAGCAAAGTCATGGTCACTCTGTGATTCTTCGTCAAGTATTAGACCAATCTTACCTAATTTTGGTGACCAGAACAGGGCAGCAGATTGTAATGCGATGCAGAAGAAATGACTAATCATTTGATGTGATGATGCCATGTGTATGGTAAGTGTCACACCATGTCCGTTAGTTAGTGATAGATCTGGTTGGATCGAGTTGCTACTGATATTGACGAAGTCCTTGGCATTTGCTTTTGGTGGCGGTTGTATCGATGGTCTTTGTTTTTTTGGTAATTCCACAGTTGCTATGGAGTGTTGGGACGATGACGCCTTCATATAAATATACACTGTCACACAAATTACACACCAAGAAACTGTAACGAACGCGGGTAGCAGTCTCTTTATTCTTATAGTGTACATCATTATCTAAAAGGATGAAGCAAACATAATTTATGTTTTAAATGCAATTCACCCCAAACAAGATTTAAACACTGGCCTAAGAGGCTACAGAAATGGAATATTTTATAACAGAAGACATGTGTAAAAACGAAAGAAGAATTATAGCATAGAAACATAAAGACATTAACAATAACATTATTTTCGATTAATATGCGGACCGCATTGAAGCCCTCAGGTCGCACCTGTTACAGATGATGTGACCAATGACATCACGTGTTTACAAAAGAGCCCCAAAGATCAAACAGCGCTGGGTACAACATGTATACTGACTGGTCTTTGACAAGAAACCATAAAATATGATATTTTGAGATATCAGACAGCAGAAACATTCTTAATTTGATTTATTTTTTAATAAGGCACTAACATCACATCTCAAATCCTTGATATTATCATTGGCGGATCGGGGGGGGGGGGCTAAGGGGGCTGTAGCCCCCCTAAAATCGTTAAAACAAATTTAAAAAGAGAGAGAGAGAGAGAGAGAGAGAGAGAGAGAGAGAGGGGGGGAGGGGAGGGGAGAACGCACTCCCATTCCCTCACCGTGCTTTATTTTTCTCTCCCTTTGATTATTTCATTGTAATTTTTGTAGTACTGAAAAATAATTGTTTTTGATTCTCAGCCCCCCCCCCCTAAAAAATGTTCTGGATCCGCCCATGATTATGTGAAGAATGGCGTAACCAACCGCCCCTTGTGCTCGGCATGTGTTTTTAGCAGACGACAAAATGGCTAACACTCACTAGATGTGCATACATTCATTGCTCAAAATCTCCTAAAATATCGTTTTCAGTTCTCCCTTCACTATACTTTCCTGTCCTAAGTGTGTCCCTCTATCATCTTTTAAAGGAAAATCTGTGATATTTGTTAAAAAATGACTAGTGAAAACTTGACTTTGTAATTAGGCCAAAAAAAAAAGATGTTGAGTTGCCCTCCACCGACCGACCCAAAAGTGCTGAAATCTCGGGTCGGGTTTTTTTTCTTTTTTTCCCGTCATTCATAGGCCTATTTATTAATGAAACTTACCAATTTTCTTTGTATAAAACATAATACGTTTGATTTGTGAAATTTTCAACTTTTTTTTACCGGTAAATTTACCGGTACCCAAGACTCAATCTACATGTTTTCAAATCGAATGGCCCCGGCCCTCACATGGTGCACTGCCTTCGCACACACTGTGTGCCAACGATTGCGACTCAAATCTACACGTTTTCCAATCGAATGGCCCTCACATGTTTTCCACTGGCTTCGCGCACTGTTTTGTATGTCAATGATTGCGACTCAATCTACACGTTTTCAAATCAAATGGCCCTTACACGTTGTGCACTGGCTCCCCGCACTGTACGTGTGTCAACGATTGCGACTCAATCTACACGTTTTCAAATCGAATGGCCACTCACATGTTGCATGTTGAGCATTGCATGCAATATGGATGAATTTGCTGTGTCAATCACAGCGAAAAGTACAACAAAAATGCTTGGGATACTTTTATTCTGAAGCAAAATTCCTTGCTGATAAAAAAATGCACGTAAAAAAAAGAATGCGCCTTGAGCACCACTTACTTGGTGGATACGTGCGCTATATAAGTCCACACATTATTATTATTATTATTATACAAATGAAAAACATGGTATGTGGTTTCAGTTCCAATGCATTTCAATCTTAAAATGACAGTCAAGGAGAAATACAAAAAAAACAAAAAAACAAAAAAAATCCCGACCGACCAAATATTTTCACTGGAGGGCAACTCAACAAAAAAAATTTTGGGCCTTATTATAGGTGGCCCTTCAATGATTGCATATGGACAACTTGCGCTCATTTGCTCTTTGGCTTACGTTACGGTGCTTATAGCACGTGCAAAGTGCTGCTAAATGATGCAATTAACACTGTCAACCTTTTTCTCTGTACATAATAATAATAAAGATTTTTAGCGCGCACATATCCACCCTGCTGGGCGCTCAAGGCGCGGAAACAAAGAAAAAAACAAAAATTATGTACCGAGATACATGTACCTACAATGCAATTACAAATATACATCATCTTTGAAGAGTTGTGACATAAGATGAGTTTTAAGCATCGACTTGAATCTGGTTATACTATGACAAGATTTGAGTTTAGTTGGAAGATGATTCCAGAGTCTCGGAGCTGCGACAGAAAACGAGCTATCACCCCAGTTCCGTTTTGAAGTTGGTTCCTTTAGGAGTGACATGTTGCTGGAGCGCAAATTGCGTGATGGAGTGTAGACTTTAAGCAGTTCAGAAATATAAATTGGAGCAATGTTATTAAAAGATTTGTGAACAATTAGCATAAGTTTAAAACAATTCTCTGTGAAACAGGAAGCCAGTGCAGTTCTTTCAAGATTGGCGTGATATGGCATGACTTTCTGGACAAAGTCACAACACGAGCTGCTGTGTTTTGTATGTGCTGAAGACGAGATATTTGATTCTGCGGGAGACCGTAGAGGAGAGCATTCCCGTTATCGAGCCGTGATGTGACAAACGCATGTATAATTTGTTCAGCAGCACTTTTATTCAAGTATTTCTAATTCGGCTTATATTTGATATGAAATGATGATATGCGAACAATGTTGGAGATATGTGGTTTTAAAGTCATTGTCGAGTCAAATATATCACCCAAATTACGTGCATGTAATGAGGGGTTATCTGCGAGTCACCAATTGTAATAAATGGAAGAGAAACTTTAGACAATTGCTGACGTGATCCAAATAGAACAAATTCTGTTTTTTCATCGTTCAATTTCAGGAAGTTTTGTCTCATCCAACTTCGAATCTCTTGAATACATTTCTCCAGTGTTTTAATGCAGGAATCGGCAGGTTCTTGAGAAGATTTAAAAGTAATGTAAAGCTGCGTGTCATCAGCGTAAACATGGTAATTTAAATTATACTTCAAAATGATATCACGAACTGGAAAGGTATAAACAGTAAACCACTGTGGGCCGAGCACAGAGCCTTGGGGTACAGAATAGTCAAGAATAACAGGCTCGGAGATAGCGTTACCAATACAAACATGCTGAGGCCTATTTAAAAAGGTAAGACTGACACCAATCAAGGGCTGTGTCATGTATTCCAAGATGATATTGAAGGCGGGAGAGAAGGATTTTATGATCGACCGTGTCAAAAGCGGCGCTTAAGTCTAACAAAACTAATGCAGTGATTTTCCCCTCATCCATGACAGATAAAATGTCATTGTTGACGCGAAGAAGAGCAGTTTCCGTTCCATGAAATGGTTTGTAGGCTGACTGAAATGTGTCCGATAGGTTATATTAGCACGAACATGGTCAGAGATCCGTGATGAAACAACTCGCTCGATTGTTATTCCAAGGTACTTTAAATTCGCTACTGGTCGGTAATTTTTGAAAACTTCCTTGTCCAAATTGGGTTTCTTTAGGAGTGGTTTAACATGAGCAACCTTCTGACTATTAGGGAAACAACCGGAAGAAAGAGATCTGTTTACAATAATTGTGATATACTTAGCAAACACATCAATATTTTGTTTTATTAGCGAAGTTGGCACTGGATCAAGTTCACATGATTTTGATGGCGATTTCATGATGAGTTTCTTGATCTCCGTAACACTAGTAGGCTCAAACATGGACAGTCTACATTGTGGATCTTTGCGTGATGGTGTTTGTGATAGAATGGCAGGTACTGAGGGAAAAGAACGACGTATATTCTCAATTTTTGTGACAAAAAAGTTTGAAAAAGCATTTGCGAGGTCCTGATCGGAGTGTGTAGATGGAAGCACTGGAGCTTTGGGTTTATGAAGCAGCTTTTCAACAATGTTAAAGAGTTTTTTTCTGATCGCCAGAGCTATCTTCCACAAGAGATGAGTAGTGAGTTATTTTTGCCTGGTTAATCATGTTTTTCACAATATCACGTTGGTTACAGTATTCTTGCCGATGTACTCCAAGTTTCCCATTGTCACGCCATCTTCGCTCAAGTTGACGGCGGATTTTCCTTGCAGCACGGATATCATCATTGAACCAGGGGGATTCAGATTGTAGTTTAAACAGTTCGAGTTTTTGCGGAGCATGATCATCCAAGATGTTACGGACAGTAGATTCAAATAGACTGACACAAGAATCCAGCTCACCATCTTCAAGGTTTACATTTTCCAGTTGAGATTCAACATCATGACATAAATCTTTAATATTTACTTTTTTCCAGTGGCGAGTAGTTACAGAAATGGTAGGTATGGGAGGTTTTTTAAGGTTCAAATTTACCATGATTGCATAATGATCAGATAATCCAGGATGAATAGTTATATTCGTGATAAGAGGTGAAGTATTTTCACGCGTTATCATGAGGTCAAGACAGTGACCATACCGATGAGTGGGTGCTGTGATGTGCTGTATAAGTCCATGAGCAGAGAGCAGATCTTTAAACTGATTTGCATAATTGTTTGAAATAATGTTCATATGAATGTTAAAATCGCCGGTTAAAATAATGTCAGATGGGTGTAAGAGATAATCGACAATTAATTTTTCAAATTCCTGCAGAAAACTGGAGAAGTTTACATGTTTACCATCAACATCCCTTTCTGGTCGATAAATATTAACAAGGCGAACAGATCTAGAGTTGCACGTTACCTCAGCATGCAGAGATTCAAATGTTAGGTAGTCAATGTTAACACTTTCATACTGACAGATAAACTGGACCTAAAGAGTAGTGCAACCCTCCACCGGTCTTTTATTGGTCTGGGGATATGATGGAGAGAGTAGCCAGCAGGAGTACACTCACGGGGTGGCAAGTCATCATTAGGTTTAAACCATGTCTCGGTTATATTATGGCAACAAGATCCAAATTGTTTTGAAGTACAAAGTCAACAAATTCATCAGATTTGTTACATATGGATTGAGTATTCAAGACACAGAGCTGAAGTTTAGACTCATCGTGAACATTTGGAGTTGAAGTTATGCCAATGTCGCTTGTTGATGTGGTCGAGTTCACTGCTGGGGGTTGGTACGGCGACCAGCTTTTTTACCTCTATGTGTGCGGCGGTATGTTTGGGGTTGATTAGCAAGTATTCCAAGAACATGCTCCGCATGGGACTAAGTGACAACGCTAAATGTACCTGTTGTCATGATGTCCAGACTGTACATCACATCGTTCATGACTGTATTATTTACAGATGTGATGGAAATTTAACTGAACTCGACCAGTCTGCATTAAACTGGATCCATAACCTAACCTTGTCATGTTAACTTTGTATGAACCATACGATAAATAAATAAATAAATAAAGCAGTCCACAGCACAAATCAGATGATGTTCTATCTACGCCATATAACTGTATGCAAGTTAAGTATAATTATATCTCCCTGGCCCCACAAGTACATGTATACAGAAAATTATTATAGCTTTATTTTGGGGGAAGCAGCAAAATGTACTATCATGGTAACAAAATGTGATGCTGTAAAAGTGAAAGTGTGTCAACACACAAATCTAGGGTGTTTTCCCTCCTCCATGATAAAACATGATTAAATTAGATACTGCAGACTTTGCAGACAGCTGACCCCAAGTTGTATGTTTGTAGAAAAGCAAAATTTCAAACAAATTTACCTGAAAAATTCAAAAATCGATGGGCCTTGAAGAACAAGGCCCTGAACTTACAAGGCTTTGACCCTCAAGGCCAAGGGTGTGAGTTCGAGCCCCGGTCATGACACTTGTGTCCTTGAGCAAGGTACTTAACCATAATTGCTTCGTCCTTCGGATGGGACGTAAAGCCGTTGGTCCCGTGTGTTGTGTAATGCACGTAAAAGAATGCGCCTTGAGCACCACTTAGTTGGTGGATACGTGCGCTATATAAGTCCACACATTATTATTATTATTATTAACAAGGCCAAGGCCCTAAAATCAAGCCTTAAGGCAGCCTTAAGGCCAAGGCTCAGCATCAAGGCACTACATCACTGGTCAGGAGCATCACTTTATTGAAAATTTTCATCATATTCAAATAACCAGGAGCTTTCATAAAACATTTGATTTCACAAGAATTTTCATGACATGATATGATATGATATGATGTGATCTATAGTGTGATCTATAGTGTTCGACCACGTCCTAATGGTCGAGAGGAAACGAATCCGCTTAGTAATAGTTAGGTTATGAGTTGGACGGCGTGGTTTTAGAATTGGTCTTTTCATCCCCAAAAAGAACAAATTATTTTGTATTATGATAAATTGACTCCTACAATATTGAAATAGATAGTATGACCTGTTCTTTTTCTGATTTGTGGCTCTCGAGTGAATAAATTTGTGGCTCTCAAATCAATAAATTGCGAAGTCCCCAAAAAAATTTTTTTGCGAAGTCCCAAAAAACAGTCACTGCGCATGTTCAGTGACATTGACCTCCGGCTTGGTTGCGTCATGCTCTATTTGTAACCGTGGGTAATACCTGACCGCGCCTTTTCCCCCCCGTACCACACGCTGGCCATGGAGTAAACAGTAAAGGGATAGGAAGAACTCTCTATCCCTTAACTGTTGACTCCATAGCCAGCGTGATCTCGCCCCGGCCATGGTCCCCTGTCGAATCCCTGTCGAATCCGTGGCAAAACAGGCCTTGTAGTTTTCTATGGTTTAGCAGTGAAAAAAATCAACGCACTGAACGGACCCCAATGTTCTTACACGACCTCGAAGTGTGACGTGGATGAATACACAACGCCTATGGGTCGTTCATCGTTCGAGAGGCTGGCTGTGAACAACAAGTAGCGCAGCAGTACAGTACACAAAGCCGATCAAGCGTGACGTAGTATTTGTAGCAGTAGCCGTGGCTACAAAAGGACTGTGTGAGTTCGAAGCAGGTCGTTTCGTACCCAAGTCGTTTCGTACCCAGTCAATTATGACGCACAAAGGAGATTGCAAACCTGCTCCTGTGACATCGCCGACGCGCGGCATCATCATAGACATGTATCACGTTCCAAGGGATTAAGACTGCGGTCCTTTCAAGAGTTCAATTTTGCTTGCCATTTTTCTTTCGTTACAATATCATGTTATCAAATTCAAAACCAGCGGCGGATGTACCGGCAGGTTCAAGGAAAAATCTTCAAGTTGTGGGACGACTACCAAGCCCGCCGCCTCACAACATCGGGACTACTGGCAGCCTGCAAGTACCTGACAGGTCCAGCCCTGTAAGCCACAACAACAAGCCAACAACAAACAAACCGGTCCTTTTCAGGACCACCAATTCTATAAAGAGAGATTGATACCATGCATTAAGTGAAGAATAAAGACGGAAATAAATGTGTTTTTCTCCACAGGTTAAAAAAAAAATTATGCAATGCAATTTTTTTCGTTACCTAAAAACAGTGCCAAACTGATCACAAAATTGATCACATAATTGATCACTAATTGAAAAATTGAAAATTGAAAAACAATCATAATAAAAGAAATGCAAATAATGTTGAAATAGATTTTATTACAATTTCACAAATTCAAATTCATTATTGCTTTAATCATAAAATTTATGGGAAAATAATTATTTAGTAAATCCAAAATAATCAAGACTTGAAAATTATAGAAAAGGGAAGACAGTGATAAATTTGCAAAAACAAATAATAATAAAAAGAAATGCAAATAATTCTGGGAATAGATTTCATTAATATTTTAGATTTTCATGCTGGGAATTGAATTTATTAAATCCAAGCTCAAAAAAACCAAACGAAACAAACCGCAGCGACAACACATTTCCCGTGAACCCATCAACAGTGATTGACAGTCACATTGTTGTTCAATATAAAAGGACTTGGAACCCTTTGTTACTGTGCTATGAAGCCTGGGTACGAAATGACTTGGGTACGAAACGACTTGGGTACGAAACGACCGACATTCTGTGAGTTGCGGGGTATTAGACAATTGTGCCCCTATATCATACTATGATAATTCATCTGCCACCTTTCACCTGGAACTCTTAATTTCTGGTGACATAAACCCAAACCCTGGACCTGAAACACTGAACAACACACCCACAAACGGGCATTGAGACACAATGGTCTGGATAGCAGGAGTAGAATAAACAGGATGTAGACCTCCATTGTCTGATCACAAAGTTGTTGATCCAAACAAAAGGCTTGTGGTCAAACTACAGGTTATAATCTCTAGCTACAGGTTATAATCTAAATCAGAGTTGACTGCACAAATAAAATGAAGATCCAAAATGTGTATACACTCAACAGTAAAATTTTACTGCACTGACAGACAAAAAACAACAACAGTTTTTCACTTATTATAAGAAAACAAATGTACCAATACTCACATAAAACGTAAGGCGCTCAGACAACACAGCCAAAAGTGGTTGACTGCTTCTAACCCCACGCCCGGCATTTTATCGTGTAAAATGGTTACATTTTCAAAACTAACTGCACTTGCCTTTTGTAGTTAAAAATTGAGTCAACGCTTTAAAAATGAGTTATAAGCAAGTATATCATGTGGCGGTATGGACATTCCATTATTCAGATACAGTTACAAGTGACTGGCGTGGAGCGCACCGTATCACAAGCGTGTCACTTACATTCGAGGTCCATTCTCAATTCCACTATATTTTAAGTATATTAATTATCTAGATGTTTTCTTTTGATTGATTAAGTTTAATTAATGGAATACATTGAACAATATTTGTTTCTTATTTTGTTATATAAACAAAAAGTAATCCTCGCGGATTGATTTTGTGTAGAGTCTTTCGCCGGTTTTACGTGAGGTAATCTCTCTCTTGTTGTCTCAAACAATTTGCTGCGGTTTTTCACGATTTTTGGAGTGTGATTCCTACTTTATTTTGCTAGAGGCTTGGGTCCTTTTGTTAACCCGCTTTCTGCCGCTCACTGACGAGAGAGAGAGAGAGAGAGAGAGAGAGAGAGAGAGAGAGAGAGAGAGAGAGAGAGAGAGAGAGAGAGAGAGAGAGAGAGAGAGAGAGTGAGAGAGAGAGAGAGAGTGAGAGAGAGAGAGAGAGAGAGAGAGAGAGAGAGAGAGAGAGAGAGAGAGAGAGAGAGAGAGAGAGAGAGAGAGAGAGAGAGAGAGAGAGAGAGAGAGAGAGAGAGACAGAGAGGTTGACTTCGTTTTGGTGGCGCTCGTGGATATTTTATTACATTGGATTTGATTTATTTTGAATTTTATCGTTAAACTGTCTACAAATCTTATTATATTATTTCCAAAATTAAACAATTTTCTAATAATAAATTCAATCATTGTTATTTATGAATCAAAGAAATAATTGTCTATTTGTCATGGCAACCTAACTTTTACTAGTGGGTAAACTCACAACAACTAGAGTAATACTACCCTAACCCTGTTTAATATTTTTTTTCAAACAAGAAAGTATAGAAATGAATTAGTGCCTCCAGACGGTACAGAAAATTTGGCAGGCTCGTGGACTACCGTACTTCAGTAACTACAATGAAATATAACTAACATGCCTTGTTTGATGTACCATCGGATTAGATGAAAATTTGGCAGGCTCGTGGACTACTAGGTAACTACAATGAAATATATCTAACAAGCCTTTGATATACTTTCAGATTAGATGAAAATGACTGATTCCGATCCTATCAGTGTTGGCCAGTGTAGTAGACTGGATAAGTCCATTTTGAGCAACTGTAAGTAATAAGTGTTTCTGCAGTACACTTTTGGCCTAATTGAAGTCGCACGAACACCTCTTTGAAATAGTTTTTTTTTTTTTGCTTCTTCTCGTGAAACTTATCGAACAAATGTGTATGTATTGTATGCAGAGTTTGTGCATACATGAGGTATGTTGGACAAAAGAGCTACGAAACCCTAATCCCTAAGGCATTCTGGCTAGGAACTTTTCTGAATCCTCCAAAATCCATCAGTGCAATTTTGGAAACATGCCCTTATCTTCAAAATACACAATGCATTTTCGTTGATCTTTCATATTCAGCACTAAGGCCACTTCTTGCCAGGTAGTTATTTTGCCCCCATTTGAAGAGGTGAAACTTCCAACAGTGCTGATTTTTTCCCCATAAAAGGTGACCTTGGAGGATTTGAAGGATTTTAGGGTTGTTAGGGATTTATTTAATAGGGTCACGCATGAGTCTTCTTTCACAAGATCTTGTGAAACGAATTGGTACAAAGCGGTACTGTATTGTACTGGTAGGCACGAGCGAAGTGGTTTTGCTTACCCAGAAAATAAACTTCAAAAACGTTGTTGACAATGTATATTAGGAGATGTAAATAAGCATACCTGGAATTTCGGTTATCCGTCTAGCGACAAGAAACAAGGTAAAACTGTCCAGTATATAATGGCTCTTCCACTGTTAAAACCTTTCATGGTAGAACTCACTGAAACTCATACAGTACTTGATCTGTATGTTGAATTATGAACTTGTCAGGCAGCGCTAAGGTGTGTTTGACATTGTCATTCGGTCATACCGAATTGCAGACAGGCTGTATTGAACCGATCTACCGTAACCATACAAAGCAACGCGTATAGCGTGTCAATACACAATATCTTCACTTTAAATTATAATTTATGCAGGCATGCATAGTGCGCCCACAAGGCAAGGGAAAAAAATGTAAAGACGATTGCATACTAGTTGAGTATTGTGCATGTCTGCCACGCTATATATTTATTATTTTATGTTAACATTCTGGTGGTATTTTCATGGTTAAAACCTCAGAATATGGTATCGCGTCAAAAGAGAAAGGTACATGTATAAGTTTTTTTGCATATATCCGAAGTGTAAGAGGGAGCGAGCAGAAATTTCCATCAAATTATTTTTATTTTATATTTTTATTTTAATTTTTTAAAGGAAATGTACAGCATCGTTAATGTTGGCAAAACTACTCTTGAATCAAGCTAAACAGTAAACAACCAATTCGTGAAAGTTTAGACTTGGTTATTTGTGTTGTAAACGAGATAACAGCGAATATGCATTCAGCTTAGTTTTATTCATTATGTAGAAATTATTACAAAAATACTCTTTCTTCGCTTCGATTTCAGTACAATATATTTGCTGCACATAAATCCCCGAGCAATACAGTCTATGAAATGAACCAAAAGGTTAGAAGGTTGCTTGCTTTCACGCACAGAGAATATTGTATTGTTAACAAGTTTGACCGTAAGGCTGTTGTATAATGGTGTGCGCTGCAAGACATTAACCCCATCCTGCACCAGCCTATACATCTCTCCGCTTGCCAAGTCACACAGTAGTGACAGTACCATAACTTTCAAAAGTAAGTGTATCTAATTTGTTCAGAAGTGGGAACCCTAAACCCCAAGCGATGATGATGACCCATATTTGCACAATTTATCAATTGCATATGAGCCACAAAAGTCTTGTTTCGGTGAGGGCTGGTTTCTTCAGTGTGGAGTCGTTGTAACAACTCAATGACTTAGTAGCCCCCACCTTGGAGTGGCCATTTCCATTGTGGGGCGATTTGCATAAAAAATGTGGGGTTTACACTTTATGGTAATGAGCTTGTGCATATGACTCAATTCATATTGTGGAACGCCCTTAATAAGGAATACATTAGGCCAACAAAATATCTGGTTTCTGGTTATCGGTTAGCTTCAAAATCGGAGCAGTGACGCGGCTTTTTTCAGCCATCATTTTTTTGCCAACAGGAAATTATGTAATACATTGTATACACGGGGACCAGATTTCCCATATACAAAGTATGGTGGCTAAGAGAGGCCTGACAAATCGGGCAAACGTTCATACCCCCTATGTGAAAAAGTCGTTTAAAGCACAGTTACGGCAGAATTCAAATCGATCCAGCAATTTTGGATGCAATTGGGACATCGTTTCATAGCAAAAAAGATAAAGATAATTAAAAATGCCGACGCGCGGGTCCAAGGCGACGCGCGTGGAGACCAGAAACCGCAGACTGAGCGCTGCCTGTGTTTAGATCATAGATAATATATATTTTTTTAAACTGTTTATCTTTCTTCACGGTGATAATTATGCGCTAAATAATAATGTTTATGTTATTGTAGTATATTATTAGCATTTTTACTTGTATTAGTAAAATATTCGGTAATCAGCTCTGGGCAGACCATTGATTGACAAACACGAACTTAGTATTCATTTTAGCGGATAATTTTGATACAGTAACGTTTATACATGTAGACGTAAAATGTTTTAGGGACTATAGCAATTTTTCGTATGGTCTTTAGCGCATGATAATGACCATGCGTCAAACTTTTTCCAAATTCATAAATGTCTGTATTTTATTTATTTATTTATTTCAAAATATTTAACCTGGGTAGGCCATTTACCTTTCTGTATTCTTCCTAGGCGCCCAGAGCGGTCTAGTGCATCAGTGTTCTGATGGCTGAGTTCTGATGGCCGTGACTATGGTATATTTCACTGTACAGTGCTTCTCTTCACCCAGGAGTATAAATGGGTACCTGTGAGGGTAGAGGTTGATATTGTGGTTGAAAAAGCTACGATGCGCTACGGTAGCTCAGGGCTATATACTCCCAGGGAGCTGAGAAAGTTTAGGTTTGATATTTTGGCCCAATGACCAGGGATAATATTAAGTGTAAAGGTGCAGTGCTTGGAGTGCTATGGTCGAGCGGTTTTGTGCATCGGATTTGTGTTCTGATGGCTGAGTCGTCAGAATGTGGGTTGAATCCCAACCGCGACCATGGTGCTTGTGCCCTTTACCATAAATGTAGTTAATTAAGTGTCACACCCTTACTATACATGCTCTATTCATAATCGAACAATCGCACTTCATTGTGTACACGTACTAGCAAATCGTAGGTCAAATCTCGTTGACCTGGAACCGAAGTAAGATTTGTTGTGTTGACATTTGTTGAACTTGACTTGAGCACCCAGCAGGGTGGATATGTGCGCGCTACAAATCTTTTTTATTATTATTATTATTATTATTATTATTATTATTATTATTATTATTATTATTATTATTATTATTATTATTATTATTATTATTATTATTATTATTATTATTATTATTATTATTATTATTATTATTATTATTATTATTATTATTATTATTATTATTATTATTATTATTATTATTATTATTATTATTATTATTATTATTATTATTATTATTATTATTATTATTATTATTATTATTATTATTATTATTATTATTATTATTATTATTATTATTATTATTATTATTATTATTATTATTATTATTATTATTATTATTATTATTATTATTATTATTAAATGCCACGTATGAAGTTACAAAATTATGTATTTGAACTAATATTTATCCTATAAAAGACCATCACATTGTGTGTTTTATAAATAATAGATATACATGTAGTATTATGGTGAATTGTTGTGTACCATTGGGGGTTAATACTGATGACATCCAGTCAACGCGATTTGGAGTTAAGTTACCGCGTCTAAGGGTAGAAACTAATATTTATCCTATAAAAGATCATCACACTGTATGTTGTTATACATAATAGATATACATGATTTTAATAACCATAAATAGATCAACCGGTATGTTATTTTGTGCTGTAAAGGTTTTTTAGTTCAGCAGGGGCGTATATAAGTCACTTACATATTTTGCACTCGGGTTGCATGCATGCATGCCCACGTGGAAGTTACATCCCTCCTCCCCCAATTTTTAAAAATCGTTTTGGTTATTTTTCAATTGTCATCAAGCAGCTAATCACTGCCAACGGTGACCTTAAAGTTAGTTTATAGAGTTCCTGTGTTCCTCCTTCGGGACAAATTTTCGAATTGTTTAGTTTTTTATTTGAAAATCGATCAAAGAAACAAATAATATTTAGAGATATTTTATGAGACATTTCACGAAATAGTTGTCAGAAGCTTGGTTTCATGTAAAGTTTTGACAGGGAATTCCCACCCTATATAAATTAATTTCTGTATATTTTAACGTAAACTGCTTAACCTTTAAGGTATCGATTCTTTTCTATCCACGATATATCGGCAAACATATATCATCGCATTTTCGATAATATTGCGAGAGTATATTTATCATTCATACGCATGATTGCTGCTTAGAGCCGATAATCATTACAGTATGTACCCTCAAAGGCGTCACAATAAATCGAAAAATTCGTTTGTCGGCAGAGCGTGTATGTACTTCTGAAGTAGTTCGCTTCGCTTGTTTCTCTATCGTGCCGAAAAAGCTGAAAAGACTGTTCTAATTTTGTTTCCGGGCGGAATTTTCTGACTTGACTCACAATCGTCGAATTATTTTAATCGCGATATATTTTTAATCGCGATTTGCGTCAGATATGCCGATAACTCAAAAAAGGGTTCTCGATATCGTCGAATCGAGAATAAAAAAGGTATCGCGATAGTCGATATTATCGTCGTGTTATCGCCCAAGCTTACTCATGAGATGACTATATTTAAGAAATGTGTAATTTTGAAGCATTTGTTTTCCCTTCTTCAAGTAACAGCCATTTCTCCGATGAAAAAGACGGATGTTAAAACCAACACTTCTTAATAATGTGGCGATGCAATATTGAGGACCCAAAATCATAACGACAATTAATTTCGCTATGTCGCTATGTCGCAGAACTAACGTTTCAACGTTTCATAATTGATGTGTGTTTTTGCAGACCCCATTTTTCAATTTCCACAATTCATCAGACATGCTGATTGTACCTTTTTCTCACGAAACAGATAAAGCAGAACTGTGGAGGACAACATGCGATATATGCTGTAATTTTCTGCTTTCTACCGGAAATACAAAGTTGGTGAACTGTGGAGGACAAAAGTGATATATGCTTTTCTTGCTTTCTACTTTTCTTCCAAAAAGCCGATCGAACATTTTGGACTTTTGGTAATAAAATCTATTCCGTTTTCTATTAACCACAACTGAGCACTCAATTTCGATTTTATTTTCTGGATGACAAACCTAATTTTCTATTTTTTATTTTCTACTAGCATAAAGAAGATTGAACCTTTTGTCAAAGTTGTGGCCTGGAAAAGTGTATGGGCATGTGCTGTAGGCCTATTCCTTCTCTTTTGAAATCAACTCACACGGTGGGAGTCTTTGCCTGAACTTAGACCAATATTTATGGAGTGGATAAGGGCAAACCAGGTATTCCCAACCATGCTTCAGTCATTCATGCTTCAGGCACTGCGGTCACAACAGTGTTCAACTATACAGAAAGGTTCAACACAACATAGCATACCGCCATGGCGTCATATTGTATCCTTGTCATATTTCCCATTTCCCATTAATTATCAAGCAGCCAAGCAACCATTCCTGTGCACACCGTTCTGTGAACACCGTTCCTGTGAAGATGTCAGGACTGTTTTCACTTTAATACATAGTGACCGTTTTTCATATACAGTCACTATGGTAGTATGATATTCAATTATAAATAGAAATAACGAAATGACACAAAAGACATGGTGGTTTGTTTCTTTTGTTTCAAACAAAATATATTTAGATTATTGAAAGATTATTGAACATTATTCATTAAATTTATTAAGATCTAACAATCATCTAACATTCAATAATCATCTAACATTAACAAAGTGAAGTCTAGTGTTTTTGTGTGATACAAACAAACAGATAGCCTTCTGACCTTCTGCTGCTGCTACTAAGATCTTACTCTTCGGATATTGGCATGATGTACAAACACAAAACGGACTAATAGTCATATGTTTGCTTTTTACTTTGATATGAGATTATGTAATTATTATTTTCTAAATGATTTTTTAATTTTCTGGGGTTTATTTATAGCATTCCTATACTCATACTATTATCAATGAGGGCGCTGTTTTACAGTTGCTCGTGTTTATTTTACTGTGCCGTCTGCCCTTCAATTTTTAATCGTCTAAATTCGTAAATTTTGCCTTGCCATCCAGTCCTATATTTTAACCAGTGAATGTATCTATTTATGATGTACTGTTTGTCATCGTTTCTGGACGGAAACTTTTAACATGTAAGTGTGTTTGGTTGCACTTTCTTTTTATCATCTATGGACTTAATCTTTGGTTTAAGGTTGCACAAATAATGGCCGCCATGAGATTCTCGTATTTATAACAGCCATCCACTGTTGCAACATCGTTTTAAACCCTGCGCTATGTGGGGATGTGGGGAAATCTCCAAGACATTTAGTGCTGAAAAACACAGGAGATATACTTTTAATCGTCATCGTACTCATTTTCAGCCTACGAACACTTCCGACAAGTGATATTTGTTCGATGGTTTGACAACTAACGTTAGGACACGTTTATGACTGTCGGGTTTCTACCTACTACAAGGACTCCAGCGACCAAGTGGTTAAACATGATTACATTTGCATGGCAATTCCTGGTCATGATCCACCAACCGGATATAACCGTTTTCATGGAATGTGTTAAGAAACCCAGGACCTTACAGAAACTACAATTTGAATCCACGTAACTGCAAATTCAGTGAAGAGAATGACAACCATCGTACAATCCTACACTTCCATTGAGCTAAGATGTATTAAACAAATAGTGTACAGTTACCGAAATCGATCTTATGATCGTTTAAAATACCTCAAACCTACTTGAAGAAAAAAAAGGGTGCAGAGGAGGTACGTTTCCCTTTAGACCAATACCGGTTATCAATACCAGTAATCGCAGTTATAATCCACTTTACAATAGACAATTACATAACCAGTTTATAACTCAATACACCGTTCATCTGTTCTATGTACTACATATGCTCTGCCACCTGTGTCTCTGTCCCACTCATCAACCTGCAATCATTACTGACACAAATCACCTTTACCCCGGGATTCTACTTCTACAAATGCAAGAGATCACTCGAATAATAAGATGGAAGAACTCCAATTGACTCTTAGCGTTAATTCAATTCCATAGGCTGCTGCAGTGACAGAAACTTCTGTTTAATGACATAACCCTGCAAGCTACTAACATCCCCGGCTTTGAGTGTTTTACTAAATGTCGACATGGCAGGCGTGGAGGCGGAGTAGCTGTTTATACTAAGCACCTCATTGAATGCTCAACCTGTTCCCAACCAATTTTTGTGATTATGGAGTGCATGTGGCTTAAGATTCCATTAAAAACAATTTAAAAGCTCTTTTCTAATCTGTACATGGGAGTCATCTATTACCCACCTGGGTCAGCCTAGCCTATGCCAATGAAATGCTAGACCACATTTTTCCAAACAGTTGGATGATATTCTATCTACCGATACTACAGCCAAAATCACAATTTTAGGTGATTTTAATGGATCTACAAACTGACACCATTGAATGCAATCTAGGTATGTCACAATTGATTACATTTTTACCGCTCGTCCAATGCAACACTTTGATAAAGTATTCACTAACTGTCCGACACAGTTCGCTGAGCCCGGAACGGATATCTCCTCGGATCGAAGGTGACCATTATGTTGCGTTCTTATTAGTCCCATTTCTAAGCTTCTAACTGAGAACAGAACTTCGACCAGTCTGCGTCCGTACAGAGATTCTGCAATTAGAACTTTCGGTCAGTGGATTACAAAAAAATTCGATTACAAAATACTATCTCCAGTGACACTCTCCAAAGACACTGTTCAAGCAATTTTTTCAACTTCCATCAATAATAATGCCTACGATGAACACTTCTTCCGAAGGTAAAATCAGTGTTGCGCCACAATGACAAGTCATGGATGAACTACTTCAGAATAAAACAGCTTTGGTCAAAGATCGTCAGCTTGCTTTTACACAGGGCGATTTGGTGAGATGGCGCTTGTTACGCAATAAGATCCAACAACAACATAACCAAAGCCAAAACCAAGTTCTACAAGCACCTCAGGTTTAAGAATTGCCCACACCCTAACCAGCAAGTAAGGCTGGCACATGACACATTCAAAATATGTGCCCATCTCAAACCAAAGCCAAGTACTACTATTTCCTATTTCATTGACTCCTATTTTGCTCGTATTTTTTGAAACATTTATAGCTCAATGATTATTAATGACATTTTTGATGAACTTCTGATCCTAAACAATATGGTAACATCAAGGGTAGCTCACTGTTCATTACCTTGTTGGATATGGTGAACTCTTTTCCATGAGGGACTTGATGTTTCAACCAATATGCGTACCTTTTCAACCATTGGATTTTACTAAGGCTTTTGATCGGGTTAATCATAATGTAGTTATTAAAACTCATTGATCTTGGAGTTAGACGTTCAATTGTTCCCATTGTCTGTGACTTCTTACTGACGCACTAAAAATACCAAAACCCCAAACTCACATTTCAAAGCTCACTACTATTTCTAGTGGCGTTCCACAGGAACGAAATTGGGACCCATACTGTTTCTCTTATTTCGCCAATGATGTGCTGCTATAGGAAGTCACAGGCGATGGAAATATGTTGGATGATCTGACTTTGGTGAGATAATTAAGTACGGTGAGCAACCGCAACTGCAAAACCAGCTAACGACTCTCTCTCTCTGCGAGTGGTGTTCAAATGAATGATGTCCTCCATAAACCCGCCAAATGCCAAATGTAACATAATGAAGATCAGTTTTTTAAGACGAGAAACACCAAACAACGTTTTTACTCTAATTCCCTTGTTTTAATTCTGTTGTTTTAAATCCGATTACTCAAATGAAGCTTTTGGGCGTCATCATCCAGAACGATCTTAAAATGGGAAAAGTCACGTCACAGATATTGTCTCTAGGGCATCCTGTAGATTATATACTGTGTGCATTTAAAAAAATCATGCCCCTTTAGCCGATTTAGTTTCTGTTTACACATCTTATATCAGACCTATTCTTGAGTATGCTTTGTCAGGGTTTGGCATAGCTCCATATAGCAGACAATTATGCAATAGAATTGAATGTGTTCAAAACGGGGCCTGCAGAATTATTATTGGCTATGAGAATTACAACAGTTATTCTACGACTCTAGAACTCTTTACGAATTTCCTCACTAGAATCTAGAAGACATAATTTGCTCCTTAAGTTTGGCAATAAATTGTTGAATTCCCAGTAAGTTTAGACATATGCTCCCTCCTCAGAAATCAAGTTGTACTGTGAGGGAACTTAGGGATACTACCACCTCTGGCTTAATTATTCCCCATTGTAGAACACAAAGATATAAGAACTCCACTATTCCTGCCCTTGTAACAATTTTTGTATAATATTGATATATTTTTATATTATATGAGGGCCCCAAATGATCAGCTGTGCTGGATGGGTTACCCTCGTTAAAGATGGTTTTAAATAAATAAATAAATAAAATATAATTTTAATAATAATTTTTACACATTTTTGTTTTCTTTTTTTGTTTTACACCACTGCAATTTTGATGTTTTAACAACAACAAAAAATTCTTCTTTTAAATGGCTTAATATGTATTTTTTTAATGCTTTTTGTATAGTTGTAATTGTAAGTTAAGGGTTATTTGTGTCATCACTGTGACTGCTACTGCCATCCCTGTTTTTTTTAATAAACCAGAATAATAAAAATATTTAAAAAAATTAACGGCATGCATTGAGTTGCAGTCACATAGTGTTGAGAGTTACCGGTTCGTTTACAACTGTATAACCTAACTTTCACGTTCGGTTAATCGATTAACCGATTCAACCGATTAACCGGTCCTGGCACACTAGTCTCACGTATAAGTGTCATAGTAATCAAGCTACATTAGGGACGCAAATAAAAGAATTATGAATAAATAAAAATAAAAATAAATTTAAAACATCAATTGATCCCAAAATATTTGATCCATCAGAAAAATCTTCATCATAGGGCTTGTACTACGAAATGTCTCAAGTGTCCTCATTCATTCAATTCTGCGACCCCTTCTGAACTAAGCTCCTGCTCGGGGGCTGGGGTTTCCCCTTCCGCCATAAACAAAATCCTACGTAAGCCATAGCCCTTTATGTATACCACAATAATAATAAACGACAAACAATATTATTAAATGATCGGGATTTTTCTTCATTTGTTAGGTGTTCGGCTTTTCAGCCGAACAACTATTGTTATTGTTCCGTTTTTTTTAGTTTTTTTTTTTACTTCTTCTTCTCCTCCTTAACTCTTCTCTACATCGAAAGTGCAAGTTAACAATTTCACACAACCTTGAAACTTACACATATAAAGACCTTATCATGTAGATGAATCTAGAAGTTGTTACGTAACGTCACCAGGTCAAATTGGCGTTTCATTTAAGCTTTAAAAAAATGACCATTTGCTATCGACTGTATATCAAAATATACTAAAGCTATGATGTTCATAATCTGGGATCTGATAGATCAGCTTAGGCAACATTTGAAACTTAACGTCAAAATCGTTCGACATTTGCTCCGGTCGTACTGGAAGGTCAAAGCTTGATTGTTTTTTCTTCTCGTACCCTTTTCTTAAGCCAAAACCTATTGACTTAACACCCCAACACCAGACACTGTGGTTCCAATTATTGTTTGAAACCGCAGAGACTGGAGATCGTTATCTACTGGAAAACAGCTGGCGGTCTTCACGGGGACGTTTGGTGGTGTCACAGGCTAAAGCTCTTGCAGGATAAAATATATTTTATAGATGTGGTTTAAACGTTTAAGCCAATAACGGATGCGTGCCACAATATTTCTAAAAAACCATAGATCGTATTAATCTAATACGGTGTCATTTTTGGTACGAATGGAAAAGTGTCGCTGAAAAAGCCAATACCGAAAAGCTATTTTTTGAAATGAGTAAGGCAACCTACTTTTGAAAACAATCTTAAGTCACTATTTAATACGATCCCAATTCGATGAGGACATCAATTACCATCACTTCCGAACACCTTTTGAGTTTGTTCACAAACTCCTGAATTTTTCCTAGTTTAATTTGTTTTTGCTGTCAACCTCACCAACTATACTTTACCTGTATTTGGAGAACCTCAATTTGAATTTGATATTGGCAACATCAAAAGACGTTATCATGTAAATATAAACAAGCAGTAATGGTGTCATAATTTTAGTGTATTTGGCTGACTAATATGAAAGAAATGTGACCATAAACAGTCACGCATGGAGGAAAGGATTTCCTCCATGGTCAATGCACTGCACTGGTGTCTCGATAGCAGGGCCGGAATTACAATGGTAAAATATTTCTTTATATAGGGAAGAGAAGGCCTCAGCAGCAGAATGTCTCTTGCACGAGAGTAGCTTGTGCCGCATGACACATGAGTGAATAACCAGACAGACAGTTAAGGGTATTGAAAGACTTTTGGCACAAAGTTTGTACATTTGAACAACATAGCTCGTCTCATGCAAGTGTGCAGGAATAACAATGCCTTTTGCTTTTTCAACACATTCTTGAAAAACAAGAATGTACCCAAACAATGTAATCTGCTTTGTTTTCGCTACTTACCCTCAAAAAAGTTTAATGTGCAGGCTTTTTAAAAAATGTTTTGGGGACCTTTGTTATTCAAATATGCAAACTTGTCACAGTCCGCTTTCAGTACCTTTAACATCTGTCTAATTTGTTCACTCATCTGTGTCAATAATATCACAAGCTGTATACCATTGCAAAGAGTGACATCTTGCCCCTTTTCTAGGAGATATATTTCTTCCCATATATATAAAGTAAGTTGCCATTACAGTACTTTATTTCTCGGTATACTTTTTTATGGGGACACCCTGTACAATCAGGGGAATGTTCATTGACCTCTTGAACTTTCTTCCTATCATATCGTCCATGACCATATGAGGGCGCCATCACATACGACACAGGAGTTCGCGGAGGCATTTGTAGTATTGTAAGCATTGAGTCATTTTATATGGACGGCCATCAGTGAGCATAAAAATTTTAAACATGTATAAAAAGAGATCTGCCCACAATTAAACATTTTACACCGGAGGTATTTATGAGGAATAATATCTTTTTGGTAAAGATATGTTGATTTTATCAGAGTTTGTCACTAATACAGTAATTTTAAAACAAACATTGAATTTCCGGTTTGCTTTGCATCAGCAGCTGCCCATAGTTTGGCAAAACCGTAACTATGGCTGTGACGTAGTGAAAGCATATCATCACTGGTTAACTGTTTGCGGCGCTACTTGGCTCCATTCTATAGTATTAATAGCCGCTGAGATCTCCTTTTTTCAGTAGAAAACTCTTCATACTTAATGATAAGTGCATCAAGAGGTTAAAAATAATAGGAAAATGTTGAGATTTGGGAAAATAGTGGATGAGAGGGTACAGCTCAGCAGTGAGAATTTGGTTTGCATATAAAATGACCTTTATTTAATCATTTCGCGACCGTACTGTTGTAATATGTTTGCAGGCTATAAAGAGTCTGTAAAAAGGGAACCGTGTAAAGCCAGGAGCTCGCAGGATGAATAGCCTGAAGATCAGACGTCGTCAGCGCTTTTGAGCCAGAGGCGCGTGAATTACGCCAGATCCCGTCAGCAGCCGCCATATTTTCTCGATGCTCAACTTTGACTCGTTGGTTGTAACTTCTGTGCGCGCAAACCAAAGCGCACGTCAGATCTTCAGCACAACGCGCGTTAACGTATCCAATGAAACTTTTGAGTAGTATTAGCTTCATCTATATCCTTGATATAGATATTGAGGGGACCAGTTCACAGATGAAGCACATTTCCACCGCTAGAGGCTACGATATGCACGAGGCGAATAACAACGTGTTCATTGGTACGAGCATAGTGCTATCAGGCCACCGAGGGCGCTATACCAGATGCCACAGAAATGTGAACTATTTCCGACATGTGCAGTGCGTTGACAGGATGTCATGAGTATTAACCACCAATGGTACACACAATTCGCCATAATACTTCATGTATATCTATTATTTATACACAATGTGATGATCTTTATAGGATAACATTAGTCTTTAATACATAATTTTGTAACTTCATACGTGACATTTGTTTAACAAATGTCATCACTTTCGGTTCCGGGTCAACGCGATTTAGCTTAAAATTTTGCTAGTACGTGTACACAATGAAGTGCGATTGTTCGATTATGAATTAGAGCATGTATAGTAAAGATTGTGCGACACTTAATTAACAAAATTAACCTCAACTACAAAATCCATCGGATTCAACTTCAGATACGGATATAAACAGTCATTCATAAAATATTGTGTCCTCCAATGAACAATTTTCAAAATAAAATTACATTAACTCAAACTTAATATTTAATATTTCCTGAACTGAATATGTTTCTCATAGACATGAATCCACCAGACATGACTACAGAAAAATGGACAATACCCAGACTGCGGTCCCAAACACCTTGTGTTCGTTGTATCAGAACACACAGTAGTGCACGTCCTGTTTTGTATTGTTTTTCCCCTTTCTTTCTTGAAACAAAGAAAAAATTTAAACAAAAAGGACCCACGTAATGGTGTGAATGGTTTTCGGACAGTTATAAATGTGAAAATGGTTTGATGCTTGGTTCTTTACTGCAGGATACATTGACACGGGCTATGAAGGAAACAATTCGGTTTTGTCTTCTTGGTTGACAGTGGCCACTCCTAAAATCAGTCATTATCCTGCGCTAAACACCAAGGTGACAAATGTGTATTACCTGAAAAGGCGTGACGTTCATATGTATAAAAATTAAATGGCACTGTATCAAAATTCCCCGCTAAATGTCAATCTACGGTCTGCTCCAATCATTTTACTAATACAAGTAAAAATGCTAATATATACACATAATAATTATTACTTTTACGCATAATTATCACCGTGAAGAATGACAAAACAATTTTAAAATATCATTTCTATGCCTCCGCATGCATTCATTTGAGACGTACAAATTACCAACAAGTCTTGAACAAAATTTGAAACTGCATAGAAGACACTCTAAAATGAGTAAAGCTGTGATATTTTAGATGCACTACCAATTAAATACATGTGTTTTACTACGTTAAATTCTGAAGTTGTTGGGTTAATAATTAAGACCACCAATTTTGGGGGCAGGCTAACCCAAATTTCTTCTTTGGTAGCTTCTTTCCAACAGCAAGAACCTTTTTAAGTCAAAATCAAAGAGTCCGTTTTTTATAGTGTTTGGCTACATTTAGATGATGTGTTTCATAACTTTGAGACACTCTGCATTTTGTGCATCTCCTCTGCACCATGGCGGCAACGCCATGCCTCGTAATGATATATAGCTCCAGTTTCAAACAGCAGATAATCCTGCAGCATCTTTGTATTTTTCACAGTAATTTGGAATCCTTACCTTTGTGTGTAAAACAATACAGTAACTCTGCATTAATATGTTTGCCTTTCGGACAACTAAATGGCTGGAATATTGCACAAACTGTAGGAACAGTCTCATCGGATCTGATGCGAACCCAGGGTCGAACTGCCGCTTGTTATGTTCTCCTACACTGACGCTAAACGCAGGTTTCCCAGATGCCAGTCATAACGATCTCGTTCAAAGTAGAAAGTATATGTGTAGATGATGGCGATAGGGGCATGAAAGTTCTTCCGTCGAATTTGGACGAAGGCGTTCTCAAATCGATCTACCCACATGGAAAAAATATCATATTGTCATCTTGGGCCAACCCGTCGCCAGAACCGATTTTACCGTTGTCATGGCGGTCATGTTGGGACTGAATGCACGTATTTTAATCTCATCCACCGCTCCTGGCATGTGCTGTCTTGTTCAAGACTGTGTTTGTATGTTTTTGATAAACGATCCATCGCCGTACGCCGCAGGAGGGCGCTATCTGTAACACGAACCACTATCACACAAGAACCGCTGTCGAAACTATGCTGAATCTCCTGAAAACGGGGGAAACCATTACGCGTGCGTCGAATTGATAAGCTAGAGGGCGCACCACTAAATAAACTCCCATAGTAAATAAAAGAATATAAAATATTCAAAATCATTAAAAATACTTAGAAGTCCCACAGTTTTTAAAAACCAAAAGAAAAACATTGATCGACATATAACCTTTATATTCTTCCTCATTTATTTTCTAAAGTCCAGGTTTCCAGGGAGTTATTCTCATCCCAATGAAAAACCACCCCACAGTAGTGGAAAACGTCCCACACTGAAAAGCAGCCATTTTGGAAAAAAGGTCTACGCTTGGAAATCAACAGACCACTTTTTCAGGGCCTAGTGTCCAAAATACTCATGAGTTGGCCAAGGACCCCCAGGTTATGTAGTAGGGCCATTTTACACAATCCATCAATGAATGGGCCTCAAATCTTTGTTTTCAGAAAATTTGAGGGATACACACTTTATGACAAATAGCTCGGCGCATGAATTCCTCATCATTTAGTGGGGTGCAACCCAGAGGGGCCCATATTTTGGTGCGCACGCGCGCCAGCATATCAAATTGATGCATGCGCAGTGGTCCCCACCTCCGTTTTTGGGCAGAGATTCAACATGTGTTTGATAGTGGTTCAAAAGGATAGCGGTTCGCGTAGAGATAGCGCCCCCTTTGCGGCACGCGGCGATGGATCCTGTACCAAAACAGACAAAGTCAAAGTGCATACAACAGACCATGGGATGAATACTTGAAATTGTTTTAAAACTGAGATACCTCTTTTGGGATCAAAAATTTTGATGTATTATTGAGGAAATAAATATAAAAATGTCAAAACACGGTGTTGCTTCATCATAGGTTGCACACATCTCTAAATCTATTTGAATTTGACAACAATTTCGTTATTAGAAAGCTCTGTAATATACGCATTACGTCATCGTCGAGACCCAGAACCTACCAATGAAATTCCATGTTGATCAGCCTCGTTCACATATTCCGAAAATACGTGTGGTAAATACAAGCAAACATGGTGACATTGCTTGTAAAATTCAGCCCAGTTTTTGCTGCATGCATATTATAAAGATTGAACTGGGAATATTGTTGCAACGCTGACCATTCAAAATGTAAAATCAAACCCTTTATGTTTTAGAATATCATTCAGATGGATTTGCTGTAAATAATCTTAATAAATTTGTAAAGAATAAAGACTTTGCATTTTATTAATTTACCTAGTATGGTGATTAGGACCAGGCATTTTATTTACTTTTCTTTCTTATTTTATATTATTATTATTATTTTTTTTGGGGCCCATAAAGCACCCTCTGTATAGTTCCAAAGTCATCGTCGATTTTCATAAAACTTGGCAAGAATGTTCCTTCCAGCAAACCTACATGGCGACGTAAAAATAATTTCCAAAAAGTCACCACTAGAAGGTGTGTTTAAGTGTTTTGCCCAAAAGCGTATTTCTGCATTATTTTCTGTATTCTTGGGCAAAATTTCATAAAGCTTGGCAACAAAATAAAAATATCATCAGATTTCCCTGGGGTCATTGTTAGGTGCTGTAATCCATTATTTCCCCAATTTGGAGAGCAGAAAAACGATAATAATACGTTTTTGTAATTCTGAAAATCAACATGGATGTCAGCCAAGTTTTTTTGGGCCTGGAATGCATTTCTGAGGATGAAGTGACATTTCTATATCCTTCCTGGCATGAAAAGTAAGAAGTTTCCATTGGAGAAAACTCAATACGTTTTACCACAACATTACAGAATAAAAAGACAAACTCCAAGATGGCGTCGGTTTATTGTGGTAGCCATTTTGAATTCTACACGTATCTGATATGATGATGTGACAAACACCCATCACATTTCTTAAATTTTTTTAATTGAAAGAAAAAATGCAACAGAATACACTTAGGGGGCATATTGCGCCGCCTGCCCCTCATAGGATTAATCAATATTAAAGTAATAATAATTAATATCTTTTAAATGTGCAATTTACGACTTGGCAATAATCATAATTAGATCTGTAGCACCATTGAAACCCCTATGTTCCTCATTGTATGTGGTCCTGCATGGGATCACGAAATCTAAAAAAATAGGCCTATTTTTAAGTTCATCCCATATCTAAAAAGTGATGAATCGTGAGAGAACGGATTCGGATAGTATTTCTGTAATGGATCATAAAAGGAATAAAGGTTATTCGTACGGTTTGTACTGCAGGATTTGTACCGCAGGATTTGTACCGCAAGCACTGAACGAGGGGTGATCGTATCACAGCCGGTGTAATTAGGCATCTTTGCCATCGACTCGGTCGTTTTTCGCCCAAAGCCAAAACCCCTTGATCCTGTTGTCAAATTTGTTGATTTTACTTCACAAAATTTCAAAATTAAAATAAAAACTTCTACACTATGTTAAATTGTCCTGTTTAAAATAAAATGTGGGTAGTTTAGTCAATGCTGGGTAAATCCTCATTTTTTTTCCCCTCACTTGTGGGGCAATCATCTATTGGTTGCAATTCTTGAATGCAGAAAAAAGCATCGCGTATGTGGCCAAATTCGTGTGGTCAATTTGTAATGTTTACAAATTAACATGTTGACATACTATTTATAGTTTCAGATGAAATTCTCTTGCGTCAAGAGTTAAACAATTGATTTAATTTTCCCCTACACCAATGTGTGTAAAGTTAATTGTATATCAGGCCTTTCCGAGTGTCTGTGAAAAACTTCACAGCGACTCAGTGGGATGGAAACCGACCTCCTGCAAGACGTCTATACTAGGCGAGGAGGCTGTGGGTTCGAAACACAGATACTGGAAAGCATCTCGAGTATAAAAGCTATACACACGTCGGTGTAGGGCAAAAATTAAACCAATATGTTACTTACATTAAGGTGTTTCATTATGTAGTTTCGACAGTTTGTCACAGTGTCCCTCCATATGTAAAGAGGAAAACAGGCAAATCCTCCAAACATTATCTTCCAGTGGCAATTATGTTTGGTTCGTAAAATGTATTCGTGATGCAATTGGCAGGCTGAAGATACGTAGCTTGTCGCCATTGAAGATAATTTCTGGTGACTGGTGTCGTAAACATAACATCAGTGTCGGTCCAAGAATAATCGGTGTATCCACAATTTATCCATGTAAAACTATTCCAAATCCTGTCGCATGTAACCAGATGGCTTAAATTAATTCGCTGATAACCAATGGGGATCCGCAGGTTTCGGTTGATACCATATCGAATATAAAACGGCATGGGAAGTTCTTGTTCAGCAGCGGAGTTTAGCAGCAAAGCCGCGGTTACTTGTGTGATTCTTCGTCAAGTATTATGACCAATCTTTACCTAATTTTTGTGACCAGCAGAGGGCAGCAGATTGTAATGCGATGCAGAAGAAACGACTAATCATTTGTTGCAGATGATGGCATGTGTATGGTGAGTGCCACATTATCCGTTAGTTAGTGATAGATCTGGTTGGATCGAGTTGCTACTGATATTGACGAACTCCTTGACATTTGTTTTTTGGTGGCGGTTGTATTTCCATGTGATTTGTTTTCTTGATAATATCATGGATGCTATGGAGTGTTGGGATGTTCATGCATTCATATAAGTATACACTGCCATACAAATTATGCACACACAAACTGTGCCGAATATGGGTAGCAGTTTCTTGACTCTCACGTGAACATCATTATTCTAAAAGATAAAGCAAATATATAATTTATGTTTTAATGCAATTCGCCCCCAAAAACCAAACTAGGCGTAAACAAACACCAGAGGTAGCCGATAAGAGAATACAGATTTGTGTGACTCAGACTCTGGACTCGAGTCTCCATGTACAATGACTCTCGGACTCTAGGACCCTTCGGGCTTGATGCTGCCTGTGTCTCGGACTCGACAGCAAAATGCCCAATATTCACTATTTTAAAGCATTAAAAAAAAAAAAATTCTTGCAACGAAAAGCTTAAGCCATGTTACGAATTTAAACACTGCGAACAGTTTTACAAAATTGATACTGTACATCCTTTCTTTCCATTATAGCAAATTTCAGGCCTATTACCTGAAGTAATAGACTTATGGTTATAATATACAGTGTTTTGCCTCTATGTTTGTAGTAATGCAGCGGCCGCATGAAAAACTATTACAAAGAATGATGCACCCAGTGTACAATATCAATTTTCCCACAGCGTTTGCTCGTCCATTCTAGAGATGATGGAATGAACATACCTTTGTTTAATTCAGCATTCTGGCTTTTTATTTACTATGATGGTAACTGTGTGTGGACAATTAAAAATTTATCCTTCTTTTTCCTGTGTTTAAGAAATCCAAAAAATATTACTTTATAAGTCTTTTTCAATTTTAAGACCTCAAGTTAAATAAAATAAGAAAATTAAATCAAATGGATGTTGATTTTTGGAAATAAATCTTTGGTAGTATTTTTTCACTTAAATATGAACATTTACGCATGTATATATATAAGGTTTTCTTTTCCTCGTTTGATTTTTTATAAAGTGACTCGTGACTCGGACCCGGACTCGGACTCGGACTCGACCTTCGTGACTCAGGATTTGGATTCGATACTCAGGACTCGGTCTCGAGGTTTTATGGACTCGAATACAAGTCTACTAAAATATGAGTAGAAGACAACATCAACGAAAGGAGAATTATAGCACAGAAATACAAAGACATAAACACAAATTATTATTGAAAACTTATGTAATCAATCTTAAAGTGTCTATAAGACAAGTAATATTTGTAGATTTGTATGGTGAAAAAGGATAGGTAATCACTGTTTGCATGATACCATGACACCTAGTCTCTATAAGACAGTTTGTATTGTTTAAGAATAGCATGTTTAGGGGTAGGTTTGTTTTATTATGTTATTTTATCAATTTACGTTTAGACTTGATAAATTTGATAAAAGTGTGCGTGGGAGGAATAGATTTATTATGTGCTATGGCAAAAAAAGTGGTGGCCAAGTCGTCCAAAATCATCCGAAGTATCGATATTAAACCTAATCCTTAGTACATTTTCATCGCCTCTGGTTTGTCCTCTTATATTTTGAAGGACATTTGCTGGTGTCATACTTCGTGCACAAAATGGCAGGTGGCTTAAGCCCCATACCCAGTATTAGAGGGACAAATGGTGCGTTCGTACACCCCAAATACCCGCACTGCGGTCCTCTTTTCCGGAAAATAATATTTCCAGTCGAGCGTTTGATGGCCATGCAGTTGTAAGAAGACACCACGTTTGGTAATGACGTTTCATGGTCCGTATTTTAGAGCCCCTCATCACCCCAAATTTTATGTACAGCCCTGGGCTGTATCATATAATCTTACCCAGAAAATAAGTTTCACACAATGTTCTTGACAATGTACATTAATGATGTAAATTAGCATACCTGCTGGAAGATCGATTATCCGTCTAGCGACAATAAACAAGGTAAACTGTCCAGTATATTCCACTGTTAGAACCTCTCTCTATGGTAGAACTCAATTGAAAATCACAGCAACTGATCGATGTGTTTAACTTGATTCCAACACAGGCAGCACTATGGTGTGTTTGACATTGTCATTCGGTCATACCATAATGCAACAGGTAGTATGTCATTAGAATTACAGACAGGCAGCGATGGAACTACTCAAAAAACCATACAAAGTATATAGTCCTTGTAATAATGCACATTGAATAATATAAAATTGAGTTAGAATGTATGTGCACAAGCTCATTACAATATAGTGTAAACGCCACATCTTATTTTAAAAAAATTATTTTTGTGGCTCATATGCAATTGATAACCAGTGCGAATATGGGTCATCATCAACGCTTTCAGTTTGGGGTTCCCACTTCTGAACAAATTAGATACACTTACTTTTGAAAGTTCTGGTACTATATGGCTTGGCAAGCGGAGAGATGTATTTTCAAAATGGATGTATGTATGTTTTATTTAAAAAAAAATTGTAGGTGGATCTGGGTGTAAATATCTGAAAGTCAAAGTGGCTAAGCCACCACAAATTGTACAGAAAAGGACAGATTAAGATTTAGCAAATCATTTTCACTGTGTACATAATAACTGACGGATTCCCCAATACGCATGAAGTGACTGCGTTTTTAGAGTTGCTTTTAGTGTTTCACACCTAACAAGCTTCAAGGACAACTGTGTCATAGATAATGCACATGTACACACCACTATAGCAGTAATAGTTCAGTTTGACGGCCTTTTCAGAGAAAAGAAAAAAAGAAAGCCTTATACATGTGTCAAGGTTCAAAGTTAAGTGAAAAAATAATCGACATATTGGCCAGTACTAAACCAAAGATTTATTTCCAAATAAACATTATTTGATTAAATTTTGCTACATATAAATCCCTCGAGCAATGCAGTTTATGGAATGAGCCAAAAGGTTAGAAGGTCATCTGTTGCTTGCAATGGTATCTTTGTAAAGACCATCACATTGTGTGTGTTTATAAATAATAACATACATATAGTATTATGCGAATACCTGTAAAATTAATAGGTTAATACCGATGACATCCCGTCAACGCGATTTGGATTTAAGTTATCTGCTGTACATGTTCGTGATAATTGATCTCTATACTAACTGGATAGGAGATCGGGTGAGCTCGTTGTTTCAATCAATCAATTTGTTTCCACATCAACATTCTGGTTGATATTGTGGTTGAGTGCCGTAAACACTCAGATTTCACGATTTTCATTTTTCGTAGCACCTCTCTTTTCGGATAGATTATTTGCTTTATTTTGTTTTATCATCACTATCTGTAGGTTGAGTCAAGTAGCCCAGATTTGAGTTTGCAGTCGGGTAGTTTATCCGCGAACGTCAACCGTTTTATAAATCTTTGATCGGGGGCTCTGACACAATGACTAATCCACCTTCTGCATTTTTACCAATAAATTCTGAAACAAGACCTCGGTTGCAGATTTCAGTTATTTTTCGTTTTTCAGTCTATATTTTTTGAAAGTTTTGTCTCACCTTTCGCATTTGTGTGGGAGAGAACTTCGTTGAGTTTTGGGTACCTCCTCAAACGATATGTCGTTGAAACCGATATAACTTGAATAAATTTTTTTGGGATTGTATTTTGGTAGCACCAACTTTGGCACCGTAAGTGAGCTTTGACCGAACTAAAGCTTCCAAAATTTGCCCCAGTTTGGAGTTCTTTTCCCATAATTTCGAAAAAGTTTTCAACTCGAAAAACTTGCGGGTTGCTGCTGTAATTCGATTCTCAATTCCATAGTTCCGGTACTGGAATTATCGTTCGAGTTTTGCTCCCAGATATTTAAAAATGTTGCCTTCTTTGTTTCCCCAAAAAAAGGCGCATGCGTGATACCGGACAGGTTTCTGCTACCGACAACGACAATGCCGAGTGCCGTTAACCCGGGTTTTTGTTTTGTCTGTATGATAACGGGCATTTGACATTTTGTTTTTAATTTTGTTTTAATTTTTAAATTATTATTGTCCGGGATAACAATTTATTATCAACAATTGAAAATCAATCATTTAAAGATCTTAACGCTCAGATAATAATTTTTTACATTCACAACAGTAAATGACAGTTTTGGAAGAAATGTACAGCATTTTAATATTGGCAAAACTCTCTTGAATCAGCTAAACATTATAAATAATAAACAACCAATTTGTGAAAGTTTAGACTTGGTTATTGTGTTGTAAACGAGATAACAGCGAATATCATTCAGCTTAGTTTTTATTAATTATGTGGAAATAATTTAAAAATACTTTCCTTCGATTTCAGTACAATATATTTGCTGCACATAAATCCCCGAGCAATGCAGTAAAGGAATGAGCCAAAGGTTAGAAGGTCATCTGTTGCTTGGTTTCTTTGTTAAGAAACAATGATTTCCCAATATTTTGTTAAATAGCCTTGATCGGAAGGGTGTTATAGTGTGCGCTTTCCGGTACATTAACCCATCTTTCACCTTTTTTGTTGTTTCATTTTGTTTCTTTCAAAAAGCCTGTATTCTAAAGGGGGTAAGGGCACTGATTTCTGTAGTAACTGGATAGGAGATCTGATTGGGTGGAGCTCGTTGTTCGCCATCTTTGTTCCCCAAAAAAGAAGGCGCATGCGTGATGGCCTGACGGTTTACTGCTACCCGACCGACAACAATGCCAGGGGCTGCTGAACCGGTTGTTGTTATTCTAACTGAATTTACATTTTTTTTATAATTTTTTAAATTTTTTAAAAATTTTTATTTCCGGGGATAAAATTTATTATCAACAATTAAAAACAATTTTAAAGATCTTAAGCCTTAATAATAATATCCCCTTGACGCTTTTGGAAGGGAAATGTCCTTAAATTAAAACCTTTAACCAGCAAAAGTTATAAAAAAAAACCAAAAATTTTAAATTTTGGTTTTTTGTGTTGAAAACGAGAAAAAAGGAATATGCATTCACATTTTTTATTCATTATGTGGAAATAATTCAAGAATACTTTTCCCTTTCCCCATTTCATAAATATTTTTGCCAAAAAACCCCAACAATCAGTATAAGGGGGGTTAAAAAGGTCCTGTTGTTTGGGTTTTTTTTTAAAAACCCAAATGATTTCCCAAAAAAATACCGACGGGTTTGTATAGTGTCGTTTACCGGAATTAACCCCCATCCCCTTTTTTTTTTTCTTTTTGTTGTTTTAAAAGCCTGTATTCTGGGGGGGTGGGGTAAACCGTTTTTAAACGGATGGAGATCCCCGATTGGGGGGTGTTGTTAAATCTTTTTTCCCCCCCAAGAAAGAAGGGCAGCATGATGGCCTGTGGTTTACTGCTACCCGAAGCAATCCAGTGCTGTGAACCAGTTGTTGTTTTGTTGTGCTTGTTTGACTTTTACCTTTGGGGGCCAAAATGGGGCCGGTTTACCCTTTTTTATGGGCAATCGCGCCCCTCTCCTATCCAAATTAGTATAAAATGTTACGGTTGAAAAAAAAAACGCAAGTCACTTAATGCGTATTCAGGAATTTAGTTTATATATACACCAGTGAAAATGTTTTCTAAATCTTAATCTGTCCTTTTTTAAAAAATTTGTGGTTAGCCCTTTTACTTTTAGATATTTGCACCCCGATCCCCCAAAAATTTAAAACAAATATTTAAAACATACATCCATTTTTAAAAACATCTTCCGCTTTCCAATGTACCAGAAATTTCAAAAAGTTTCAATTTTTTTCAAAATAACCCCCCCCCCAAGCGTTGATAATTTTTCCCAAAAATTTTTCAATTGCATAAGAGCCCCAAAAAAAGGAGCCCCCAAAGGGACATATAGTGCAAAATTCTGGGAAAAATCTTTTTAGTTCTTTATTTTGTGTCGAAAAAATTTCGTGCCTGAAAAAATTATTTTTGGGTCAAAAAATTTCGTGCACTCAAATATAATACTTTCCCCAAATATTCTCACTCAAATTTTAAACCCCGAAATCATTTATTCGTGGCCCCCTTTAGGGCTCCGTAACAAAAAAATAACTTTTTTCTTAATGTTTCACGACAAACATAGGGGTCTCACAGTGATATGAACTACATAAATTGATATTATTATATATTTTTTGCCTTGGTTTTTTCTTTAATTAGGCTATTCTGAAATTCCCTTTTGGGCAGACTGTAGATACAAAACAAATTATTTTCTTCTAGCGTGGCTTTTGTATATTTTCCGTATCAATTTTTATTGTGGATTATTTAAAAATTTAATAAATATATATTTTGTAAAGGATATATGTTTTGTTTTTTTATAAAGTTTAATTTGGGAGGCACAATATTTTTGGGAATGACTGTTATCAGTAGCTAAAGTATTGAACAAGGGATTTTGTGAGGTTAGTAAGATTTTTATTATTTGCATTTAAAAAGGATAAGACTGTTTGGGGACACATAGTTGAACGGAGACTAAACCCGTTTCGCCAGTATGCTTTAATCTCTTCAGGGAATCTTTTTTGGAGATATTTTGTTCTTTAATTATTTAATTAGTGTCCACAATCTGTAAAAATCTTTATTATAGTTGAACAATCACCGTGAAATGTACTTGCAAAATTTTCGGCCAAAGAACTTTAGTTTACTAAGAGACATGGGTTTTGTTTGTTGAGGGGGGGGTGACACTTGATTTTTGTTCATGGGGGCCCAAAAATTTAAGACGGACATTTTTTGGTACAGGTATTGTAGGGTTTTTTTTCTGAGGGATCCAAATATTTTGGGACCCCATTTTTTCCCTTTTTTTTTTAAACCTGGCCCCACCCCCGATTAGCGTTTATTTTGACACTTATCCCGGGACTTTTCTTTTTGTTTCGGAATAAGAACTTTTTAAAACGACAATTTCTTGTTGATTGGGTTATGGGAGGGACTTGGATTAAACAACCCCCCTTGAAAGAAAAACCCAACAGTAGTAGTGTCCTCGGAACGGACGGAAAAGGCGCTGATTGGCTTCGTAAACCCCCCCCCCGCCCCTTTTTTGGGGGGGTTTCCAAAATTGTAGCTAGAATGGGGGTTTCAATCACGGGTGACACGGCCCTGAGCAAGACAAATCATAATTGCTTCTCCCCCCCGGGGGTTAAATGGGTACCTGTAAAGGCAGAGTTGGTTTGCTCTTTTCCCTAAAATGGCACAATTGAGCTGTATACCCTGGGGAGCGAGATGGTTTCAGGAAAATTTAGGCCCTTATGAGCAGGGATAAAAAAAATTGCCCCTTGAGACCACTTGTTGGGGGAAATGCCCCTAAAAACCCACATTAAATTTTTATTATTATTATTGGTTCAATACGATTGAACGATCCTCGCCGCACGAGGGGCTACACAAACCGCTATCACTGAACCCAGTATAATGAGATAGGATCAATAAGAACCGCGTCCACGTGTAGGGGTTTTAAGCCGGCAGCGTGCATGAATGCACGACGGATCTCAAAAATAAAAAAGTAGTCTTGAACCAAGACAACTTTAGCGGGGCCCCTTTGACAAAGGTCAGATTGCGGCAATACATCAAACATTTTTCAAAAGGGTCACTTATCCAAGTGGCCTCAAACCTAAAAGGTTACTTGGGGTGACTGAGGGGGTACTGAACGCACCGGCCGAATGGGTCAAAGTATTTTAATCCCCCAAACATTTTTAAAACCTGAAAATTTTTTTGGAAATCTTTTTTAAAAGGGGTTTATTTGTTTTTTATAAAAAAAAACATCAATGTTAAGATTTTTTGCACGTCCGAACAAGGCAAAAAATCACCAATGTTACGGGGGCAAAAAGAAAAAAAAATAATGAAAAAGACTGGGAGTGAAGGTGGGAATTAACCTTTTAAAACAGGGGATAAAGGGGAACATGAAAGGCGGAATTTTAAAGAAGGGGGAAAAGTTATTAGTATAGCCTTTTGTCCTACAACTAGGGTTATATGGATAAAAAAGATGGAAAGCCGGGGTGCTTATCGTAAAGTTCATAGGTTATTTTTACTGATACTGTTTTAAAAAAACTTCATTATCAAACAAAATATTTATTTTTAATTGTTTGTTTTAATTTCCAACAACCACGAAAAAAAAGTTAAGATTTAAACTCCATCAGATAAATAAGTGTTATAAATGATAAATTTTTATTCATGCCCTCGGTAGAACACTTAATAACATTAAAAAACCATTTTTCTAAACATGAAAAACTACCGTTTAAATGACATGTACTGAAAAGACACACATCGTTGTTGAGTTATTTTCACTACAAATAAACATCTGTTTTTTATACACTTTTGACAGGAATAATACAACTTTGGGTTCAAAACGAAAACAATTTACAAAATGTTTCTTTTTTGCTAACAAAAAAACATCTTGGTCTTGACTGTTTTCCCACCCCAAAATCGTTAAAAAAAAAAAAAACAAAAAAAACATTTTTGAGAGAGAGAGAGAGAGAGAGAGAGAGAGGAGAGAGAGAGAGAGAGAGAGAGAGAGAGGAGAAGGGGGAGGAAAAAGAAAAAAAAAAAAAAAGAAGAGAAAAAAAAAGGGAAAGAGAAGAAGAGAAAAAAAAAAAAGAAGAAAAAGAAAGAAAACAAAAAAGAGAAAGGAGAGAAAAAAGGTAAAAATAATTATTGACTTTTGACCTGGTTTATAGACCATTTGTTGTTGAAGGTGTATTATGAGAAGAAAGAAATTGTATTCAAGAAGGATTCTTTTAGGAAAACCCAGTTATTAAAGACGGGGAACGAGAGGTCAAAAGGGATATATTACATACTTTAGCTGACGATGGGAAAATTGGGTCCACAGCCCCCTACTGCGGCGTCGGGGAATTAGGGGCCCAATAGATGTTGAAGTTTAGCTGAAGATCAGGGGGGGGAGAAAAGAGGCGATGAAGAAGGTTGAGGGGGTTTTGAATAGAAGGGCAGGTGATAAAAGGCCGATCTGCCCCCCTCACCGCACCATCCAAAAAGAAGAGATGTCGGGTTGAGGGGAAGGACTGGGAGAAGGAATGACGTTTGTGAAGTTTAAAATTTCATGTCCCCCCCGTTTTTTTTTTGGGAAGTTATAGATTTTTTCATTGTATTTCATTTTCTTTTTGAGGAAACCTTTTTCAGGTGCGAAAAGGGTGGTGTATTCCGGCAGATGGTTCACAGTGGAGTTGATGGCGTAGATTAGTTTTGGGTGGTGGGAGTCCTTGAGTTTGAAAATCTTTATGTTGGGGGGAGATCTGGGTGGGACAGATGCGAAAAAGAGCTGAGCGGAAAAAAACCCTTTGGGGTTGAAGAACGAAGAAACATGGGACGAGAACAGAGACGACGTTGAAGATCGGGGTTGAGAAGACGACGGGATGGGCGTTCGGTATTCTTTTAAAAGGGCGTTGACCGCGATCCATTCTCCGGTGGTAGGGTTAACCGGGGGACAATTTTTTTCCCCCGCAGGCCGAGGAGAACGGCACGACCCGCAAACGCCTCATTTAGCTCAAGACTAAGTAAACTAAGGGGGGGTTAAACATGGCTAAGACCGTTTTTTGGGGTTTAGCTCGTCATCCCAAAAACGCATTATTTCAGTATAATATCGGGTGAAGAACAAAAATTTTGTTTGGTAAAGAAAAGTAGTCAGATTTAACTTTTTTAAATTTGGGATAGTGTTTTAAAAAAGGCGGATGGAGAATTTTTTTAAAAGGGTTTGGTTTTGGGTAAAAAAAAAGTGAAACGGTGTTTTAGGCGGAAAGGGCCCATCCCCCCCTGTCAGTTTTGAAAAAGAATTTTTTTTAAAGGGGGGTGTTTTTTTGGGGGGACGAAATCGATGGTTTCCTGAGTTCACTTAGTCGAGGGGAGGGGAATTGTAAAAAGTGAAAAAATTTTGGAAATGTATCTGATTGGCCCAAGTATGGCCTTTTAAAAAAAGAGCAAGAGAAAGAGTTTTCCAAGAATTTAAAATTTAAGAGGTTTTTTAATTTGGTCCAGTTTTGTTTTCAAAGTATGGTTTTTCCCATGAACCCAAAAAAATGGGGCCCCCCGTTCCCTTGAAACCGAGGGGGCCGTTTTCGTCCACCCACGATCCAACCCCTAACCCCGGACTTTTTTTGTTAAAACGGAGAGAGGCGCGACTGAAAAGGCTTTCGCCTTTTTGATCGCGCTGAAAACCCCCATCGAGGGACAAAACGTTATACGTCCGCGTACGCCACACGCAACAGAAAATCCGTTTGGGGGGCAAGGATATTTTTTTAATTTAGAACGTAAAATTTTTGAGGAAAAGGTTTAATTTTTGAATAAAAAGTCCGGCGGCATCCCGACAATTCCTTTTGAAGGGGGAAGGGGGCATAAACCGACAATGATCTCGGAAAGCTGTATAGTGAAAAAGGCGAAAACGCCCCAAAAACCCTGGCCCCCATTTTCCGAAAATGTCGGGGCAAGTTTAAAACTTTTCTTTGGGCTAAGGACCACATAAGGGGGGTTATTGAAATTAGAGAAGGAAATAATGTCACGAATGAGGAAATGTTATCGAAAAAGACTTTCGGGAAAACAGTAAGTTTTTTCTTTTTTAATGATGCCGGGAAAAATGTTCAATCGGGGAGCAAGAGATTTTGTAGTCGGGGTTGAGAAGGAGACCGGGCGCCGTTCAATATTGGACAGATTCCCTTTTTTGGGATAAGGAATACAGCACGGGGGAAAGAGGGGGAAAGAACCGAAATTAAAGAAGGATTTAAAACATCGAGATAGTAATTTTTTTTGAATGGGGCCCGCTGGAAAATTCAGGGTGACCGCTGACCGGGGGTTTTTTTTTGCCAAGCTGCTCGACGCGAGATCTAGTTTTCAAAGAAAGAGACAATGAGGTCCTCCGGGTTTTAATCTAGGGCCCCCAGTATTTTTAAAACGCCTCGTCAGTCGGGGGCAGCATGTTTTTATAAAGTTTTGTTGTGTTTTAATTTCGTGGGGTTTTCTGTATTTGGGCCCGGGTTCGGGCGTATATGTGAAAAAGGGTTTGTGGGGTTTTTAGTTAAGAAAAAAAGGGGGTCTATTTTTGAGGGGAAACGCGATCTGAGAGGCGCCCTGGCCCCATTTTTTTTAAAAACAGTTTGCCCTTTTTTTTTGAGGGCCCCCTAGCTTGAGGCGGAGGTCTGGGGGGACTTAAATCGTCTATAATTAAGTTCAATTTGAAGGTTTCGTTTTTTTGAATTTTTCGGCTATAAATTTGTGAATGGATTTGATGGGATTTAAAACCCCCCACGAATTTAAAAAGGAAAAAAGTTTTTTTGGGTCCAATTGAAGAAGGAACGAATAATTTCTAAAATTTTGCGAAAGGGTATTATTAGTTGGGGAGGCCGCCTTTCCGAGCGGGGAGTTTTTTAAAAGAGAGAAACGGCAGAAACGGGGAGGGGAAAGGGGTAATTTTAATTTGTAGAAAGGAAAAGTCGGTGAAGTAAAAAATCGAGTCTACTTTAGATGAGCCAGACCGAAAGGGGTTTTTTTTATGCCAAATGTATTTTCTGGGTCAAGCCGGTGATTATTTCAAAATGCAGGGATAAGGGTTATAGAGGCAGGGGGAACAAGGTGCAACCGAATTCACCAACGGCGACGTTTTGTTTTTAGCCCGTCTTTCCAATATCATAATCTGTAACATGGGGGAATGAAGAAGATCACACACGCAGCAACCCAGAATGAACCTGCAGTACCCCTTAACATGGGGGTTTTAAAAGCATTTTTTTTGAGTTTAAGGAATTTTACCCTTGTAAAAACTGAAAAAAAACAAAAAGAAACAACAAATATTTTGAAAAAGTTAAAACACAGAAATCGGCAGAGCTGACTTTCCGTTTTAAAGGAACAAGCCCAGTTTTTTCAGGAAATTCTGGAGAATCTAAAGTTTGCACCCTTCTAGAAGAGGACATCCCAAAGTAAAGTAAACCCGTTTTGGAGGCAGCAAAAGCCCAAAAAAAGTAAAATTGATACGGATAGCAGACAAAGTGACCCCGGTTGGTCTGCAGTTCAGGAATATTTTGCGATGATCTTGCAAAAACCGGAAGATGAAAAAAAAAATACGTAAAGCTCAAGCCGAACTACGCAAAAAAAGGGTCAAAAAAGGCAACTTGGGCCAAACAAGGTCAACGTGGCCGCCCCCGGTCTTTGGATACGAGTGCTTTCTTGGGTTTTTTTCGGGCCCTAAAAAACCCCGTAGATACAATGCTGGGTTTACAAAAAACTGGTGCCAAAATCTACCGATATCTGCTTCGCTGCGGAAAACCCCGGACTTTGGGAGGAAATTCGGACAGCAAAAAAAACCCCGTTATGGAAAAGATGCCATTAACCCTCGGGGTGAGGAATTTTCCCTGGGGCCTTTAAAAGGGAGGTTCCAACCAGGCGGGGGTATGGATTTTTAATTTTGATAATTATTATGATTATGAGCGGGGGAAATGACGAACCAAGAAAGGCGGGTTTAAAAAACAGCCATAGACTTTGGGAGGAGTTTGGGATAAAACCCGTTTGCCGATATTTTATAAAACGGTTATAAACTCCCTTTTTCTTTCGCCCCCTGGCCCAAAGATGAAAACAAAAAACCGCTCTGGAACATTCTTTTTTTTGTTTAAATATTTCAGATCTTTGGAGAAAGGGTTGGTATGCCATTGTAAAAAAACGGGCTTTGTAAACCCATTATAGTCGTTTTAAAAAATCGGGCAAAACCCCTTTTTTTTAGCCCTTGGTCATTAAAAGTTCCTCGGAAATATAAGGTCAAGTTCGTGACGGGAAAAGTTGCATCCCTTTTGAAAAGGTGATTTTATTTTTTTTCGACCTCAAGTGGGTTATCATCATATTGTTCCACACACGAAATTCTCAGTTTTTTTTTCAGGTAATTGTACGAATTTTTTTCCCTATATTGCCTTGGGGTTTACTGGCACCTTATTTTTTTTACAAAATTTTTAAGCCCCCTTGTCAGGGGAAATAAAGGATATTTTTGGTCGTATTTGATGATGGCTGGGGAAAAGGGGTTCCCAAAGATCTTTTTTTCAAAGAAGAAAATGATCTTTGTCAGCGGGGGTTCTTTCCCAAACATAGAAAAACCCGGACACCGACAAAAATTATCGGGGCTGGATTAACAGGGAACTAAAAATGGTTCTCTCATGATAACGGATAACTTTAAAGATCTATTCAAACCTTAGAGGGAAAAAAAAAAAAAAAAAAATTACCTTTGTTTGTGCTCGAAAACAGCGTCTGTTACAGGCAAGACATTTCACGGGGGCCCCGAGGAAACATTTCCCAACCGGAATTTCCCTGGAAATAAAAAAGGATACACTGGGACTATCAATTTAGATTAGTTCTAATATTGATTGAAAATTGGGATTGGAGGTAGAACAAAATTAAATAACTTTTTGTTTGAATAAATACCCCAGATTTGTGACACAGATGCAAGTCACGGGGGATGTGGATCCTAATCCCAAATTGCGGGAAAAGGGGTTTTCAAAGGAACTGGAAGGGGGGGAAAAAAGAAAAGCCCCCGGGGAAAAAAAGGCAAAAACATTTTTTAAATTTTCCCCAAAAACTAGGGAAAATGAAATTCTTCACTGATAAAAAGGGTAGTATCGGTAGTAAACAAAGGCAGCATGGTGAAGAGCTTTTAAATTTGAGCTTAAATATCTTCAAGTTCTGTAAAACATTCTTTTGAACTTGAAGTAAAATGGGACCAAACAAAGAATGACCCGATTTGATCAGCCGGAGATAGATTTGACGATAGGGCCTCCAAATTTTTAAGTTCTTTATAACATTGGGGCCCCACAGGGACCGTTTGCAGACAAAGAAAATATAAATTTAAATTTAATTAAATTTTGGGTTTCGGGTACTAAGTTGAAAATTTTTCAACGGGCGGTGAGAACAATTTTGGTTCCTCCAACTTTTGGGGGTAAACTCTGGCATCAAAAAAGCCGGGCCCCGGGAACCTTGGTTTTTCCCTGGCCCTCGGCCTTTCTGGCCTTACTTTTTCAAGCATAGCTCTTTCCCAGTTTTATTAAAAATGTTGAAATTTCAGATCAAAAGGAAACAAGGCGGAACAAGAACTCCCTTTTGGATCCCCCCAGAAAATTTAATCTTTTCATAAAATTTTGGTTAAAAAATGAGGTCTTTCAATGTAACATGATCTTACCGATTGGTCCGAAGGCCCCTGGCGATACAAAGAATTTTTTCGAAGTTTTTTAAAAAGGGCCGAAAACATTATTTAAAAATCTATCAATTGATGGGTTTTGCATCAATTGTTGAAATAACGACTATCCATTGGAAACCCAATTCTTCCCTTATTTTTTTTTATCAGATTTGTTTGACCAAAGGTACAGGGCAACTCTGGGTGAGATATTGAGGATTGGCACCCAATACGGTCCAATATAAAAACTTTTCTGCATGGGAAAAGTGGGTGGAAATAAGGTACAGTCCTTACCTGGCGATATGACGACATTTGTGGGATTTTATAAACAGTTTAACGAAAAAGCTCCGTATTCCCGTTTAAACCGGGGTTTTCAGTATCAAAGGGCGTCATGATTGTTTACCTGGTTCTCAAGAATCCCTGTGATAGCAAAATTTTTATAAGTCCTCCAAGGGCTGAAGAAAAAAAACTAAAAAAAACCCAAACACTCCAGAAAAACTGCAACAATCGTTGAAAATTGGTTCTACAAAATCTCATGAATGTTCGTTTTATTTCAATGCTGCTTTTTTTTATGCAGGTTTTCTCCGTCCCGAGTTAATCAACTTACGCGATGTGACCTTTTTCCCTTCCCCTTTTAAAATTTTCATTTAAAAATAAACAGACTTTTAGACAAGGGGGGTTTTTTGTGGAGCAACGGTTCCCCCCCCCTTTCCCTGTCGAGTTGGGGGTATCTCACACTAGCAGAGTTGAATAATGAAAAGGACAAAGGTTTTCTGTTTTGTCCACTGTTACTGTAAACTATTAACGGATAAAAACAAGACAACCGCATCAACAACTTTCATATTCCGGTGTCTGGAAACAAAAAAATTTTTTCAACATGGTTTAGATCCAAACACTGGGGAAAAGTCTTTGAGCAGGTGGGCTTCTGCAGCACTGGGGTACCGGGTAGTTTTTAAAAAAAATGGGTGGGGCCCCAAAAATGCCAAGATGGGTACATAAAGATACGTTACAGAACAGGCTGTCGTTTTTTAAAAAATTTGGGGTTTTTGTCAATTACCTGTGTTATAAATTCTCAGAAAGAGAAATGTTAAAAATAAAAAAGTTTCAATTAAAATAAAAACAAATATCTTAATCATTTACCCCAAGATAAATGATTAGGGAAATTAAATGGAAATTCCCCTTTTCTCGATGGGATTCATATATTGTACGACACAGAATTCCCCTTCTTTAATGCCCGAAAATTGGGGGTCCGACCCCGCATCGAAGATCGGTTTAAACTTGGTATTTTATAAAAAGTCTTTTTTTGCAGGTTTAAAAACTCGGGCGGGAATGAAAAAAATTTATTATTGTTTGAGCGGAAAATTTAAAAAATAAATGTATTTTCGGGGGCGCCAGTGAGTTATTGCATAAGTTCCCCCCAAAATTATAGAGGGAGGGGGGAACAAGGGGTTCATGACCGAATTCACGAACGGGAAACGTTTTGTTTTTAAAAAAAAAAAAAAATTTTATATATATATTGTTCATTTCTAAATTTTTTTGGTAGTCCATTCTTAAATGTCACCCAACGGATATTGGCAAAAAAGTTAAGATGCATAAGTTGCTCAGAGTACTTCTATGCGGACGGAAGATTTCCCAGTGATTAAAGCTCACAAGGAAAGAGGGAGATACAAGGAATGAAAAATTTTAAAAAAAGTATTTTTTTAAAAGTGCCAATCAAGCCAGCTTTTTTTGGGTAACAAAGTTTTCTGGCAGCCGTAACGTTGATGAATCGGGTGTTTCCCCCAAAAGAAAATATTTTAAAAATGTTTTTTGCAGGAAAAAAAGCAGGGCCAATGAAAAAAATTTATTATTGTTTAGGAGGTTTTTGGGGAAATTTTTTGTTTGGGGTTGAGTGGACAAGCGGAATGGACGCACTTTTTAAGGGGGTTTTGTTTTCACGCTCGTCGGGGCAAGAGATCTGAAGGGGGCCTCAGGGGTCGCCCCTGAGAGCCCGTCCTGTCAGCTACCCAATGATCGCAAAAAGTAATTGATTTTAGCCTTTTTATCCCCTTTGGGGAATTTAAAAAATTATGGGTAAAAAAATTTTTATGGAAGATTTTGATACAGGATGTGAATCGAAATAATTTAAAAAGAAATGTCAATTGTTTTTTTTTTTTATAAGGGTATTCCAGACCCAGTTTTGGGGGCTTGGGGCGGGGCCAATGTTAACAGGACTATTTTCGTTAAATTTTTTGAAAAAAAAATTATATCGGGGAATTTGGTAAACGAATAATTTGAATCGAGGCATGTTTTTGGCAGAACTCGCCCCCAGTATTTAGGGAGGGGGTGTCATCGCAAAAAAGGAAAGAAAAGCAAAAGTATCCATTGAGAAAGTTTAAATAAAATATTTAAATTTCAAAAAGTTCTTTTGAGTTTCGGGGTCTGTTTTAATCTTTAGTGAGGTTGGGGTGGTTCATTTGGGAGTTGTTTGACAAGGGGGATATTGGACGGGTTTTGCTATTATGGCGGGTTTTTTTGGTTTTAGGGGACGAAACGCGCGTTCGGCAGGAAAATGTTTTGGGCGGTAAGCCCCTCGGGGGGCGGTCGTCCCCCTGAGAGTCTTCCAATGTCTGTGCGTGTCCTGGTCGAGTCTGGGATAAAGGTGTGGAGGGTGGAGGATAATGTCTTGGTGTTTGGGGTGGGGTCGTGGGTTTTGGGAAAGGGTTAGGGTAGATTTTAAAGGGGGTGGGGGGGTTGAATTTTTGGGTTGGGGGTGTGGGGATGGAGGTGGGGGGGTGGGGGGGCGGGATTCGGGCGGGGGTGGGGGGTATACGGGCGGGGAAGGGAGGACGGGCGGGGGAGGGGGGGTTTCGGGCAGGAGGGGGGGGGTCGGGGGGGGGGTGGGGCTTGGGTCGTGGGTTGGGGTCGGGGGGTTTGGGGGCCCCGGGGGTTTGGGGGTCCCGGGCTTGGGTCAGGGGCAGGTCGGGGGGTTTGGGGGGGGGTGGGTTTGGGGTGGGGGGGGTTTTGGGGGTGGGAGGGGGGGGTGGGGGGTTTGGGGGGTTGGAGGGAAGGCTTTTGGGGTGGGGGGGGGAGGGTAAACCCACAGGTTTTTTGTGACTCCGGTTTTGGGGGAAAGGGGATTGGGGGAGGTGAATTTTTTGGGAAAGGGTCAGAGGTGTTGGGGGGGGTGTTAATTTTTTTGTACTGCATCAGAAGGTGGGGGGGACGAGGGCTCCCCCGAAAGATTAGAGGGTTTATGGGGGGTGAGGGGGTTACGTCTCCCCCGGGGACGCCTCGAGCAGGACCACAAGGGTTGCGGTCGGGTTCGAGGTCGGGGTCCCGGATCCGCCGTCGCCGGGAGCTCGACCGGGCCCCCTAAAGGGGCCCCCCCGAGGAAGCGTTATCGGTATCAACGGGCAGTCAAATTTGGGGGCAGGTTTGGGTTGTTTGGGGGTGTTTGGACGACACCCTGAATGAAAACTGGGCGGGGTTTAGTGGTTAAAACCGGCGGTGCGTGTTCTTTTCCAATAACCGCTTGTTTCCCGAAGGACCGGATATGAGCTAGTTGTTTTGTTGAAAACCCAGGGGAAAAGGGTGAAACCATTTTCAAAAAATTGGGATTGTTAATTAACACCTTTTGGTATTTTGGGGAAAAAAGAAAAGTCATGCGGGGGTGGGGGGCAAGCGGCATGACCCAGAAAAAAACCCTTTCAAGCCATTTTTTTACGACGTCAGGGTGCCTTGAGGACAGAGCACAATGGGGATTTCTAATACGTGATGTGGGTTTTATGTGGGGGGAAAAGATTTTGAGAAATGGTCAAGGTACCCAAAAAACGGGCCTCTGCGTGAAAAACCCCCTTGTTCCTGGAGGGCCCAGAAAGCTACCCCGGGGAAAAAAGGGTCTTTTTTGGGGGTCCCTTAGCCCTTTTTTAATGGTTCTGCGGGTTCGTCCAGTACCAAAACCAACCCGAAAACCAAAAAAAAACTATAAAAAAAACCGATAATCTGACAGAAAAGAATAATATAAATCATAGATAATAAAATACAATGATATAAAACAAATAGTAAACTTTTGTATAAACCCAATAATAGTGATTTTCGGAGGGAGGGGGGGAGGAGGGAGGGGGGGGAGGGGGGAGGAGGCAGGGAAGGAGGGAGGGGGGGAGGGGGCAAAAGGAAGAAGGAAAAAAAGAAAGGGAGGGGAGAGGCGAGAGAAAGGGAGAGACTTTTTGACTTTTCAATGAATATTTTTTAAATTTCAAAATTCAAATTTCAAAATCAAAATATCAAAAAAAATTGTAAAAACGTAATTATTGAAAATCAAAGGAAAATTTTTAAAAATTAAACATAATTACATTCTTAGTTAAAGAAAGGCAAAATGCCCTACTTGAAAAAAAAAAGGGACAGATACAGATTTGACAAAAATTACAGTGAATTTAAACCATTGTGTGTTTGGCTCCTCAAAAAAGGAAAAAAAATCGAAAAAAAGAAAAAAAAAAGGAAAGGGTTTTTCCCAAATCGGTGGGTGCGGCAACCCCGTTTTTGGCGTGTGCCGAACCCCCGGGTTTCCCCCTAAATTTGAAACCACTGGCATTACTGGTGGGGGCCCCTTATACCCCCTCAGGGGCTTAAAAGAATAAGTTAGAGCGGAAAAAAGGAAAAGGCCCCAAAAGGGGGGATGAAAAGGGTGACCGGGGTAGTCAAAAAGGGGAAAAAAAATTAATTCTAACCGGGTTTAAATCAGCCATGTCGGAAATTTGATGATGAACAAGTATTATTTATTTTCCCTTTTTTTAAGAAATTCATCATCATTAGTGAAAAACAAAAAATTTTATTAAAAACCCTTTTGTTTTTGATCCCGGTGAGAAAAAATTAAAAAGAGGATCAATGATGGGGGGTTCGGAAAAGTTTTGTATGTGACATATTTTGCAACTGACGAAAAAGGTATTTTGACGGGCCACCCCTCTATTGGGGCCCTTAGCACATGGGATAAAAGGCCCAGTGGGTAAAAAGTTCGGGTAGTTCAGGAAAAGCCGGTGAAAAGACTGGGGAGACATTTGGGTGGGTTGAATAAAACGGACACGTGATGAATAGATGGCAAAATCGCCCCTTGTCCCCCACCCCCAATTTGGAAGAAATGGCCGGGTTGAGATGAGGGGGGGAACTTGGAGTGACGGTGGAATTTTGTGCAGTAGTTTAAATTGTAACCCCCCTTTTTTTTGGATTTTTGGGGACGGTAGATTTTTTCCCATTGAATTTTTGTGTTTTCCGGAATCCATTTTATCCAAATTACGATGTTTCTTGTGAAGGATGCGGGTTAAAATTGGTGTTGATGTTTTAAGTGCTTTGGATGGTGCGGAAAAAATTGTCCAAGTTGTTTTTGATGACGTTGGGGGGACGATTTTGGTTTTTTGAAGGAACTTTTTGAGAGTGAAAAATTAGGTGAAACCCTCCGTTTGAATAGAAAAACAATCTTATGAGAGTCGCGTGCATCAAAAGAAAGCTTTTTTTGAAGAAGTCGTGAAGATGGAGGACGAGATGTCCCTAAAAAGAAAAATGACGTCTTGGGCTGGTGCCACGATCCAGAAAAAAGTTAAAGACCCTCCCCAGGCCGCCCCCAGGGTCGGGGCCGCTCAGAGGATGCCCTTCGTCAGTTCATTTTAATTAAAAAAATATTTATGGGTAAAATTAAGGACATGGCTGACTGGGTCGTGTTTTTTTCCCAAAAAGAGTTTAACCCAACCCCCGGGCCCACATGATCTCACCGAAAAAGATGGCTTTCAATGTCAAAAAAAGTGGACCCTATTCATAAAAAGATAAAAATCATAATTTAATTTTTTATAGCGACGGAGATGATATTAAAAGAAAATTAAAAGTTTTTTTCCTTTTCGGTAACAAAAAATACGTGATAGTCTGGGGAAAATTTCGTGCCGGGGTTTGACGGCCAAACCCCTTGTGGGGTTTTCTGATACACAATTTGTTCTTTAAGGTGGGTTTTTTGGGGGAAAAAAAAGACGAAATCGACCAGCCGCCGTTGGAGTTAAATAGGAAATCGTCTGGCGGGGCAAGTCCCGCCAGACAGTGAAATTTTTTGGATGAAACTGGCGGTTTGGGTCAAGACCCCTTTTGGTTTAAAAAAGGAGGTCGAGTTTCCCAACCACCCAAACGGGATAAAAAAACGGGTTTAAATATCCCAGTTTTTGTCTGTGTACTTTTGGTTTTCCTAAATAACTGGGAATGACAGGATCTCTTCCCAAAGAAAAAATTAAAAGACCGTTTTTCCCCCGACCCAAGACCCTCCCAAAACCCCCGGGTTTTTTCTCGTATTTAGGCGCGGGGGGGGGCACGACTAAAGGATCATAAGTGTTTTGATCGCTAAAAAGCCGCGCTCCGGAGGTGAAAAAAAATGAAACATCATCTGCATCGCAGACCCAAACAGAAACTCAGCCCCGGGTTTTTAAAAACCGCCCGTCCCCGACTTCGCCCCTTGGGCGATTTAAAAAGGTTCAAAAACAATCAGTACAGCGGTGGGGTGGGCGGCCCGGCGGATCCCCTTCCCCGGGGGAAAAAGGGGCCGTCAGAGAACCGCAGTTTTTGCCCAAACTCTCGGAACCGCTGTACAGGTTTTATGGTCGAAAACGGTCTCCCGAACCCCAAAAGCCCCTCATGGGGGCCGATGGGATCGCGATCAACTTTATGGGGCGTTTTTTGTTGGGGTTTGACCACGGCAAAAGGGGACATCATTTTCTTGGCATATTCGATATTCCTTATCGGACCTACTTTGGGCATGATTGAACGTGGGGGACGCAGTAGGTCTGACCCTCACCTCCCCTGCTGATGCCTCTTTCAGTCTGTTGGCAAAAAGAAAGGGTTTTGTAATCATTGTTTAAAAGGGGAGATTGGCCGCCAATTGGTATGTCGGCCAGATCTCCTTTTTGGGAAAAAAATAACCCCCCTCCTGAACAACGGGGAAGCCCGCCGGTGAAAAAGAATAATTTAAAACAGAAAATAGGTCTTTTTTTGGAATTTTCCCCAAAAAGTTTGATAAAATTCGGACAGGCCGTCAGGGACGTTTACCCTTTCCAATTAAAAATTTTTTTCAAATTTCCCTTTTAAAGATAAAGGGGTTACCCTCTTCAAAGGATAAGGAGACAGGCCCCTTAAAATTTATCGGGGCGCCCTCATCGGCCGATTTTTTAGAAGGGGGTTTTTGGGAAATTTGATACATGTTTTTTTATGACGAAATATTTTGGGGAAATTTTCTCCAAAAATAAAAAACGGATTCGGAGATATTTTTTAAAAAAAGGTTTAGATTTTCAAGTTTAAAAAAAAGTAAAGGGGGGTATCGACCCCCTGACATGTTTAAATCTCGACCTGATGGGGGCGCCCTGCCTCGATTTTTAAGAAAAATTTAAAGGGTTTTTTTTTTTTTTGTTCTAAGAGGACCTGCCTGGGTCTGGGTGTGTTTTCCCCAAAGACTAAAGGTCTCAATAGCCCAATTTTTTTTTAAAAAGGCCCGGGTTTCTGGGGAAGAAATTTTTTTTGAAAAGTTTGAAAATTTTTTTGATGTGGGACCCCAAAACCCCACCAAAAATTTAAATGGAAATCGGACTTTTTTTGACGCCATTCTCCCCAGAAACAATTTTTGGTTTTTTGTTCTTGGGTAAATTTTTAAAAATGCCAGAAAGGCGCTCCCCCGGAAATTAGCCGAGGGGGGGTTAAATTTTTTAAAGAAAAAAACGGAGTGACCCAAAAAGAGAACAGGGTGTTTTTTGCACGAATGAAGGGGATAACATATCAGGATGAAGATACAAACATCTAACCGGGGTTTTGGGAAACACCACAACCCCGGGAAGGTTTTTCCCCAAGCCAGGTAAATTTTTTTCTGGGGTTATCTGCCAAACATCACAAAAGAGAATTCAAACAGTTTCCTTGGGGCTGCTGCGACTCTGGATCTTCGCTGGGTGGGCCCATGCAGACGGTCCAATGCAGGTTTTTCCCCGTGCAGTTAAAGTCACCTCCACCACAACGACCCCCGTCATGCCCCAAAAGAGGATAAATGTTTAGAAAAAAATTTAAAAGACTTTAAAAAGCAAGAAAGTCGCTTTTGGGGTACAAAAAAATTATAAATGGGGAAAAAGGCGGGGGGGTTTATTTTTTTGTATAAAAAAAAGATGTCCTGGAAAAATTTTAAAGATTTGAAATAATTTCAAAATTTTTTTATTATTAACAGTGTTTTACCCCAGACCAAAAGGGTTGGGAAAGGGGGAAAAAGATAGGAGTAAAACCCATAGGCTCCAGCGGGGACTCTTTTCCCAGGTTATAAGTCTCCGGGGAGAACATTTGAAAAGGAAAAAAATTTTCAAAAAAAAAATTTTTTGGTTGGCATTGAACGGCCGCCTGTGTTCGGGAAAATCAGTGACAGTGTCATTGCGACCAAACTAATAAAGACTCCCCATAAAAAAAAAAAAAAACTTATCAAAAGGTCTTGATCAACTTGGTTCCGTTGTTGTGGCCTCTGTTGAGGGGGTTGCTGTAGCTTTTTGATTTTTTTCACAAGCCCGGGCACATTAGCAGTGAATCTCTTGGCCACCTCGATGGGTTTTTTTTTCGATTTTTATAGGAAGAAATTCATGAGCTCTTTGAAGACAGGGGAAACCTTTTGTTTGGAAAACGGGGCACCGCCTCGTCTTCGGTAGTTTTTAACTGTTTCCACACCCCCAATTTGGTGGTTTCGTCAGAGGCCGGGGGGAAAAAAGGAGGATTTTGATTAAGGACTTGGTTGGGGACTTGGGTGTCGACTGTCATGGGCATCCCCAAATTTTACAGGATTTACGTGGAGGAGGGGTGTTTTAGGGGGTGAGAAAAAAATTTTTGGGGGGGATTGGGGGAAAATTTTTTTTTTTGATACAACATCAAAAAAGGGTCTAGATGGTGGAGGTGGCGCCCCCAGACAGAGCAACCGGGTTTTTGGATGGGTGGGATGGTTAAAGGGGAAATGGGTTGGGGGGGAAAGTGGTGGGGTGGTGGGGGGGGGAAGGGAGGATGGGGCCGCGGATGACGCGGGGGCCACGGACGGCCGGGGCCTCAGACGCCGGGGGCCCGCGGAAAAAAGGGGCCCCCACAGACCCCGCCGAGCCGCCCACTGACCGGCCTCCCCCGGAGGGGGCCCCCCCTGTTGGGCTCCCCCCGGAACGGGGGTCGACCCCTGGCCCCCACCAGCACGTAGGCACTTCCAGTTAAACACCCCGACAGGCGCGGCATGCCCACCCCGCACAGGCGGCCCCGACGGGTCCGAGGGCCCCAGAACCCGCACCCCGGCCCAAACCCCCGAGGGCCCCGCACGACCCACCCCTACGGAACCCAGTGGCCCGGGTTGTTTGGAACTTTGGGTGGGTGTTTGGGATCGGTTTTTTGGTTGGTGGGGTTATGGACAAAAATTTGGGTGGTGGGTTTGGGGGATTGGTCGGTTTTTGTCAATGCCCGGTTTCCCCTTTTCCCCAACAACCCGGCTAGTTTTGGCCGTACTCCCCCGCAAAAAACGTATAAACCCCGTCGAAAAAACCGCGGAAATTTTTTAAATCCCCAAAGTTTTGTGCCCCGGGCGGGTGCCCGTTCGGTTTAAGAAGAACATGCCTTGCCCCCTGAACGACATGATTGTGACAAAATTTTTTCCTTAAACCCCAGGGGGGGTCTTACCTGGACACCCCCGAAAATGCCTTTTTAGTATTGTGTTCAATTCGGGATGTTAGAAAGCGTGAACCGGGTGGTTGGCTGGACCAGTGGGTTAAACTGGGAAAAACTGCCATCGTGGGTCGTCCTTTTTGGCCCCTCGGACCCCCCCTCGAGCTCAGATATGCTCCCTATTACTAATTAAAACCGTTGGAAATCCTGGAAGCTGAAAACCCTTGGCCATTTAAAATTTTGGGTTTAAACCAGTGAAATGAGATATTGGCGTACGGAGACTGTGCCCAAAACCCGTTAAATTTCCAGTGATTCACCAGGAACAATGAACCGCGTTCCCCACCCTTCTCACCGGCGTGATTTTCAATGGGCCCTTTTTAAATGACTGGCCATGGTGACCACCCAAAGCCCAAAAAAGCAACAAATTGGCAAAAAACCCCAAAAAAACCGGAAAACAGTTAAACCTGACAAGTTGAAATTCCCCCTGTATGATTTTGAACAAAAAAGGTAAGTTAATATAAAATTTGTAACCGAAAAGATGCGTATATCTCAAAAAAAATCTACTTTTTCCCTGGAGCTCGATAAATCCCGACCTACACACACACACACACACACAGACACAGAGAGAGAGAGAGAGAGAGAGAGAGAGAGAGAGAGAGGGGAGAAAAAAAAAAAAAAAAAAACCCCTTTCCCCACAATGTCTTTTTTTTTCTCCCCTTTTGATTATTTCGTGAAATTTTGTAGTACTAAAAAATAATTTTTTTTGATTCTCAGCCTCCCTAAAAATTTCCCTGGATCCCCCAAGGTTACCCCAAAAAAAATCAAAAGTAATTTTGTGTAACGAACATGGCTCATGATCCCCCCAACAGGGGGTTTTTTTATGTTAAAAATTTGAAATAAAAGGGGACCCTTGTCATTTGGTAAGTGGAACCACACCCGTGCCATTTTTTTTTTTCCCCATATAGGACAAATTTTCCCCATTTTTTTGTCCCCCTTAAAAAATTTTCACTCAGTAAATATTCTGCTACATTTTCCAAATCATCAATATTTGTATATTAAAACCCAAACAACAAATAAATGTTAAATTGGATGCAAAAAACAATTTAAATAACTTTAATGATTTACTTTAAAAAAAAAATGTGTCAAATACATGTACCATGGAATGGCTGATAATCTGAAAAAGGGGTGGGGCCAACAATAAACAGGCATTTTTTTCCCTTTTTTTAAGTGATTTTTCCCCTTTGGAAAGGGTACAATTTGAGACATTCCACTTTTGGGGGGAATTTTGGGCAGCGATCTTGGTACAATGGAAAGTAATAAGCTTCGCGATTGGAATCATGAATATGTATGAGACTCTGATTGGCGGGAAATACCCGGGGAGGGCAATTCTCGTTTGAAAAAAAAAAAATCCTCCGGGGTCAGTTTTGCCCCATACCCCCGGTTTGGGAGATGTTGAACTTTCGGGTCAGAATAAAAATTTGGGGTCAAAATTTTTGCCCCGGAAACACAAGTCAAATAATCTGCCCCAACTTTCGGGTCATTCTCACCGGGAAAAGGGGTTGGGATATTAAACCCCGTACTCAGATTAATTTTGCCCCGGATTCTGGGTCTAAAAAAGGGGATAACATTTTTCCCATGTAAAAAGCCATCTATGGCAAGCAATCAAATAAAAAAAAAAATTTTTTGTTTTTATGTAATTTTGTGAATCAAAACCCCTATAAACTATTATTATTATTATTATTATTTTTTTTTGGGCCCAAAACATTCAGAATACAAACATGTACATTCAAAGTAAGAAAGGGCATACATCGGGGACAGTCAAGATGAGAGAAAAATTGTATAACAAATAAATCAAAAAAGAAAAAATATGGGTTTACGGTAGGTAAAATGAGAGGGGGGAAGAGATGTGGGGGGGGGAGGGATGGGGAAAGGGTTTGAAGGGGGGGCGGTTTGGGGGGAAGGGGGGAAAGGGGGGGAGTTCAACAAGCAGAAAAACAACCCAATCTAAGATGGCCAGGATGAACAAAAGAAAACCAACTGGCTCAGCCTGGCCCACCCAATCCTGGGTTTGGGAACTTTAAAATTTAATTTTAAAAAAAATAAACTATTAAATAAAAAGTTATGAAAGTTAAAAAAAAATCTGGAAAATTTAAAAAAGAATATATTTTTTGCTATAATTCAAATTTTAAAAAATTAAATAAATAAATAAATACCCTTAAAAAAGTAAATGAATTTAAATGAAAATAAAAAAAGTAGCAAAATAATATAAATAAATTAAGGAACACAATTAGTGATAAACAAGAAAACAATTAAACATATAAACAAGCTGAAAAATGCATCAAAACAAAACACGAACCCCCCCCGACAAGATACCGTAAAATGCAAACAGAAAAGAAGGGAAAATTACAATTTAAACAAACAGCCAAATACAAAGGGAACACAAACAACCATTTTGAAAAAAAAAAACAAACGACAAACATTCAAAACAACACATTTAAAACAAACAAATATCAAAATAACTAAAAACTATTATACAGAAATAAAAATAACCATAAAAAACAGACAGACAGGTAAAAAACACAAAAAACCCATGAAAAAGAAACTGGGGATAATTTAAAATGGACTTTTAGTTAAACAAAAACCCTGACCGAACCAGGCCCCAAACCCGGGGACCCTGGACACCTTTCCCAGCGCTGGGACCAACCCGGGGCCCAGGCTCAACCCCACCCCAACCATACCCCCCCGCTAAACCATAATTCATAACAAAATTTTGGCCCAAAAGCAACTAATAGACAAACAGAAATAGACTTTAACCATCAAGAAAATGTGCACATTTTTTGATTAAAACACTGAAATGAATAAAGTATAAAGGGGTCCTTAACGTGGATTGGGGAATTACTCCTTTACGGGGAAAAACATGAACGGGGAGTTCCTTAGACTTTGGGGTTTTCCTGGCATAATGATGATTTGAAACTGTGCCCAGGTGGGGTGTTGACTACTTAGGGGATGTAATACTAAGACAATCAATGGCAAAACAAACATTTAATAAAACAAATTGAACCGTGAGTTTGTTTCGTCTAGTTGCAAAACAACCAGTTCGATGTATGCAGTCTGTCCTCGTGGTCATGGCCCCTCTCTGCGGTTTTAGAATCATGGGGTGGCTCGTTTTTCACTCGCTGGGTTTTGGCAAACGTCGCTGTATATGGGCACCAGGCGGGCAACCCATACTAAAACACAGGCAAACTAGGGTTCGGAAAGAGTGACAAGGACCCGACGATGACCCACCGGCGATATCCCAAATGAACCCCAAAAAGTTTTTTTGGGTTTTAGCCCAAAGCATCGACGTGGTCATTCCAGGGGTTGTTATTGGTTAATTAAAAGATACTTAAAGGGGAAACTGTGGGGGGCTTTCCCTTTGGGAAGTGTAATTGGGAGGACTATTTTTTTTCTTTGGGCGTCATGTGCATTATCTTGGATTTTTCCCCTGGTTGAGTTTCATCCATTTGATATGCTCCAATGGGAAAAACGTCAGGTCCGACGGGGGTGGAGTTCATCACTGGGGAAAAAAAAGGGTGGCTGGTAATGGGTGTCATCTGAAAAAAAGCAGAAAATTAGATAAAATTTTATTAGAAATATCGCTGATAAACATGTTGAATAGCAGAGGGCCGGCCCCTTTCCCGGGGGACGCCGGATGTGACTGGTGACCATGATAAAAAAGGCCCCGATACATAACACGTTGCGACGCCCAGTAAAGGAACATTTCAACCAGTTCAAGGTTGACCTCGTATGTTGAAATTCCCAAGCAAATTTTTTAGTACCGTGTGATGAGGGCATCTTTCCTCCCTTTAAAGAAAAGTCTGGAAGCAAGCAATGTCTTCTAGGTGGGCGGGGCTTGCCCAGGTTAAGGCCCATTTCGGGGAATGGCATTTTTCTGTTCACACGATTTTCGAGCTGAGAAACCATGTTGTTTATCATTCCCAAAAGGAAAAAAGGAAACACATGACCCTTGAATACCATCTCCCAAGCCTTCTCAATCACCTTACAAACAAGGGAAATTTAAAGGAATTTGGACGGTTTCTTTACCCAATTCGGTTGGCGGACTTGAAAAGGTGTGATGTTTAAAGGGTTTCCCAGTCCAGGGGGAAGTACCCTGTGCAAGTGAAAATTCTAAAAGCGCAACAAGGGGAAACAATTGATGATGCAGTAACTCGTAGGATTGTCGGTGAAAATTCCATCAGGGCCCGGTGCTTTATGGGGGTTGGTTGGGGGTTTGGTCAGAAATCCTAGATTGATTCTGATTGGGGGGTTCGGGGGAAAAAGGGGGGAACACTTTTGGGTCGAGTACAATTGACTGGGCGAAAAACTGAAGTGAAAAACTCATTAAAACTTCAGCAATATAAACAACTTGTGGATCCCTTGTCGGCTTGACGGGGGCTGGAGGACACTTGGTTTTTTCTTTGGTCCCCAAAAGCACCGGGAAACAAAATTTGTTTCCGGTCGCAAATAAACCATCAACATAGTTAGTGTGGGCTAATTTAGCCCAATATTTCCCCCTGTTTCCCGGACTTTTTGTAATCTAGCCATGGGGAACTGGATCGGGGTATTTCGCTTTATTAAAATAGTTTATGTTTTTAGGTGAATAAGTTTTTAAGATCTTGTGATATAAAATTTGAGACCCTTGCGGCGACACTGCTTACAGGGTATGCTGTCATGGATGGCTCTTCGAAGATGTCCAAAAAACCCTTTCCCCAAAGATGCAGGGGGGATTGTCGTCACCCCTAAAGCTGACCATGGGGAAAGATGTGGGAGGTTTTAAGTGTCCCAAAATTCCCCTTTTCTGTGCTGCAGAAACGGGGCGGATCTGCAGGTTGGGGGTTTTGTTGGCACAAAACAAGAAGGACACTGCGTGATGACCCTACAGACGGGGTTTTTGGCGGACTCACTGCAAGAAAAACTTCTCAGGTCGATTGGTGAAGGGGGTCAATAGTGGTTCCTATAAGTGGGAGATGCTTGAGGGCCCGAGTCATCTTCCACTATCTGCGGAAGGCCAATGGAATCAGTGATATCTCCCCGATTGCGGGGGAAATGGTATCAACTTGCCAGTTATTTAAAGTCCCCCAAACGGGATAATCCCCTTCTTTGGGGAAGATCAACTGGCCCATCACAAGAAATCTTGTAATGATTCCAAAAAATGTTGACCCCAGAGTTAGGAGGGAAAACCCCTACAATCCATTTGGGACTTGACAGTAAAAACCAGACCAGTTCAATGTTTTATTGTAAAGGTGTTTGAGCTGCGGGGGGTAGCATGTCTTGGGCAAATTTGATGCCCCGACCGCCCGATCGCGTCAATAGATGGTATCCCGTAAAACAGAAAAAATCGGTGTCATAAAGTCACCCACTTTTCCTTGATACAGACAATATCTAAGGGTTGATTTCCCAAATTGGTTGCATGTCCTGCTGTTTGCTGCGGATGCGGAGCATTGATGAGAATACCGGAATTGAGTTACTGGGTATTCTTGGGGGGGGTACATGTGGGTCAAGATTGGGGGAAATTTCCCAGTGATGCATCATGGCCCGTTGGGCCACCGTGGGTCCAAAATGATGTATCACTCCCGGGCATGAAAAACAGTAGTGGGGTGCAGCAAAAGGGCAGAACCGTCAATTGTGTTAAAAGGTGTTGAGTACTGACCCAATGGATACTCAGGGAGACTTTTCCCTGGTGCCAGTTTTTTACAGTCTTCACAGGGGAAAAGGGTCTTTGATTGCTTTTTGGGACAGTTGCATCCCCCAAGGGTCATGATTGGACCTAGGTTGGGTTCAATGTCTCCAGGGGGACCCAGGGGGAGATTAAATGTTGATGGGGGTTTGGGATAGTAAGCAACTGGGGCTCTACCAAACTTACTGCTTTTTAAGTGATGATCTTCCTTGAGGTCCGCCATCTTGGTGTACGCATTACTGAAAGGGGTTTGGTATAACACTGATGCCGGGGAGAAAAAAGGATGATTGGCTCTAAAAGTTGGCACAATGGGTTTGCCCCACGCTCTGAATGGGGAAAAATTGGCTTGAGTCACTGGCTAAAAGATGCGGGAAAATTTTGTGAAAATCCTCCAGATTTCACTCCCCCGGCGGGAATTTTTTGGGTAAGTGATCATTTTGATCAGTGATGAATATTTAATGGGGTTATAAAATTTTAACCCCTTTGAGAGCTATGGACAGCAAGACAAAGGGTACAAAAGTGGGGCAAAACAAAAAAGGCTTGCATTTTTGAAAGGTGTGATGACATCTGAAAATTCCCATGAAAATTGCCATAGAAAATTCCTTAAATAAGTGCATCTTTCTGTAAGGAACACATGCTTCCCTTTTTTAGGTTTCCTGGAGACAACACATTGTAATTTGAAGGATAACAAAATGAAAAAAAAAAAAAATAATGAAATGATCTTCTGTTTTTAAAAGTAATTTCTTTTTTAATTTTGTTGAAAATACATTTTAAAAATATCTTTCCCTAAAGTTTTGTTTATCGCGTTGCTCCCAAAAATGACCCAGTTTTTTTTCAGTTACTTGTTCATCTTAAATACCCAATCCCTTTAAAAGTCTGCTCGTCGTGACAATATTGTCTCTTTTATTTTTAGACCAACTTGTGTTTATGGGATTGATGGTCAGAAATTTTTGGGGTTGAACTATCCCAATGCTTGCATAAAAATACATATGAACTTTAATTGCTAATCTGGCAAAAAAATACCAAGTTCGGGCCTATGCAATAAAATTGGGGGTATGTTTACAGGGCCCCCAACCCCACGGATTCTGATCGACAATATACATTTTCTAGATCATAACAGATACTGTTTAATAACACTTATGAGGTTTTTGGGTCCAGTAAAGAAAAATAATTAAAAGTACAATCATTGTTCTAACATGTTAAAAAAAATACCTAAAAAAGACCTAGATGTTTTTAAAGGTCCTGAAAAAAAAAATTTCCCCATAAAAATTTACAGACTGCCACAGATGGGGTCCATATAACTAGGTGTTGGGTTTTTCCCCGAAAACCTTTTTTTAATTTTTTTATTCTTCTCCTCATTGGGGTTGTCTAAAAAAAAAGAAATCTTGTAAATTTCCCACATGAACTTGGAAATTGAAAATTCTTAAAATCCAAATTTTGGGATAAAACCCAAAGTTGTGACGTCATGAGGGCATCATCAGATATCAATTTTTAAAAATAAAATTTTTAATATTTTAAACACAAAGGATTTTATAATCTATACATCATCAAAAAGGCCCAATTATCAAACATTTGCACAGACATGACCCCATTTTGACCTTGTTTTCCCGGGCCCAAACTGGAAGTTAAAAAATAAGAAAAATTAAAAACCAATATGTTAAGCAATTTCAACATGGCTGTGAATGAAATCTTTATTGACATGTGACCTTTTTAAAATATTATTTACGTCATCACTACGTCCCCCAAAAAATTTTACAACAGAGTGGGAAAAAAAATTTTTTGCCATCTCAAAAAACCTTCTTCAAAAAAACCCAAATACGTTTTTTTTGGGTGAAAAAAAAACAATCTAATTTTGAAGTTTCAACGCAATCATGTTCCCAAAAAAGGGAAAATCGGTCCCAAAAGAAAGGGCGGGGAAAAAGGGGGTATACCCCCACCCCCCGCCTTTTGACGGGGTTCCCCGCACATGGTCGGTTGCCGGCGCTTGTGAAGGGGTAATTAACATTTATCACTCTGTTTCTGCGGGCAAATGTCGGTGTGGGATCTGTACGTTTTTTTTATGCAACTGGGGGCGTAAATGCAACAACTAAACAAGTCTTTTCGAAAAGCTGCATGAAAATCCCAAAAAAAGTGGATAAATTTATTTCGCTGAAAAAAAAATTATTGGGAAACTGAAAAGTCAATAAGTTACTGCTCTTTGTCCCAAATTTGCACAGGGTAATGATTTATTTATCAATTTCCCCCACCGGGGTTTTGGGGAAATTTTCCTTACTGCAGTTAGTGGGGGAAAGATGCTTTGCCTGTGGATTGTTTGTCCCACGGAAGTCATTGCGTATCGAAATGGAAATTTGGGGGTACCGTTTTTTTTGTCCTCTTTCGGGTGCCCCCCGTTGGGGAGGTACCTTTTAAAATATTAAATTAGATTTTGTAAAATTTTGGGGCCCATAGGTCATTCAAAAAACGATGACAAAGTACCCCGGGAAAAAATGTCGTATCCGAAACCCCCTTTTAAGGGCTTTTTGGAATTTTTTGCAACCACTAACCAATTAAAAAAACATTCTATCGATTTTTTGGGGGTTTCCAAAAACGAAAACTATCTTTAAAATCCACTGTTACGATGGTTTCGGACTTTTTTCCCCTTTTAAAAAAAACCCCCCTTCAAAAAAATGAAGGATCCTTTTCAGTTCCCTGCGCATGCTGTTTGGTCACTAATTGTGGGTTTAAAAACAGACGACATGACTGGGAAATTTATCGTATACAAAAATCCCGATTTTCATGAAATAAATATCTTGGGAAAAATTTGGATATGTCATCATCATATGTTCTCCACCCTTTCGGGGGGGTAAGATTACTTTGTGGTTTATTGAATGAGAAAAAAATGGGGGTCGGATACGACATTCTACCCCATTAAAACTTTTTGGTCACTAACCCGGGGGGGTTGACAAAAATCAGACGGCATGTCTGAGGGAAATCATCGTATGTCAAAAAAAGCCCAATTTTGGAAAAAATTCTTGGGGAAAAATTTTGGGTTTTGTCCATCCCATCCCTATATTTCCACCTTTTGGTAGGTAAATTACATTATTGGTTATATTGAATGAGAAAAAAATAGCGGTCGGATAAAATTTTTCCCCAAATACCCTCTGCTGACATATAATATCTACAGGTTCTCATATATTTTCATTGTCGGTCTATTTTGAAAGATTATTTCTTTTTACTGTTTTTTTTGCTAAGTTTCTTTGTGAATACCAAATAAAAATCCCATATTTAAAATAAAAAATTGGCATTTCATGACTGACCTGAATAGCCCAAAAATTTAAAAACTTTTTTATCCTGCCCCCTGCTTCTTACCCCTTATTTATGCCCCCATTTTCATGGATGAATCCCTTGATAAAACATATACCCCCCCTCTTATCAATATCAACTTCTATTAGCTTCATTTAAATTTAAATTCCCGAATGTGATGAATCAGAATTTAACCATTCATTATAGGAAAATAGTGTTAATCCTTATGATATGATGTTTTTTTTGTTTTTTTTCGTTTTTTTGTTTTTTTTTGTTTTGCAGTCCCGAAAAATGTTTGGAAAGGTTTTTTCCCTTTACTTACAGTACTTCACTTTGATGATTAAAAAAACATGTATTTGCTTTTCCCCCACCCAATTCTTTTCCCCCCTTTTTTTTTGGATATTCTCCCTTAATTTTTTTTATTGTCATACCATTTTATCTTTGTCAAAATTAAGGGGCCATTCATCAAGTGAGCTCCATATTCTGGAGGTGGGTTTGGACAACGGGGGGTACATTCCCTCTTGGCAAATACATTTTGTTGCGTTAAGTTTGGGGCGTTGCTGAAAGCGGGCCTGAGGGAAATATGGGGCAATGCTCCAAAAATCAAGTATGTTTATCGGCGACTATAAAAAAAAAATTTGAAAGGGGTCTTTAAATGGATTGCCAGGAGATACTGGTCATCATCAAAATTCGTGAACTGGGTCTTTTTTTTTGACTCTTGTTCAAAGGGGTCACACTCATTCTTTGATGTATCCTTCCCAAAATGGATTACAAAGAAAAATTTTTTCCAAAAACTGGGAGGTTTTTAGTTTTTTTTTGCTACAATTGTGTGGGGCTCCATCTGTGATATTGGTAGGTCACCTTTAAAAGAATTTTACGACGACGACAAACAAGAGATTGGTGTTTTATTGACAAACACTAGATGTTCAGGGGAAAGGGGGAAAAAAGGGCAAATTAGGGCAAACTTTGTTGAAATATTTTGGACAATTAACGATATTTCAATGGTTCCAAAAAAATGAAATTTTCCTCTTTGGATGATTTTTTTTAAAAATTAAACTTTGACTTCCGGGTTGGACGGAAAGAAAGGTCAAATTTAAGGGCCCTTTAAAAAAAATTTTTTAAAGTAACCTCATACAACGGTGCAAAAATTGTGAACTTACCCCTTTGGGTTTTTGAGATATAATATTTTTTATTTAAAATATGACTTCCGGTTTTTGGGCAGGAAGTAAAAAGGGCAAATTAAAAGGGGCCCTGTTTTTAAAAATTTTTTTACAATTAACAATCTGTACAATGGTAAAAATTGAATTTTCCTCTTGTGGTTGTTGAGATATGACTTTTTTTAAAAATTAAACTTTGACTTCCGGGTTTTGGGCGGAAGTAAGGGCAAATTGGGTCTGCTTTGTAAATATTTTTGAAAAAACGATCTGTACAATGGTGCAAAAATTGTGAAAGTACCTCTTGTGGTTGTTGAGTTTTGATTTTTTTAAAAATTAACTTTGACTTCCGGTTTTTGGGCAGGGTAAAGGTCAAATTGGGTTCCCTTTTTAAATATTTTTTTACAATTAACGATCTGCAATGGGGACCCAAAAATTTTTGGTTTTCCTGTTGTGGTTGTTTTAGATAAAGATTTTTTAAAATTTAAAATTTTTATTTATCGTAATTCGATATCTGATGACCTATCATGACGTCCAAATTATTTTCATCTACTTGAAAATTCAAAATTACCCCAAAATTTCAAATTCATTGAATTTGCAAGTATGTCTTTTTTTTAAAATCGATCGGAAGAAGAAAAAGAAAAAAAAGAACAAAAAAAATGGTGTTTCCGGGGCATCCGAACACCCAATAAGTGGGACCTTTTTGCGCACGTATCCGCAAACTGGTGCTCAAGGGGCATTATGTTATTACCCCTGCTCATCAGGCTCAAAGGGAAAACGAGATGGAATGAAAACACAACTGCGGGCGTTTTTGCCCAAACGTGTGCTTTTTGATGGAAACACATGTCTGTTAAGTCATATGTAAACAGACACAGGATACATTGCTGCATGGACTGTTCAGCATCCCGCTGAATGTCAAGTTGTGACTTTTCCCAGGTAATGTGTCCTAAAGGACCATCTACAAGGGGAAAAAGAAAACATTATTGATTGACAGTAGTAGCTATCTATATACAAGTGAAGACTTGGGTTGTGGGTAAGCCCATCGGCTTACAATAACAGAAATAGTAAATGAATGTCCTTGGTTTAAATTTAATTAGTTTTTTAACCCTTCTTTTAAAGCAAGGGAAAATTTCGTTGGAAGTGTTGGAACATTTGAAAGACAATATCTACATTTTAATTTGTTAGGTTGGGGCTGCCCCCTTAGACATTTTTGTACATGTATATTACAGTGGTGTATATACTGTTTTCCCCATCCCGTTTACATGTTTGCTTTTACTAAAAAACATACATGTAATAATTTCCCCGAAATCCAAAAATTTGGGCTACATGTAGTTGGTTTAAAATTAAAAATCATGATTTATTTCATTTTAAAAATTGACATAATGACAAACTCTTTTTTTATTTCATGTTTAACATACAAACACCATGCTGTTAAAAAAAAATAATTGGCCCCCAAAATTCGGGGTACATTTTCTAAGGACTCTAACACTAAAATATAACACCATTGAGATAATCTTTTTTTTTATTTTTTTTTTTTGGTCGTGGTTAAAATAAACCCAAAAACCCGGAAAATTTCCCCTCCTTTTTTTTTTAGTATCAAAAAAATTTTGCCTTGATTTTGAATAAATTAAATTGTATTGTTCCCGAAAATATTTAGATAAAAGGGAAATTCTGAGAATTTTTGTACCATTACCATCTTATAAGCAAATATGCATTTAGATAATAATTCATTGAGTTCATTTTGTTTTTTTTTTATTACCAATCATCCCCCTTTTTTAAAGGGGGTAAATCATTGGTTTGGGGGCGGGGACATTGTATTCCCAAACATGTGGTTTTCAAAGGGCATATCATAAATCTAACCAGTGGAAATGTCATCCTTGGGAAATTTCTCACGTTTTGGGAAAAATTATTTAATAATTGTTTCATGTTTGTACGGTTTTGTGACAGTTCAATCAAATTTTTTCAACCAAATTTAAAATTTTTTTCATGGATTAGTTGGCAACATAATTTTTTTTTTTTTGTTTATAATTTATACCAATCGACTACAAAATAAAAATTTAAAATTTTAAACTTTTAAACTTTTAATATCATGTCTTATTTTTGTTTTTTATATGTTCTATGCACAAAAAACCATACATAGGTTGCATTGTTTTGCTTTTTTAAACGGTTTAAAAAATTTTCTTTAATCAACTGGAAGGGGTAAAAAAACCCAAAAATTGGCAAATTTTTGGGTCGAAAATTTACCTGGTTAGCTCAGTCAAATTTCCCAAACAAAAAATGGCACTATTAAAAAACATTTTTTTTTGCAACTCAGTAAAATTTTAAAAAATAAATCCTCAAAATATGTTACATAAAATAACCCGGTCTATTATTTGTGTACCCTCCTGTCTGAACTTTTTTGAAAATAGCTACAGTGGTCAAAATCCCGTCAACTGACATTTTTTATTTTTGAACTGTGGTTCTGCCCCAGGAGAATCGTTGACTGGTTTTTAAAAATTTTTACCACCCAACAATACAAGATAACGCTTTTTTCTGGGCAAATATTGCCAACTCATTTTTACCTGTAAATGTTACCCCGTACTTACTTCGTATAAAAACGTAATAAGGTTTGACAGTAAATTTTTTGACGGCAACGCCCCACAGTTTATGTACAATATACAAATAATTACCCTGTACATAACAATGTAACCGTTTCCAGGCTGGCCTGCTGATTTGGTGAGCTTTTCCCTTTTTTGCCTTAAACCGCAAATTGAATATGCATGAAATTCCCTACCTCGACCATCCAAAAAAGGCCAAGGAAAGTTACTCTAAGGCAAGGTGTCGTGGCCGGGGGACGAAATGAATGGCACCCCCCAGCGGCGGGGGTTTTTCAAATCACAGCGGATCCTTAAGTCCCTTTCTTCAATGATTCCCAATTCCGTCACTCCCGAACCTAGTTTTTCAATACAAAACCCTTTTCTGGGTTTTAAATTTGGGAAAAACATTTAAATCCTTTGAAAATGGATCCTTCAGCTGCTGGTTGGATCACAAAATTATACGGTTTTGACACACCTCATGTTTTTAACACAAATGGGCTGTTTGTGTGTGACACATTTTTATAAAAAAGGGTTCAATGGTTCCAATCTGGAGTGAAAAGGGGGAATTTTTTTAAAAATGTGAATTTTTAAAACTTGTGTCTAATTTGAAAATGGGCTGTATCAATAACATTCAATTTTTTTCTAAATAAAATAATGTTGTTCAAATATACTGATCCGGTTTTTATATTTGGGTGGTCCCTTTTAAATTTTTTCTAGGGGAAAATTTCTGGGGGGGTTTTCCATAATTAAACTTTGCAAACCCAGCATAGATGGGGGATGATACATGCCCAAGAATTCATAAGACCTATAAAAAGATGGGGAAACAATCACTTATTCAAAAACGAAACAATAAACATTTAAGCAAACCTTGGAAGCCCCCACATCTTTACAAAATTTTATACCAATGCCTTGTATTCTTTTTCACGCTACCGTGTTTGTCCCGGGGGCCCCCATGCACTTTTGGCCCGGTTATTAACAGTCATGTCCTTTCTGTCAATAAATGACGGTGGGATCCTTTTAATGACTATAAGTTGTTTTTCCCCTTTACCCGCTTACCTCTGATGGGGGAAAAAGGAAGAACAAGCTTTCACCTCACTGCAAACTCTGTCTGGACAATCTTGGACAATAACATAATTGAATAAAAAAGTTTTTTTGTTTTTAAAACCAATTGGGGGTAAAAGGGTGTTCCAGGTAGCCATGTATCCGGATGACTGGGAAAATGTCTTCCCGTTCCATTTTTGTAAAAATTCCCAAATTTTTGTAAAGGGGCCTTTGCCAATCTCCCAAAAACTCCACCCGGAAAAATCTAAATTCTCACCCGCAAAAAATTTTTGGCCTCCCCGAGCTTTAAAAAACCTTAATAAAAAACCGGGCCCCATAGTTTGATGTAAAATGGCCAAATGTTAATCCGTCCACACAATGGAAGGAAGGGGGTCAATGCCCCGCAAACGTTTTCCTGGTATGGACCTGGGGAAAGGGCAGGACTTTTTTTTCAAACTTTTCTTAAAAATTAGTTACATTGTTTGTTTTCGGTTCTTACGGAAAATTTTTTTTCCCTTTTTTTTTTTCCTTTTATGAAAAAAATTTTTCCCAAAAAAAAAATGTAAAAAAAATAAATAAAAAAACATAAAATTTGTTTTTTTACATTTTTCTGAGCTTGTAATCACTCTTCTGGTGTGGTAATTTTTGGGTCTAAAAAAAACCTTTGCTTTTTTGAGTTTATGAACCTTTCCCCCTTTTAACCTTTTCTTCACCCCTGCAACAACATGGAGGTCGAAAAGTGGACATCTGCTTTTTAGCTTTCTAAAAATGAAAAGCAGATTGAACGTTGTTGGCTGGTGCATTTTTTTACTTTTCTGTTTTTTTTCCACCCAAAAATTAGATTGAACATTTTGGTAACATCCCTTTTTTTAATTTCTGCTTTTTTAGTTTCGAAAAGCAGATTTTATTTTTCCCCACACTGGCGGTCAAAAAATCGTCTGTTGGGGTTGGGGTATTTGACTAAGAGCTTTGTTTTCCCCTTTAAATTTGGGCTGATACCTAACTCCTTTAAGGGATGGGAAAGGGGGGCCATAATTTTAATTGATCCCCTCCCGGGATTGGTTTTTGTGGTATTTAAAACAATTTTTTCTTTCAAAACCCTCATTTCCCAAATTTTTCCATAAATCCAGAAACTCCCTACCCTGTTTTTTAAATATCCCAAATATAAAATAAACTGCGGGAAATATTCGCGCGGGGTTTCCTCTTGATATATGCCCCTTGAACACCAAAATTCCTGTTAAAATAATGGTTCAAACTAAATAATTTGGGGTGTCCTTAACTAATAAAAACGTGTATATTCACAAAATGCATACATTTTTTTAGTTTTACATAAAACATTATCCGCAAAATAGATGGCTATAAACACTCGGGGGTATTATGGAACGACACGATCACCAAACCAAATTAAATGAGGGGTTGCTGGGATGATTTGCAAAAAACATTTTATATAATTAAAACTTTCAAACCAACGATGTTTGGTTGTAACTTTGAATATGTTTGGTTTTTTCCTTTCTCATCACTAAAACAAGGGGGTATTGGCCCAGTTGGGGGCCCAAAAAAAGATCCATTACTCCCCCGGGGCCGACAAAATTTGGGGCCCCCAGCGGTGCCGGCCTGGGAAATTGGGGGATTAATGTAGCCAAATTTTTCACCTAACAAAACACATTGCAGAACCCAATATCTATCATTTTTTCAATCCCCCGTTTCCCCTTTTGGGGGGTGTGTACCTTTTGAAAGTTCGCAGTAGAAAGGCTATTATGGAAACGACACGATCCCCCCAACAAATTTTAAAAGAGGGTTACGCTCAGGATGATTTTAAAACCCATAGTTGGCTTTCAAACTGCAACTGATGTTTGGGTTTTAACTTTTAAAATTTTGGTTTAACAAAAACCTGCATAATGGTCTTTGACAACAAGGAACCATAAAGTCTGATATTTTATTTAACTTCAAACGCACATGTGGGCTATCAGAGTTGCAGTTGTTGGTAAAGTACTTTTCATGAGTACGAAAACAATAAAAGGTATAAAAATTTCATTTTTTAATTCGCATTCTAAAAGGTTTTGTGACATTTTTTAAACCCTTCCCGTTCCATTATTGTAACAAAAAAAGACCGATATGTTTTTGGGTTTATAAATGAACAGTGGAAAAAAATTCCTCCCCAAAAAAATAACATTTAATTTCATCAAACTGCCCCCAAATCCCCCTTCCCCCCTCCCCACCATTACAAATTAATCCTAAATACACCCACTGATGAAAGATGTTTTTTCTATAATTTCCAAACCAATTTTTCACTAGAAGCATTGTTTGATCCAAAAACCCGTGTACTGTTACCAAATATGTGAAAACGGGGAAAATGTGAAAAATAAAACTTACATGTTGGGGGACCCCTTATCTTTTCATTTTTTTTCCGCGACGATAAAATGAAAAAAAATAATTTTGGTTCCCCCAGTTTTAACTACTCACCAATAAATCCATTTTTGCCTAAAATAACTTTGGAAGGGAAAAGTGTTAATAGGGTTTTTAGCTTAAATCCCAAAAAAAATCACCAAAATATTTATAATTTCAACATTTTCCCAAAAATTAAAAACACCAATATTATACAGTGGTTTTGTAGGTTTCTAGAACGGATCACAGTTGTTTGCTTACATTTTTTTGGGGTTTTAAAACCAACGGTTTAAATTATACCGGGTGTCTATGTCTGCAGGTCATTCTGGAATTTCCACTTCATCTTTGGGTTTTAAAGACTATACAAAACAGTTTCTGCATATTGGGGTTCGTTGAAAAATGGCAAATCAAAAGCAAAAAAAGAAAAGTAGAACAGTCCCCGTGGCACAGAATGAACTGCAGCCCCGTCAGTGGTAGTCCTAAACGAAAGGGAGGGCCTTTGTTTGAAAAAAAATTTGAACCAGTCCCAAAATTGAACCCAAAAAACCATTTTATTAATTTGTTCAAAAAACGATGACTCCCCGATCACGGACCTAAGGCCCCGGTTAGGACTTTTTTAACAAAAAATTTTAAAATTACCCATTGTTTTTTACGGATTCTTACGGATCATTTTTGTTTCCTTCCTTTTTTTTTTCCTCTTACTCACCTTATTTCATAATAGTCTGATACCCTAGCTTGAAAAGGGTGGGAAAAAGGGTTGGGGGCCCATAATTTTAAAATAAGACTGGGCTTGTTTTCATCCTCATTTTAAAACTACAAGTTTTTGCCATAATTTTTGTTGATCCCCCGGGATTGGTTCTTGGTATAAAACAATTCCCTCTTTAAATCAAACCCTTCTAACTTTACCAAAAACCATGAAGCCCCCTTTAAACGTCATTCACTTAAACGTCACGGTAATATTTTTTTTATTCAAAAAAACTGGGAAAAAATTTTTTGGGAAAACACATAGTATGGGATTTTAAATAGGGTATTTCTGTTTCTTATTTTGTTTAAATTTTCCTCTCTGGGAAAATACATGTACTTCCGGGTTAATTACCTTCAAACTTGGCAATTTAAGTGAATAACGTTCCAAATTGCTTGACACAAAGACGGGCCCTCATAACCCAGGAACTCTTTTTTTTCCAATGGATTAATTATTGGAAAAGGGGTTTTTGGGGCCGCCCAACCAAACACTACTTTCAGGCAGGGCTCACGATAATACTGGGGAATGGGCCTGGGTTTTGCTGGCGGATTTCGAGGGTCCCCAAACAACTTTAAAAAAGTTATTTTAAAAAATTTAAAACCAGACAAAAGGAATCTCAAATTTTTTAAAATTTAAAATTTGTGTGCAGTTTTTATTAATAAAAGAATACTACAGTAAATCCCTTTTTTATAAATTCCCAATTAGACAAGAGAAACTTGTGTTATGTTGGTTATTTTATACATTCGGGGTATTTGTTTTACAAAATTTTCGGGTACCCGGTTTTCCCAAAAAATTTTCCCAAATTTTAAGGGGTTCCCGGGTTTCCCCAAAAAAACCAAAACATCAAATCTAATTCCCAAATGAAACCTAATTTCTGAACCGACCCTTTTTTTTCAATGTAATATTATCAAAAGTCTTATGATTATGAATTTACAGGTGACGGTTTTCCCCATAAGTGAATTACCTTTCAGAACAACACCTTTGGGGGATGGTTTGCCATTCGTACTGGAAATTGTTTAAGTGAAACCCTCAATAATTGGCCCTTTTGCCCGCCAATCCGACCTTCGGGGAATTTCCCAAAATTTTTCAAGGGGTTTAACCTTTTCAGTATCCAGAACCTACATTTTTTCCCCGGGAGCCATAACTGTGGCCCCTGAATGAGCTGGTTTTATATACTGTTCCTGGTTTAAAGTACGAACCATGCTGACTGAGTAAACACCTAATAAATGCCCCAAAACTCTGGGGAAAAGAGTCATCTTTTTCCCAAAACAGCATTCAATATGTTCATACCTAATACGCCTGGTATAACTTGTTTTGTTTACGATATTCTTCGTTGAAAAGTTTTTTAAAGACCAGAACTCCTATGTCAATTTTCCTCTACATAGCCAAAAGGGAAGGAAAACTCAAACCGTTGCCAAAATTAAAAACAAAAAAAATTCCCCCTGTGGGAAAAATGCCTAAAACTACATGAATTTTTTAAAAAAATCTTTTTCGAACAGTGGATAAAGTCAACTAGACATAATATGCACCTCCATTTTTTATCCGGGTGGGCATCCCCTACCAAACGATCAAAGATCTCTCTGGTATTGGTTTTATTGTACATTTTGAGGCCCCAAATTTTCCCCCCCGTTACAGGGCCCCTGAAACAAGGGGGAACTGGGTTTTACGCTAAATCATATTTTTCTCCCAAAAAACTTTTTTTCTCTTCTATCTTTGCCTGTGCTTCTTTAAATTTTAATGGTTTGCAATCAACTGCAAAAGGGGACCTCGTTTTTTCAATGATCACAGACTTTTTAAAAACCCTTTCATCCTTGGGTGAATTTGTTTAACAAACTGACCTTTAATCCTGGTTTGGGTTTTGCTGTGGGGTTGGGGGGGAGGATGATTCGGGCCCAAATTGGGAAAGGGCCTGACCAATTTTGCTGCTGCTGTGCTAAAATTTGAATTTTTTCCTTGAACAGTTGTCTAATCTCAAAGCTCTTGGGAAACAAAGGGCGAAAAAAACGAGTTTCATGCCCCACAACCCTCTTTGGCCTCTTGAATTCTTCCCCTGCCCAATCCCAAACTTCTTTTTGAAATTTAAAAGGCATAAAATGGGGCCCCCAAAATCTTTCTTTAAGTGTCGTTTATGAAGGGGCTATACCCCCCCCAACCTTGTTAAAAAGTCTTTCCCGCGATTGTTTCAAAATAGGGACTTTGTTAGCCTTTTAAAGCTTCCCCCTAAAAATGCGAAAAACTCTTTAGACTATCACCATCGTTTTTCCTACATTAAAAAAAATCTTTGAAATGGACCCTTTGATTTAACATCTAAACATCATTCAAAATTTTAAAATTTGAAAACCAAATTTTCGTCCCCCTTCAGGCCCCTCAAGGGGGTTGGAAAATAAAATTTGTCCTCTTCAGACAATGACCTGGCTGAAATATTCGTGTATGTCATAAAAAAAAATTTTTAAATGTGTACTCTAAAAACCTTCCCAAAAATGATTATATTCTCTTTTGTGCGAGCTTAACCAAAAATGATGGGAACTTTTGGGCCCCAACAGCCCCCTTTCTTTTCTTTTTTTATTTTGCTCGGTCAACTTTTTTAATTTGCTCCCAACATCTCAACTTCGGCTTTTTACGCCATCCTTTAAACCAAAAAATTTTATTTCAAATTTGATTTACCAACACCAACTTCCCAAATTTAAAAAACCAATCAATAACAATTTCAACTGAACACACAAAATCTAAAATTAACATTTAACAAAAAATTCTTGCCCTTGACTTTCGTAGGGCTCTCCCCTGAAGACCCAAGGCTGAATGGCCCAAATTTCCCTTCCCCGGGGATCAGTGGTCTGGACTACGTGCCCAGAATGAAGACCACCGGGAAAATTTTCCTGTTTTTCCCGGGGTCGTCAGAAAACTTTCAAATTTATCTTCGTCGTCAGTAAGTAACATCGAAGTTGGGGGGGGTTATATAACACCCCAGGTAGTCCCAGTATTTTAATAAATGCATAATTTTCTCCCAAAAAGAAAAAAAAAACAATTCCCCAAACCTGCCAAAATCGCCATGTATAACCCGAGCGAAAAATAACAAAAAAAACCCCTTTTAAACAAAACTCGTCAGGGAAAAAAAAAAATAAGAAATTAATACGAAATTTTCCAAAAATTTATTTTTTTAAAAAGGACTTCATTGGATTTTGGGTTTCAATTAAAAACAATAAAAAAATAGTAACTAGGACTAGGACTCCCCCGGGGGTAATAACCTTTAAAATTTAGGACAAAAGGGTGTCGGCCTGCCGAAAGATGGGTTTTTTATTATCTAAATTTTAAGTTGAAAAATTCATTTAAGCAATGAAAATTTTTTTTAACCAATGCAAAAAATGTTCATAAAATAAATTGTATCAAGTTTCAATTTCTTTAACAATTAAATTAATTTACATACCTTAAAAGGGATTCCCTTAGCGTTGATCATTCCCTTGCAACATATTTAAATTTCACATGGGGGGCAAAATCAGCCCCAAACCGCAATTGAAAACCCCATGGCAAAACCAAAAAAAAGTTGGTACAGGGGAAAAGACCGGAAGGAAGACACTGGCCCTTCATTACAGGGTCTCTTATACTAAATTCACGGTAAGTACACACACAATTCCGAAAAGCCACTTCGACTAAGGGCGAAAGTGGCTCCCCAAACTCTTGTCTACATTTCCCAACATAACAATTGCCACAAGAAATCAGCCCATGTTTTTATTGTTAGATGTTGGTTAAACACAAACCCCAAAGAAAAAGGGAAAGGGGAAAAAATCAAATTTTTGGCCATTGGCCCACATCAACGAAAATTCAGTAATGCCTTTTTTGGTGTCCCAAATGACAACCAACGTTGGTTCCCAAAATAAATCCCAAAAAAAATGCCAGTGTTTTTGCCGACCTAGAGCCCAAAATTAGATGTGAAAAAAAACACAATGCCAAT
>CM055817.1:18940813-18959772 GCA_029582265.1 Zoroaster sp. YZ-2022 | reverse complement strand
TAAATTTTTTACTTTATGTCGTGATTGTGATGAGATTTTACCCTGATCTCCGCTACTACAACTGCCTGCAAAGACAAGATCGTTAATTTCAGAAAGATTAGTAGTACTTACCGTCCCAAGGATTCTATTTACCATAGCTGACACATTTGTCAGCTTTTCCTTGGGACTCATGCAATGCAGAATACTCCACTTACCTGTTCCTTTACCGATACCATTACCTCTTCAATCCTCTTCCTAATCTCTAGCTCTTCCTCCCGTCAAGTCTTCTGTTCCTCTTCTATTCCTCCACTGACCTCATCCGCACTCTGGGAACTTGCCAGCTCACCAGCTGCATCACGTTGTCCAGTTCCTCCTCCTGTACGTCTTCATCCCCAGCCTCTGTCCGTGATATTCTACTCATCTCTTCCCACCTCAACTTCGTTAGCCACTGATTATGTTTGATTTGTTTTACCTGGTCAAGCCGCTTTTATTTTCAAACATGCTTTTATCCTGCCATATGTTAATCATTCTCCTTCTGTACCCTCTGTTCTCTGGCTTGCTCCTTATAAAACATTCCATTGCAATTCTGTTATCGTCCTTGCACTCCACTTTCTCCTGTTTACAGCACGAATTCTGTTATTGTTCTGAGCACTGTGTACGATCTGGCGGTACCTGCTCAAGCATTACCGACCAGACGGGCGATGGACTTCCTCTTTGAGAGTTTGTCGCTGATTCACCGTTGAGTTGATGCTGCATAGCATTCATTATTATCATCACAAAATTGTGAGAAAAGTTGTATTATTATTATTATTATTATTATTATTATTATTATTATTATTATTATTATTATTATTATTATTATTATTAGGTGTTCGAGGCATGCGAACACCTATTGTTTTGTACTGTTTTTTTTTACTTCTCCTTCTTCTCAGTGGCGATCTGTCCGGTAAAAGGCATCCTTATGCTAAGCATTATACAGCCTTCAAACTTATACATAAACAGAACATATCAAGCAGTACGAAACCCGTTTTCAGTGACGTCATGATTACGTCATCAGGTGTCGTACAGCTAAATCAAAGAAGTTTAATATTTCGAAAAATCATATCTCATGAACCACAAAGATATTTTCACAATCTGCATCATCTGAAAGATCTTGAATTATGTAATTTTTTTGCTTTTAGACGTGACTCAATCTGACCTTTCCTTCCGGTCAAAACCGGAAGTTGAAAATTCAAAATTTCAAAAATCATATCTCATGAACCATATAAGATATTTTCACAATCTTTTTATTATCTTAAAGATCTTGAACTATGTCACATTTCGTTTTCAGACGTGACCCCAATCGACCTTTTCCCTTCCGGTCGAAACCGGAAGGTTAAGTGAACAATATGCTGAATTACTATTCCTGTATTACGCAGATAGACATGTCGGTGTGTGCAGAATACGTACACAGCAATATACGGAGTTTAATATTGGCCTAGCGTAAAGGCCTTGTCACACGGGCAATTTTTCGGCAATTTTCAGGCAATAAAGTTGCTGGCAGTGAGATTGCTCGGAGATTGCCCTGTGTGGCATTTTCATGCAATCCAGTGGCAATGAGTAGACTAGCTGGCTTTCTACTTTGAGGCAATCTGTCGAGGCAATCTCCAATCACATTGCGTATCAGTGATCACGTGACATTTATCACAAACGAAAACATTTTCACGCGCCATTTAATTCTCGGTTACATGAAAAAATACTGAAAATTTTGCTGGTTCTTATTAACTCCGTAAAGCAAAATACAAAGAAAATTAAATGGGTACTACCGAAGAGGAAGAAATATAATTGCATTATTAAGAGGTAAGTAGACATTATTTAGAGGTTTATTGGCCTAGGAATGTGCGTTTTGTAAAGTAGGCCTATCGTAAACATAATTATTGCATGCACAATCCAATGGAGGTTCGTGACAGAATGAAACTGTTGTACTGCATCTATTTTACCGTAAAAACTATACTGAGTCTACTCTTTCGCTGTTTTTTGCAGTGTACCTACATGATTTTAAGTTTGCATTTAACTAAGGATAATGACTGAGCATGGATAGATTATTGTCCGAAAAAAGTTTAAAAACTGCCATGCAGTCAAAGTCAAAAGAGCATCATCGTAACTCGCCTACATATAATGTACAGTACATATACAGGTAGGCAAATCCCTGGAAATATATACATGTTCGTGTGTTGGTGTCTCTTCTGCAATTCTGCATGTTCTTACGTGTCAGCCAATATATCCCTAACTCAACCTAAAGAGATGCTTTTACTTGATTAGTCTGCTAGTTGTAGCCACAAAATTGTCATAGGGGCACCTGTTTTCTGAGCTAGGTTACATTTGTTGTTTTGTTATTATTAAGCATAACAAGTCTGTCCTCTATGCTTTAAGAAAAGGTCAGGTCTTATAACATAAAAAAGATGAAGAGCCTGCATAAAAAAGAAACTAATAAATGAAGAAAAGCTGCAGAGGATGAGTTAATATGAGTTTTAATTGGAAAATAAACATGCAGGTGTGTTGGTGGACAACATGTGTACACCAATTATAGAGCATTCTCTTACGAAGTAATACATGTTGGCCTTTCCCCATTCAGAATTAATTTTCACAGAATCATTTGAACATTTATTTATATTTTGTATTTTAGCTCTCCAGTATGCCGAGTAATTGGAATTAGATGCAATGGCTGGCATCAGTGAGAATCAGTTCAACAGCCTAAGCATCTAAAACACAAGCCCCAAGGTAACCAATAAATCTGTGGTACAATTATTGTAAATGTGTGTGTGTGTGTGTGTGGATGATTGCATTCCTCCTGACTGCCCTATGATCCACTCACATGACCCCACCAACCTACATTGAAGATGGTGATTTTATTTTCAAAAGCAATTCTTTTAAAACTTTATCCACAATGTTGTATTCTTTCCCAGTGAAAACAGGTCAACCCTCGTATCGTGCCAACTTCATTTTATTACCAACTCATACTCATTTTGGTCAACTCGACCCGTAAAAATATTTATTACTGAATATTTACTGGCATGTATGCGGGTTGACATCCGGTTAATTAGCTACACTATAGTGTCTATAGTTCCTCATAATACTAGTAGTGCTTATGTCTTGTGTGGTGATGGATGCATTGTAGTTTACTTGATACTAGCACTTAATTTTCTCACTAAAGTAGCCCAGAAACAAATATCAGCACATTTATTGAGATAATGAAACAGTCACATCATGGAGGAAGGAAAGGCGTCACATGTAACTTTCTATTCCATTGTAAACCCTAACTTAAAGGCATTGTTCTGAAGGATCATTTTTCTAAAGTTGCATAAGTTTTCTGAAGTTACATCAATCCATCATCCTGATAATAACATATGAGGGCATTCTAAGTTATGTGTGTTTTGTTAGCATGACCCATTATTCTTCGTCCCTCTTTGAAAACATTTAATATTGTTTTACATGATTAGTTTATATTTCAGATCATCGGTATCCATTTAAAGCTACTGCTACAAGGTGTGTCAGAGTCTGTGTAACTTTGTGATCCAATGGCCAGCATTTGAAGTTTATCCATTCATCAAAGGAGTTAATGTATGATTCAAATTATTTTATATGGACTTATCCTATCTGTTGGCAGTCTTTACCTCAAGAGAATTGATTTTTAGGACCTCAAGACATATCTAGGTCTTTCTAGGAATTTCTTTAACATGTTAGAACAAAATTAGTACTGAGGAATTCTTATTATATTTTTGACTGGACCCAAACATCCTCACAAAATGTAGTTATTAAGCAAATATATCTGTTGGTGATCTAGTAAAATGTATATTGCCGACAGTGAATCCCTGGCAGTTGGGCCATATAAACATAGTAAACATAACCCACAATCTTCATTGCATGGGTGTGTCAGCCTTGGAATACCTTTTTGCCAGATCACCCAATTAAAAGCACTAGTATATGGGCCCCTTATACTTGTATTTGCTGTTGCCCTCCCTTCCTAGTTCTTGGATTCTATAGTGCTGCAATGATAGACCAAAGAATTTTAGAAACAAATGTGTTGGTTCATCACCAGTGGCAGTACATGCCATCACTAAGAACTTGGGGGGAGGGAAGGCATTTATTCCAAAATTACCGATTCCAATGACAACCCTGAATGTCACCCATTCTGAACTCACTAAATCGTACATACAGAGTGCACATTTATTTTAAATGCAGATTGTTTCTGTTTTCTTGTCAACAAGGATCATAGTTGAGTTCATTTACACTGAAGTCATTTCACTTGTTGCATGTGTAAGACCATGTACACTCATTTCTAGATTGGTTACAAGTAGGTTAAACAGGTCAACAAAAGTGGTTTCAATTGATTGTGGGGAGGAAATGTGTGGAACCACAAAGTCAAGTCATGAAACCCAACAGACAGTTAAAATAAATACGTATTTCATTGTTTTATTAGCAATTTACAAGCACCCATACAACTCTTTGATTATTTCAGTGTCTAACAATTTATGTACACAAATGGCATCTGATCTTTATGTTGTAAATCTCTGTAGTATGGACAGACATTTTGCCAATCATTGTACAACCTTGAAAATGTAAAAAATCAATGTAGAATTTGTTTTGAAATTTTATAAATTATTTTGTAATTATTTGCAGATTAGGTGAAAACAAAGACAATTTATAAGCATGTCACAATAAGGAGATGCTTGATTACAGTGTCATATCATTGTCAATTTATCATTATCAATTTATCATACACTTTTTTATAAACCTGACCTGAAAGTGAAGTATATTATAAATAAAGATCACTCTCAGTATAAAACATGCAGTCCATCAATTAAATAAATTTTTATACAAGACTTAATACCAATGTTGGCTTCATTTAAATCTAGAATTGAAAGGTTTTTCCATAAAAAATCAAAAGGGGCAAGCAATTATCAAATTTGATCTAGTGGATATAATTACATTTAATTTTGTTTGAATTGGGAATTATTTACTTTTTGTGGGGGGCAGGGGAAGATGGAAAGCACGGATGCAAGCTTTCTTTCCAACTTTATCATGTAGTAGTTATAAGCATGTTTTCTAATGAAAGGCTAATTAGCTGATATCCATATAAGCAACCCCAGCCAATTTTAATCCAGTTACTATACATGTAGTCCCCTTCTACGCTAAATAAACTTTGTGACTTTATGCCCATAATAATGCTGAATAGGTTGATCTGGCTGCCTACAACCCTGTGCAAACTATTTTCATATGAGTGATTTTAATGTTGATTTATCATCGAGCATGGTTTTTGAAAAGTATGTGTTGGGCTAGTGTCAATATTTAAAATAAAAACAGTGTTCCAAGTCACACTTGTTAATTTCTAATTTATTGCTTAAATCTCACTTTTCAAGTTCAACAGCCAATATCTCAAGAACTAAATGACATATTAGAAACAAAACACAATTGAATTCCTTATATTAATAGCTTGTAATTCTTGTGAAATGACTTATCATAAATGCTTTGCCAATGGTCAATTAGTAGCACACGAAGTAACGATTTTACAAATTTTAAAGGTCATCTCATAGCTTTTAATTTGATGTATAAGTTGACAAATTTTTTTCTTTTCATAATCATGAGGAGGTCATATATGACCTTCAAACCACCTAATCTGACCTTTACTTCCTGTCCACAAACAGTAAGTTCAAATTCAAACACATTCTAACGCAAAATTGATATGTCTTTTGAATATGAAATTGATAGTTATTATAAAAGATGACAAACCATTGCACAATATAATATTTACATCATCGTTGAAAATTTGATTGAACCGAAGTGGACTCGAACACCGTGTGTTTGTTCTAACAAACACTTAAGCTCTAGTTATTATTATTATTATTATTATTATTCTTCTTATGATTATTGTTATGCTTATTCGTATTATTATTATTATTATTATTATTATTAAGTTTCAGCTGATTTCATTGTGTAATTAACCAGAAAATAGTTGCAATGCATTAGATTTTGTTTTGCATCCATTTCTTGTAAAATGGATCATGACTATGATCCATTTGTAATTTGTGATAAATTTCACATTTTCTACAAAATGACAGTATGTCAGAGGGAGTAATTTCTCTGGGTGTTTGGTTCCATCAACAAATTCAGTAATGTTGTAATTGGATAATAAGCAATGTTGTGTACACTCTCTTTTTGTGTTTATTAGGGTACAGAACCAGGGAGGGGCAAGCTGATGAATTAAATTTATCCTTTAAAAATATTTGCCCAAGAGACCCCAAAAATAAAATGTTAAAGATAATACCGTTATTAAATAAACAAAAAGGAAATTATGAAGTTCGGATGCGGAAACTGTATAAAAGCGATATATTTAAACCACATTGATTCTGACAGCATACGCTGCGGCAAGCTGAGGATTAAAACAGTTGGCCAGCATTTCATTTTAATTTGAGTTTTTATTTTACTGGTACTAATCCTTGATGGATTTTTGTTTGTTCAATGTCTCAAATGAAAGCTTATAACTTCCTTAACCACAGAAAATGAGCAATTCAACATTTCAATCTAGTTTTTTAACCATCAAATCGGGCCAAACACAGGAGATATATCTTCAAGTCTGTTATCACACAATGTCTGCACCTCTTGTTTTGAAGGCATCTCTTTTGGACAGAATATGTGAACAGTCCACGTACATTGTACACTGTACATGGTTGTGATATCCACTGTGAAAGCATGTCGCCTAAGGGAACCCAATTAATTTCTGACAAAAAAAACAAAAAAATCCAATAAAGGGAATTTAAAATAAAATGCAAAAGGATGTTTTCTAGGGGGAACTTTTCAGTGTTGGTCAATTTAGATACAACAAAAAAAACGACACATAACATGGACAAAACCTTAATTTGTCTGTGGAAACCATCTTTAAACTGGAGTGGGTAATTGGAAGCACTCAGGATTTGGCTTTCTGAAGAATGGCAACCACAATGAAATTATGATTTCTATTATGTCGCCGTTTGTAGGAACAAGCTAACTTCTGAGTGCATTGCTTCATTCTGGATTCAATATTTTAATTTCGCCTGCATTAGCTTTGTCTTCTCCCCAGCCCCATTTCTCAGTGCACTGTACCGAAAATTTCAGCCAAGCGAACTAAAAAAAAAAATGACATAAAATTACTATTAACTGCTGAACATTGCCCCTAGATACATGCTGCTAAATCATGTGTATTTACATGTTTAAAATTAAAATTGATATGGAATTATGTGCAGTAGGTGTGTACAATGTACACAGCATTACAAAAAGGCATCCTTGACTAACATGTACAGGGGGGAAATATATCAATTTGATTTATGATCATGCTAGCCCACACTGACATTACAAATTTTGATTGTCATTATGTTAAAAATAAACTGTACAATTTAGTATGCTGCATTGGCCCAAACTAGCTACAAATAATATTGCTTTTGCAGTTTTATTTTGCAGAATAAAGTATTGTATGCATGTCCATGTAGTACAATAAAATGGAATTGCTTTCAAATCAAATTTGTGAACATGTATAAATTCTAATATTAATTTAGTACAACATTGTTAAAGTCCTTTCAAAGTGAAAATCTTTGAATTGAAACTCACAGAATAATATATTTAAAAGGCAGTAAATGTCCTTTTTTTGCATAAATTTAATTTGTACTACAGGTCCTTTTGGTTAATAAGCAACAACTATTTTTTCATGTAATCTCAATTTATGTTTACCAATTCATTGCTTGTATGACTATGAGGTCAATAAATAAATTATGCAAAAATTATAAATTATTTTACAATTGAAAATCTGGATGCAGCAAGGCTTCAAGGATTGCCACAACAAGTCAATTGATGCATTATCCTGTGGAGTCAATGATGCAGACATTAATTAATGAGGGTCAGAGGACTGCTGAATACCAAGACCAACATTTAGCTAATGGATGCATGGGAAATTAACCGTGGTGTTGGTGTACAGTATGACTGTGGATCGTAATGCGTTTATTTATAAACCATACATGTTTATTTTGGGATTGAGAAGTTGCATTATAATATGCAGACCTTACTTGGCACAAACAATTATTTAATAAATTTGTTATATGTACGCTATAAGAGAAAAATGCTGGTTTCGCACATTTTGTTGTTGTTAGTTTTGGGTTTGTTTTTTTTTAAGAAGTTGCATTATACGCAGACCTTACTTGGCACAAACAATTATTTGATAAATTTTTATATATACGCTATATAAGAAAAATACTGGTTTCGCACATTACATTTTTGAACATGCTACAACATAAAATATTGCATTTTGTCCAAAAACCGTAAAATTCTGAAATTATTTTGTGCTAACAAGGTTTGGGTATAATGCAACTACTGTGAAAAAACAAATGTATTATGGCATTAAATTACGAGGGGGCCCAAAACCTCAAAATGTCACATCATGAGTAACCATGGAATTGCCCATAAACAAATGGATTATCATGAATCTGGATGTATGTGGCTTGATACAACAACAATAAACAAATACATCCAAAGATAACAAAATCTAAAGTATATTGACTTTTTATTAATAATACATAATTGATTTGAATTATGTTGGAATCTGCAAATCAACCAACAATATTTATTCAAGGGAAATTCATTCAAAAAAAAAACAAAACTTTTTTAAAAGTTTCTGTCAAATAGGTTTTGTTTCCAGCTTATCAAGTTGCTTTGATTGTACACTCAGGCCTGAAATTTTCACAAGCCATGTCCTCCATTGTTCTGGTCTTGGGCCTTGGTGGCCCTTACAAATGTTCCATAGACATTCTGATATTCTAATGGCAGTACCCTTTACTTTTTAATAGAAAATACCATTTATAATTCACAATTCTCTGAACAAAATTCAAGATTTACTAGAAGTATACCTTGCACACAATTGTTATGTACATGTATGATTTCCTGCAATCAACTTTCATCCTAGCAAACAAACTAAACATAGCAGAGTTAATTTAATTATAACTCAATGGTTGAATTTTTCATCTTTGAAAGTAAGTCAAATACTGTTCATAAAATATCTGATATATAATGCATACAGCATTAATTACTAATCATTTCCCCCTACTGGCTGCCAGAGGGATTATTCATTATTTACAGATGAATAGCTCTGAATTTTTATCGCATCAGGAGCAAATAATTCTCAAGTAATTAAAGAGATTAGTGTGTTTTTCTTAAATCTATTTGTCTGGGGGTTTACAGTTAAATTCATCTGATTTTCCATCTTAAAGGGAAGGTACAACATTGGTAATGAGGACAAAACTGCTTCTATGCGTATGCCTAGTTTCTTTGAATCAAGGTACAACATTGGTAATGTTGGCACAACTGCTTCTATGAGTATGCTTACTTTCTTTGAATCAAGATATACACCAAAGGGAAGGTACAACATTGGTACTGTTGCCAAAACTGTTTCTATGAGTATGCTTACTCTTTGAATCAAGATATACATTGAAGGGAAGGTACAACATTGGTAATGTTGGCAAAACTGCTTCTATGAGTATGCTTACTCTTTGAATCAAGATATACATTGAAGGGAAGGTACAACATTGGTAATGTTGGCAAAACTGCTTCTATGAGTATGCTTACTTCCTTTGAATTTTATGTACATTAATCAACCAACCTATGAAAGTACTGCTTAATGCACATTGTAAGTCATGAGAAAAGTGTAAAAAACATTCACAGTTGTTACAGAAAAAATGTGTGTACTTGTTCATGTTTTTCTCTGAAATGAGAGCACTGTACACAGAATCATTTTTCAGGATGATTTGTACTTGTTACCAACTTCACATCTAGTTAGCTTTCAGATAATTATTTGGTCAATTCTTTATCACAGGCAATAAAGCAATGTTGTACCTTCCTTTAATTGAGCTTCAATTATTCTGCCTGTGTCAATTCAATTAATTTAGCATCACTTGGTGTGGCTTTTCATCCTACCCAGTTGACTCGGAAGAACAGATAAAAAGCCTTCTTATGTTACTAGCATATATTGATTTTCTGGTCAAAGTGAAACATTATTTAACACCTTGCAAATCAAATGGCTTCACAGGCTGATTGGCTTGTCTGTATGCTTATTGTTTGATGATGTGTTTTACCCTTTGTTTCACAACATAAATGTGTTGTACAAAAGATATATAAATATATACCCCTATATAAAAAATATAATAAATTGCGCCCAACAACCCAAAAATAAAGTAATATAAAAATACAAAAAGAGTCCAACCTGAAAACATATTACTTTAGTATTTAACTGTGTAGGTTTTGGCATTATAAAGAAAGACAAATGGTGGGCATAATTTATTACACAACACAAGTATTTGCAGTGCAAAAATAGAAACATTTTAAGCCAATTTTAAATTCTCCAACAAAAATTAATAAGTTTTATAATACACTTGTTTTGCTTGTTCACTTCACTGGTTATCATTTTATTTTACAGAAATGTTTCAATTGTTCAGAGCCCCTATTGCTGGGTATAGACCTATGATGTCACAAACTGAATAATGCCCTCATTCCAAAAAGGCTAGAGAAAGGTCACTCATTGGTTCGTAACCTTGTATGCGCGCTAGTATAAGGTCTATTGTTTGAAATTAAATACCCTTAAAACAAATCAATCAATCAACGAGTGTGTATTAATATATAAAGCGTGAATCAAAAGATACAAGGAAAAGTAATTTTGTCTTCAAATTACTTAGGTAAATAAGAGAAATGAATCAGTAACAAACCTTTTCATTGCTTGAACTCGGAGAATTCCTCAAGCTTCAGTGTTAAGTTGTCACTCCTCATTTGCTGACCTAGCACTCGAACAAACAGGAGATGATTGACCTCCAATATAATTGCTGTTACTATATGAGGTGTTTTTGACGCCGTCCAAAGTTTTCCCAGTTGCTTGATGATGAACAAGGGGTATAGAAAGTGACTGTTAAGCGAACAGCCGGCATCTGATGTCACACCGAGATCTATCACCCTCCGCCGGACGGCAGACCCAGCCATGACAAGCGGCGAGTTCGTTGTTGCCTCTGCTGAAGTACTCTCGGCCCATCAAGAAGCCGTACTGCAGCCTCCGATGTCATCTTCATTGGAAACGGATAGCCCGGGTAGACTGTTCATTAAAATGTTGGATTATCTTGTCCAAATGTAGAAATATTCACAGCAGGAAATTGAATGAACTGTCAGATGATAAAATTATTCAACTTCAGCTCTCAAAGAGCAGACGACAAAACGTCTGAAGCCCGACACTGCACAGTGCACTGTTGTATCCTACTGATGATGTGCAGCAGAGTCTGTGACTTTGTGTATTCAACGGAGCAAAGCAAATTTACTCATTTAAGTAGTACACCTAATTTCCGTGTTAAAATCAATATTAGAAGTTAATCAGAGTTCAACTGTGTTAAGCTCGAATGAAATAAACTATTCAATTGCCATGTCAACATTTGCCATGCAAAACATTGCTGCAAAATTACTTCCAGAATATTGTTATCTGAGCGTAAAGCGCGCGACGACATTGTAAACTCTTTTTATTCATTTCCATCCATGGTAAGTGAAATATTAACAATTCATGCATCGCGCGCATACAGTCTGGTTACCCACTCAACTGCATTGCAAAGTTATGCGTTATTGGCGTACAGATTGGGTACCAGAGATTTGTAGATTTTCACGCGTCTGATCACTCAAGGCTGCCTCTTGGGCCAACAAGAAGTCAACCGAAACTTTTCTCAATGAAACTTGCACCCGCATATCTGGGCCCATAGCAAAATGTTATTATATAGAATCAAACAATTATTGTTATTCTTATTACTCAAATTTGGTTCAACTATCTCTTTTGAGAAAACACTCATTCAGTTGTTGGTCCTTTGGGGAACAAATTCCAGCTAGACCAGTTGGATGAATAATGCCAGAAGGATGGTTTCCTATGTGGTGAAAAAGTTATTGTTTTTGGAAGGGATTTTGTAGGAGGTATGCGTCCCGACATTATTTTTTTCAGGAGCATGGCAGGGAAGTCTATCATGAGTAATAGAATTTTCTGTTCCGTCTTCGTTATTTTTGTAGCATTAACGTGGGAAAAGATTCTTGACAGTGTGTTTTAGGGTCGGCCTTTGGATCAAGCAAGTATGCTGTATCTTCCTAGCCATTTTACTCATTATAATGCACAGATCTACTGTTAAACATTATGTGTTATCACAAGTATATTACCTAGGTAATAGACTTTCCTGGTGCGTTATATTTCATTAATATACATGTCCTGTTATTATATATATCTGTTATTTTGGGTATCGGTAAACAACCAAACCAATTAAAGATCCTGACAAGACGTTTTATTTTTCTGTGCAATTATATCTATTTATTTGTTTGCCCATGCCTTAACTTTTTACAAGAAAGATTAAATATGTATGCAACTGGCAGTATATAAATGATGATCAATATATTGATATTTTATGCTGTAATAACTGTATTTATAAAGTGCATGGACAACCTTTTTACTGCTTTTGTAAGGGAAGGTACAACATTGGTTATTTAAACAAAAAGAATGTGAGCGACATGTGATAAAAATATACAGATTATTTTATGGAAACACTTCTTGAAAAACTGAGAGGATTGAAATGAAAATCGTACGCTAGATACCAATGTTGTACCCTTCCCATTGAATAAAGATAATTACATGGTTTTTGTTTTATTTGGTTAATATACAATCTTTAAAATAATTGTTTTTGTAATGTTCCCTGTTTTCACTGTGCAAAAAATTAATATCTGCCCGGTGCCCGGTGTTTTGCTTTACAAAAAAAAATTCTCTCTCTCGGACAGATTTTTCAAAACATATATGACAAGCAAAACAGTAATTATTAATTACACAGATATAAGCATTTGCAAAATGGTAACATTGCAAATTGGACCAAAAACTACATTGAAAAATAGTTATCAGCTTAATAAAAGTATATAATAGTATTCTTTGTGATAGATCAGCCACTCTGATTGGTTGAAGAGCTACTTCAATGTTTACTTATATACCTACCGGACAGTTCATTAAAGGGGCAGTATCGTGTCGTCATCAGATGCTGACTTTCAACAGGCATGGAATCGGTGTCCTAGTTTAAGATGAGAACCACGGTGACTGAAAATTGCACTGGCTCATTTGTGAAGCTTTTATCATGTGGGGGTATTATTTTTCAGTCTGCAGTTAATCTAAAACTAGCACTCCAGATTCCATGTTCTGTTGATACGTGACTATATTGTCCCGCCTTTAAGAAAGGCATGTACAAATTCAAATCTATCTTTTTCGTCAGGACTTTGAAAAAGTAAAACCCTTATTTTAAAATAAAACTTCATTAAAAATCATAAACGGCAGAAAAACTGTGGTCTGTGGTTCTGCATGTTTTATCATTTATCACATTATACCACAGACAAAGCAACTTTGTATCATTGCAAAAAAAAAAAAGAGGAAATGGCTTATATTGCACAAAACTTTGTACAGTGTTTTTTAAGTTTTCTATAGCACTATTATTAAAGAAAAAGAGAAAATCAGATGATCAGCTGAAAATTTTAATGCCTGACCAGCATCTTAATACAAAACACAATGACCCTAATACCCCAAGTGAAATATTATCAGATAGTAAATTGCACTGTTTTTTATATAGTAATCTGTAACGTGTAAATCCTCTTTAAAATATTTCTGAGTTGTTCCATGATAGCACATATATTGTATCTTAGCACACTTTTGCAGTAGAAGCTGATTGGCTGACAGTTATAATACCTGTTACACTGTTGACTGAAGGTTATAATACCTGTTAATTATTGGCTGACCAGTTATAATACATGTTATATGAGTATTGGACTGACAGTTATAACACATGTTATATGGCATTATGAGGAACATGCATAACTTATGGACATAATAATACAATCTGATAAAAATCTGTGGTAAATGCACAAAAGTTTACTCAAAGCTGGGTGTATATTACAAAAAGATGTAACATTCTTAAATGCCAATAATCCAATCGTTAATTACCAGTCATATTTAAGTAAAAGTAAAATACTTATTATAAAATCATTTTAAAATGGTTTTTAGCACACAAGACATGTATACCAACAAGCACCTGGCCAATATAATAACATAAAATATACGAGTAATATCATTTTGTTAGTCCCTTATCAAAATGGAAATTGACTTGGTGTTAATATAACCCTGCTACTATTGCTGCACTTTAGTGGCAAGTAGTTATAGTGAGTCAAAAACCAGTCAACACCTGCCTGTTTTGACTGTTGACCCAAATGTGCACACAGGGACATTTTGACTGGTTTTGCTAATACCAAGAGACAATGCACAGACAATGCTTTTACTCAGTCAAAAACAGTCGAATTCATTTTGACCTGTAAATGTACTTACTACACGAAGGGTTTGACAGTGTTTGACTTTTAGAGTGCACTAGATATACCTTGGCAAGAATATATCAACATTATTTTTGACTGATTGTGACCCTTATGTAGTCACAGAAGGGTTAAACATGGAATCAGTGAGATTTCCGTCGAAGTTTAATTTATAAAAATAAAAAATAAAAAACATACAAAAACTGAATCTTGTTAGTGTAAACTTAAGCGGTTCAATTTAGAATGTTGTCCAAAGGTATTTCATGTCTTAAATTTATATTTTGGAGAATTTTTACTTAAAGCCAGTATATATATAATGATAAAAATGTCTGTAAATGCATCACATACTTTATAAGAATCAAGATTTATGTATAAAAGCAATCAATGTCTGTAAATGCATCATACTATAAGAATCCAAGAGATATGTATGAAACCAACCAGTGTCTGTAAATGCATCCATACTTTATAAGAATCCAGAGTTTATGTATAGAAACCAATCAATGTCTATTAATGCATCCATACTTTATAAGAATCAGGAGATGTGTACAGAAACCAATAATGTCTGTAAATGCATCCATACTTTATAAGAGAATCTGGAGATATGTGCAGAAACAAATCTGTGGAAGTTGTGAAAATTTCCAAGAAAAATACTGAAAATGCAATCAGATTCATTTCCATATTCAATCCAACGTGGAAAGCCTGTCTTTGGATGACAGAAACTCATTTTGGGAAAATTATATTTCGTTGTTCTAAATGAGCGAAAACATTCAAGTGATACCGCAGTCCACTTTGTACCAAAGAAAGTGGCATATAAAACATGATCAGATGTAATTTTATTTTTAAATTACAAATATTGGAATCAGTTTAAATGAACTTCAACTGTCTCAGAACACTGGCCATTTTATAAAAAAATTTGCAATATTTATGAGTGTATTTAAACCTTAATATCGATATTAATTAAAACACTTACATCGTTTCGGTTTGTGGGGCTGCCAATGTTTTATCTCAACTATAGAAGCTGAGGAACAGGATTCTGAAAAGAACCTTATTGCTGGCTTCATTATCTCGACTGTCGCTAAAGTGGGATTATGGTTCAGGGGAGAACCAATATAGACAACTTTCGTTCTCAACTATAAGCTAAGTGAGTATGTAACCCAGTTCAGTGAGAACCATAGGGACTTCACAGGGTCTTCTGTAAAAACTTATGGATTTTGTACAGCATTCTCACAAAAATCAAGTTCCTACAGGAAACAGTTTGGTCAGTACCAAATCGTATGGAAAAAAAGCAAAAAAAAAACAATTTTTCTAGGAGATTCACAGAACTGGCATACAAATTCTCTAATAAGTTGTAAAATTGTGCTAGTTTCTAAAAATATGGTTTGACATTTTGACATTTTTTGAGAGCAATATGTACAGATCTTCTTTAGATTAAAACTGATTATTTTCTAAGCACAATTAAAATAAATTGATTTAATTTTGCCTTATAAAACCGATTATGTATGTGGAAGCACTGTACAGTCAAGCTTTCTAGTGTCTGTGGAAATAAAAGCTCCACTAGTGACGTTTACAAGTTACAACCTTACCAAATTAATATGGTGTTACTGCAAAACATTCCCTAGATTATCTTCCCCGTTGCAAAACTTCAAATCCCATATAGACAATGTTTTAATCAGGTGCTGCTATAATTTTTTGTCTTCAATTATAAGTTGCCATTTCTCTGCTAAAAAGCCAACTTTTCTTCTAAATAATCATTATTTTTTATTTCATTCCTTACTAGTTGATTCAATACAATCATGTTAAAACTTCACAAAATGATGTAATCGATTAAACTTTTTTTCAATTTTAAGTATGCCTTTACTTTTAAAACTCAAAATAGGAATAATCATTAGAGGAGGAGTTTAAAAATATATTGTTAAAGATTTAATCTCTTGTTATTTTTCTTGAGCTTATAATGTTCAAGGAACACTATTGATGACTTTGGAAAACTAGGTAACCTTACTCTTGAATCAAGATATACATTGAAAGGGAAAGGTACAACATTGGTAATATTGGCCAAACTGCTTCATCTAACAGTGCTTACTCTTCTGAATCAAGATATACACACATTGGGAAGGTACAACATTGGTAATGTTGGCCGACTGCTTCTATGAGTATGCTTACTCTCCTTGAATCAAGATGTGTTGAAGGAAGGTGCAACATTTGTTAATGTTAGCAAAACGGCGCCCCTAGTATAACCTCTTTTGAATCAAGATATACATTGAGAGGAAAGGTGGCAACTTTGGTCATGTTGGCAAAACTGCTTCTATGGGTATGCTTACTTTCGCAGAATCAAGATATACATTGAGAGGAAGGTACCTTGTTAGTAATGTTATTGAAACTGCTTCTATAATTATGCGCAATCTTTTTGAATCCAAGATATACATTCAACAACCAACCTGTGAAAGTTTCAGTTCATTATGTTGTGTCCTGTAAATGATTTGTTCATATTGTAATATGGAATCTAAAAGAATACTCTTTCCTAAATTCTAACAGGAATTATTAATTTACTTTTCTAAAATTGACAGTACCTCAGACAAGATTTATTTCAGGGAAGATTGATAGCATCATCAGCCTTACAACAAGGTTTCCCTCACAATTTGACCATTTGATTATTTTTGAATTTCCAACCTTTTAGTGATTTTGACCTGATTTAGTCCAGTGGCCTACAATGAATCACCATTGGCATGCCCGGCAAAATTATTTTAACCGGCTTCAATTATCAATTTTCAATTTGGGCTGCTAATGGTGAGCCATCATTGTTTTACTGGGTTCAAATTACGTATATGATTGCTCACAAAAACACGGCAGTGGTGGCGCATCATGTACCCAAATCACATGTTATCCCAAAGATCAAAATAAACCCAAACAAACAAAAAAACAATCAGGCCTCAATTTTCTTAAAATTTCAATAAAATAAAAACATCCACTGCCAGATTTATAATAAAATGCACAGAAAAAAATTACAATGAAATGAAATGAATTAACCCAAGAGTTGTTCTTTAACATAGACTTGCAGCCACTGTATACACATGTACATTAAGTGCTAAATGTTAATGCAATTTTAACTATTTCAGTATGTACATATATAAAAATATCAGTTAATAATTCATGCATTTTAATAACGTTTCGTACTTTTATGAAAATACAGAATGTGTCTTGTCTGCAATATATTTGCCAAAGATAAATGCTGAAAAGTTTCTTTAATCACAGATTTTTTTGTGTATAATACATATAAAAGTAATACTGCTGTTTAATTCACTTTGTAGTATCGAAAATGGAATGCTTTTTTGAAAATTGAAGGCAGAAATTTCAAATGCTTTGAAATGTCGCTTGACTATTTTCCCCTGCATGCATTGCTTTTCGAAAAGCATTTGGTCGATGTGACTGAATAACTGTAAAAATTTTCTGAGGCCCCATATTCTACTGCATGTCAAATGGTACAGTTAACGGGTTTTGTCCTACAATTAGCCATTAATGCCTTCATTGTTCAGTTGTAAAAATAAAACAATATAAAATGTAGTTAGAAAGTCATTTATTTATCTTACAATATATATAAAGATTTTAATATAAACTGATTGATCACTCGCTTAAGGCACTTTGTGGAAGAGTTGGTCATCATTTCATGAATCTTAACTTCAGCGTTAGGTCCAGGTACAAGCTGGTTGAAGGCTTCACCCGAGTTGTGCATACTTCTTCTTCTCACATGGTTTGTTATCTTTGGAAACTTCTTCAGTATCTGTAAAAAGAAACAAACAGAACATCAAATAATTTCCTAAATTAAGATTTAGCATAGAATAATTTAAACAATCAATAAAGAAATCCAACTTAATCTAAAAAAATAGGAAACAAAAATGCAAACTGAAAAAAAAAAAAAAAATAGAAAACTAAAAAGCAAAACAAAAAACAAGTGAAATAAACAAAGCCAATTAGTAATGTAAATGTTGTTTTTCATGATTTTGTAAAATTTCTTAAACAGGTCTATTAATGTTTACAGAATGATAGATGTAGGTTTTAAAGCTTTGAATAGTGGAAGAACAGTAATGGGAAATTTAGACCCCCAAAAATCTCTGGTTTCTGGTCTCCGGCGCATACGCCAGACCTGGGATCAGCATTTTAATTTTCTTTTTGTTGCTATGAACGATGTCCCAAATTGCAGCCAAAATTGCTGGATCATTGGAATTCTGCCATGCTGTGCTTTAAACAACTTTTTCACATAGGGGTATGAACGTTGCCGAGTGGGGTCTCTTAGCCACTACTTTCTATATGGGGAATTTGGTCCTCGATACAATGTATCACGATTTCTATTGGAAAAAAAGACCAAAAAATAATTAAAAATGCATCACTGCACTGATTTTGAAGCGATTGATGACCAGAAACCGGGGACATTTTTGTTTGGCCTACGGTAGCACCATTTAAAATCTCAAATGAGTTGTAATAGTGTGGGTTTTAAGAAGAGCCGGTGGTTGGACATCAAACTCCAGTTCTTCTATAACCGACACTATTTCAGTGCTTAGAAATTTAATGTAACTCCTTATATTACTCAAATT
>CM055817.1:18696167-18940313 GCA_029582265.1 Zoroaster sp. YZ-2022 | reverse complement strand
CCTGCAATCGGTGGCGGGAGGGGGACCCATCACCCATCACCTATTCCCTTCAAACTGACCCCACCCCTCCCCAACAATTTATCAAAATTGCTTCTCTCAAACCAGGAGTAAATAGGTACCTGGTAGGGCACAGTTGGTTGTTGTGTTTGATTAGCCCTTATGCGTTAAAACGGCTGCAATTGAGCTGTGTACTCCCACAGGGAGCTTAGATGGTTTCAGGAATAATTCATAGGCCCAAGAATGATGCAAATGAGCAACAGTGGATGCTAAGCTTGGGCGGTAACACGATAATATCGAATATCGCAATACCTTTTTTTATTCGATCACGATATCGAGAGCATTTTTAAGTTATCGGCATATCGGCAAATCGTGATTAAAAATATATCGCGATTAAAAAATAAATCGACATTGTGAATCAAGTCAGAAATTCCATTGAAACAAAATTAGAACAGTCTTTTCAGCTTTTTGAAGTGAGAAATAAAAGCGAACTACCGGTACTTCAGAAGTACATACACGCATACACATTTCAACTGTTTGATAAAAACATCATTCCTATGTCTTACAAGACAGGAGACAACCCGGCTCTTCGGAACCACTGCTTGCAACTGATGATTGCCGAGTAAGGCATGAAAGCTTAGCTATTGCTACTAAAGGATATAAAAAATATCCTGTCTCTTCGACACATCTCCCAATTCTGACCCATCGGTTATTATTGGTACCTTCAAACCAAAAGCTTATTATTCCCACAACATATTTATTGTCAAATGGACAAATTTTGGTAATAGTCAGATATGGATCCACTGTATTTCAATTTTGTATGACAAATGCATATTGAAAAACAAATACAAGTCAGCAAAGATGGAGTGTCACTGAATGGGATTGCACCATCACTCTTTTACACTTTAGTGTAACACCGGGCAAAGGTGTGTGTGTATGCAAATTGTGTATATTTGAATAAAATTTTAGATTTATTGTAAGCCTTATTAAACATAAATCTGCTGATGTCTCAAAATATCGGATGTTATGGTTTATTGTCATAGACAAGTGTCAATTTTGTGCCTGGTGCAATTTGACCTTTTGGACTCTTTTGTAGACGTATTAGTGCTTTTATTTTTAAATCTCACAATATTGTTAAAGTGTATAATACACCCCCATCACAACTTCTAAGTTCCCCCCTAATATTTTTTAGAATATCTCAACAAGTATTGCATGAATTTTAAAAATTCAAAAAGCAAATGACAGAATGACATGCTCTACACAGCTCGTAATGAAATGGTTGAAATTCAATCATGCATGCACAATCTACACAGCTTGTAATGAAATGGTTGAAATTCAATCATGCATGCACAATTGACAGTGATTTGAATGAAAATTCAGCTGAAAAAAAAGTTGCAGTACAAAGCATTGCTTCAAGGGCATGTTACACATGTAGTTTTCTGTAAGAACTCATGCATCAATAACAATGGTATTGATGGCTGTTTCATAATAAGAAAAGAATATTCAAAGAGCAACATGCAACATGCATGTCCATTGTTTTAGAAGGGTAGAGCAAGAGTTTAATATGGAATTTGTCCTCCATTATTCTCCATAACTGAGTTCTTACAGAAAACTACATGTGTAACACGCCCTTGAAGCAATGCTTTGTACTGCAACTTTTTTTCAGCTGAATTTTCATTCAAATCACTGTCAATTGTGCATGCATGATTGAATTTCAACCATTTCATTACGAGCTGTGTAGAACATGTCATTCTGTCATTTGCTTTTTGAATTTTTAAAATTCATGCAATACTTGTTGAGATATTCTTAAAAATATTAGGGGGGAACTTAGAAGTTGTGATGAGTGTATGTGTATGTGTATGTATATAAACGGGAAGCGAGCAAACAAAAATTGGCTGATGCCGGACTCGAACCCGCTTTGAATATTCTGGTTTTGGACAGAGAGATGCATCGATTGGTAGTACTCCCTGGCCTTCCAATGCAAACACCGTGATGTTAACAACTATTCCCGTCGTTGTTCAAACATCAAAGTTTACACCAATGTTTATTTTAACACCCCGCTTTTGAATGTATGTTTATGGAGTGCCATGGTCGAGCGGTTTAGTGCATCGGATTTGTGTTCTGGTGGCTGAGTCGTCGAATGTGGGTTCGAATCCCGACCGCGACCGTGGTACTTGTGTCCTTGAGCAAGACACTTTACCATAATTGTTTCTCTCCACCCAGGAGTAAATGGGTACCTGTGAGGGCAGAGTTGGTTGTTGTGTTTGATTAGCCCATATGCGCCGAAATGGCAGTAATTGAGCTGTATACTCCCCAGGGAGCTGAGATGGTTTCAGGAATGATTTATGCACCTGATGAGCAGGGGTAATAATGTACAGCGCTCTTATACCTTGTTTAAAAGCACTTTGAAAATGCCCTACATTCTTTAAAAAGGTTTCTTATTAACTGTTGTAAGCTAGGCTTAAGCGTAGGCAAATTACGGTTATAAATCCTGAAATTAACCCTAACTCCCTAGACAACAAAGGCAGTTGGAGGATTTTGAAGGATTTTTATTGTTCACTAACAATGCTTAGGGAGTTAGGGTTAATACTGTATCTCAAATGTCTTGTCATTGGGTCGAATCAGATCAGACCTTGGAGTTACAGACTTTTACATGGAAAATTTGGGAGACCCATTCTTTGTACACTAGCCAAATTAGACTGGTTACACAGATTGATTGATATGGTAAGATACAGTCTGTAATATGGTTTCCAGACTATTTGGCTTAATTGGATCACTTCATAAGGGGTGGATTGTTCTGTCACTGTGGAGTGCCATGGTCGAGCGCCTCGGATTTGTGTTTTGATGGCTGAGTCGTCAGAATGTGGGTTCGACCGCAACCGTGGTGCTTGTGTCCTCGAGCAAGACAATTAACCATAATTGCTTCTCTCCACCCAGGAGTAAATGGGTACATGTGAGGGTAGAGTTGATTATTGTGTTTGATTAGCCCATATGAGCCAAAATGGCAGCAATTGAGCTGTATACTCCCCAGGGAGCTGGGATGGTTTCAGGAATGATTTATGCGCCTGATGAGCAGGGGTAATAATGTACAGCGCTGTGATACCTTGTGTAAGAGCGCTTTAAAATGCCTTCATTATTATTATTGTCAGAAAGAGTAAAAGTTTGTATTTTCAAATTGGTTTTGGTCGTTGTTGATTCATTCAAAAGATAGAGGAAGTATCCAGGTGCATTATGTGAAGAGTACAGGCATCTAATATAGTATTTAACCCTCCTACTACTAAGGGTCAAAATCAGTCAAAATGTTGATATACTTGCCAAGGTATATGTAGTGCACTTAAAAGTCAAACACTGTCAAACCTTGTGTGTAGTAAGTACATTTACAGGTCAAAATGAGTCGACCGGTTTTGACTGGTAAAAGCATTGTCTGGTGTTGTTGAGGGTGGTCAAAACCAGTCAAAAAATGTGCACATTTGGGTCAACAGTCAAAACAGGCAGTTAATAATAATAATAATAATGTGTGGACTTATATAGCGCACGTATCCATCAACTGAGTGGTGCTCAAGGCGCATTATATTATTACCGCTGCTCATAAGGCTCATAAATCATTCCTGAAACCATATCAGCTCCCTGGGGAGTGTACAGCTCAATTGCTGCCATTACAGCGCATATAGGGCTAATCAACCAACTCTGCCCTCACAGGTACCCATTTAACCCCTGGGTGGAGAGAAGCAATTATGGTTAAGTGTCTTGCTCAAGGACACAAGTGTCACGGCCGGGATTCGAACCCACATTCTGCTGCTAACACCAGAACTTGAGTCCGGTAAGCTAGACCGCTCGGCCACGACACTCCACTGGTTTTGACCTCTATAGCTACTTGCCACTAAAGTGTAGCTATAGTGGGAGGGTTAAGGAGATATTTAAAAGGATCTAAATTTCCCCCGAGTGTTTCCCAAATTTCCTATGTAAAAGTCTGTAGCTCTGAGATCTGATTCGGCCCAATGACAACACCTCGAGTTGGCTCGTGGTCTGTTAAGACCTATAGCAAATTCGTCATTTAAATGTACGTGGATTTTTCTGTAAATTTATTGGGTTGAGTTTTAAAATAAAACACCTTAGTTGATGTAGAATATTTACTGTCTCCCTTGTGTTATTTTGGTGACGAGTTTGTTGAGCCTATAGGTGCACCCCACTAAATAGTGAGGAATTCATGCGCTGCAGCCCTTACAAAAAAATTCTATAGAATTTCTATACGGATTTCTATAGTGTGCTATAGAATCTCTATACAATTTCTATACAATTTCTATACAAATTCTATAGAGCTTATAGAATTTCTATAGAAAAATGGGCCACTTTTCTATAAAATTTCTATAAAAAAAATTAACTGTTTCTATAGAAATCTAAAGAAACTTGATAAATTCTATAGAAAATTTAGTATTGTATTTAGTAATTTTGTATTGTATTCTATACAATAGCTTACAGAGTTGTATAGAATAGTTTATAGAGTTCTACAGAACAATTTGTAGAGTTCTATAGAACAATTTACAGAATTCTATAGAAAAATTTATAGATTTCTATAGAACATCTACTGTTCTATAGAAAAACATGTGTGGTCTCCAAACAGTTTTGTAATAAAAACAAGGCTGAAAATATATTTTTTAGACTGAGGTATTGATTTATTTATTTAACCTACCGTTTTCCTGCAAAAGTAGAACAATATAGACAGAACAAAAATAATACGTGTGTACTTTAAACTTTAAATAATAAGCTAGAACAATTGACCAGGGCATCAACAAAGTATTAGGTAAAAACCAAGAAAAAAACATTTGACTTACTCAAAATGAAAAATATTGATTGATCTCCTTAGAGTTTTGTCTCCAAAATATAATTTTCAGTGGGAGAAAATGTTTATTTGAATTTTACTCATACCCTGAAAACAATAACAGCATCATAATGTAGTATCGTGCATGGATATGTTGTGGTTATCAAATTTAAAGTACACATGATACATGTAAATATACAAATCCAATTTAATTTTGGTACAGAGTATACACCCTTTTCACTGATAATTCAGTCAATGATGTCGTATGAACAGTTTGTTCAAACCATGCAGTTCCACTTTTCGTCAATTATTTTATATTACACTATTTAAATACTTCTTTAATACATGGGAAAGCACAATGACTCCATTTACATCTCCAGCCCTATATCCATCAGCTGTCCTACACCCCGTCACTGTTCACATGGTTCAGTACCTTCCGCAAGTCGGTTGCGACCATTTGTTTTCTCTGCTGTCTCTCCTGTCTCCACTCCTATGTGATGGATACATGGAGAGGCTGTGTGGTGGTGAGACCATTGTGTCGTGCTCAAAGACTTTATTCAAGTTTCTCATATCGTCTGGTAGATATAGCTGGATGGTACTATTAGTGTCTTCAACTATAGCCTGCGTGCTCACTGATGGTTCACCCTCTGGATACATATCCTGCCTTCTTATCCCGCCTTCTTATCCCCTCAGCTGATATCGGTAATACTGGCTCATCATCTGTATAGTTCCATTTCCATTGTACTCTGGTGGGCTGAGGGTACTTATTATTGTAAGGGCGTAATTGTGTGTCATCTGGTCGGACAGGAACACTCGGTCTGACTGCCAAATAACTGCAGTATGGGGTACATTAATGATTCAATGGTCGATGACCCTGAAATAACAAGTCATATTAATTAATGGTCTAATTTGGAATTAAACAGGAAAGAATATTCCCACACATCTATTCTTATTGTAGAAAAACATGTTTCTTAAGAATTCTATATTCTTACCGAGTCAGTGGAATTCTATAGAAATTGGTCTCTATAGATAACTGGTTCTATAGAATTCTATAGAAAGTAATAACTCTATAGAATTATTTTTGAGTTTCTATAGATTTTTGTAATTTCTATAGAGCTCTATAAAGCTCTATACAGCGTTCTATAGACTTCTGTAGAACTTTTTTGTAAGGGTGAGCTGTTTATCATAAAGTGTATGTCCTCAAATTTTCTGAAAAACAAAGATTTGAGGCCCATACATTTGATGGATTGTGTAAAAATGGCCCAATATTATAACCTGGGATCCTTGACTTCCAACTGTGAGTATTTTGGATACACTAGGCCCTGAAAAAGTGGTCCTAATTTGATTTCAAGCGTAAGGCCTTTTTCCAAAATGGCTGTTTTTCAGTGTGGACGTTTTCACTACTGTAGAGGGTGGTTTTCATTGGGATGAGGATAACTCCCTGGAAACCTGGACTTTAGACAGTAAATAGAGAAGAAAATAAAAGGTTATATATCGATCAATATTTTTTCTTTTGGTTTTAAAAACTGTGGGACTTCTAAGAATTTTTTTACGATTTTTGAATATTTTGTGTTTAGCACTGTTTACTATGGGAGTTTATTTAGTGGGGTGCACCCCTATGGGTAAATGCTGTTACAATGGCTGCAACTGCATTATCTGTGACAGATTGACCCTCTCGCGCAAACTAAGGGATTGACCGACTTATTCGTGTATTCAGCTAGCGGTCTTGATTTAATTCTCATTACGACAAAAGGTACTCTTTTATTCAAAAGAATCGTTCACTCGTGATAAAGAGCAACCAGCAAGGCTCATGATCTTGGTGTGTAGCGTATGAATCGACATAGGTCTATACCGCCATATTGTCAGCGGCGTAGCTAGGACTTTTTCAGTGGGTTGCGGGGGGGGGGTCACAGGGGAATTGCTTTTCAGTGGTGGGGGGGGGGGCAGGGGTATGGGTTTTTGCCTTTTCTATTTCTTTTCTTTTTGGGAGGGCACTATGAGGATTTTTCTTGGGGGGGCACGTGCCCCAATCCCCACCCCCACGTGGCTACGCCGCTGCATATTTTGTCCAGTGCGGTTATGTTCTGGAAAAAATAATTTCCAGTTCATTTATGTAGCAGCAACTGTAATATGACATTGTCACGTGGGTATTATTTTCAGTGACTGAGTCATAATCTAAAACTGACACTCCCATGGTCTAATTTGGAATTAAACAGGAAAGAATATTCCCACACATCTATTCTTATTGTAGAAAAACATGTTTCTTAAGAATTCTATATTCTTACCGAGTCAGTGGAATTCTATAGAAATTGGTCTCTATAGATAACTGGTTCTATAGAATTCTATAGAAAGTAATAACTCTATAGAATTATTTTTGAGTTTCTATAGATTTTTGTAATTTCTATAGAGCTCTATAAAGCTCTATACAGCGTTCTATAGACTTCTGTAGAACTTTTTTGTAAGGGTGAGCTGTTTATCATAAAGTGTATGTCCTCAAATTTTCTGAAAAACAAAGATTTGAGGCCCATACATTTGATGGATTGTGTAAAAATGGCCCAATATTATAACCTGGGATCCTTGACTTCCAACTGTGAGTATTTTGGATACACTAGGCCCTGAAAAAGTGGTCCTAATTTGATTTCAAGCGTAAGGCCTTTTCCAAAAAATTGCTGTTTTTCAGTTTAGACGTTTTCACTACTGTAGACGGTGGTTTTCATTGGGATGAGGATAACTCCCTGGAAACCTGGACTTTAGACAGTAAATAGAGAAGAAAATAAAAGGTTATAATATCGATCAATATTTTTTCTTTTGGTTTTAAAAACTGTGGGACTTCTAAGTATTTTTTAACGATTTTTGAATATTTTGTGTTTAGCACTGCTTACTATGGGAGTTTATTTAGTGGGGTGCACCCCTATGGGGTACAATGGCTGCAACTGCATTATCTGTGACAGATTGACCCTCTCGCGCAAACTAAGGGATTGACCGACTTATTCGTGTATTCAGCTAGCGGTCTTGATTTAATTCTCATTACGACAAAAGGTTCTCTTTTATCCAAAAGAATCGTTCACTCGTGATAAACAGCAACCAGCAAGGCTCATGATCTTGGTGTGTAACGTATGAATCGACATAGGTCTATACTGCCATATTGTCAGCGGCGTAGCTATAGGACTTTTTCAGTGGGTTGGGGGGGGGGGGTCACAGGGGAATTGCTTTTCAGTGGGGGGGGCGGGGCAGGGGTATGGGTTTTGCCTTTTCTATTTCTTTTCTTTTTGGGGGGGGCACGTGCCCCAATCCCCCACCCCCCACGTGGCTACGCCGCTGCATATTTTGTCCAGTGCGGTTATGTTCTGGAAAAAATAATTTCCAGTTCATTTATGTAGCAGCAACTGTAATATGACATTGTCACGTGGGTATTATTTTCAGTGACTGAGTCATAATCTAAAACTGACACTCCCATTCCACGCAGCTGTTGATCGTGACAATAATTATTTTGCCACTTTAAGTCAGCGTCTGAAAATCATTTTCCACAGCATAAGGTCATCTTACCGTTGCTGTTGCATGAATGAGCCAGTAATGTTCAGTCACTGTGTTCATCTTAAACTAGGACACCGATTCCATGCCCTGTTGAAAGTCTGTTCTGATCGTGACGGTGCCCCTTTCTCGCGACACAAAATTGGAGTGTCGTGGCCGAGCGGTCTAGCTTACCGGACTCAAGTTCTGGTGTTAGCAGCAGAATGTGGGTTCGAATCCCGGCCGTGACACTTGTGTCCTTGAGCAAGACACTTAACCATAATTGCTTCTCTCCACCCAGGGGTTAAATGGGCACATGTGAGGGCAGAGTTGGTTGATTAGCCCTATATGCGCTGTAATGGCAGCAATTGAGCTGTATACTCCCCAGGGAGCTGAGATGGTTTCAGGAATGATTTATGAGCCTTATGAGCCTTATGAGCAGGGGTAATAATATAATGCGCCTTGAGCACCACTCAGTTGGTGGATACGTGCGCTATATAAGTCCACACATTATTATTATTAAAATAATAAGCTAAAACTTGCATTAGTTGGTTGTCTGACTTTTTTATTGTTCTCGCATCTTGGGAGGTTTTCATTAAACTTACTTGGTAGGAAGTTGAATTCAACACACTCTAAAAACTAAAGTGTTGAATGAATCATATAAGAGGTCGGTGAGTGACAACACTTTATGAAGTTAAATTCAACTCAAAGAAAGCGTTGAATTAACACGGAGTCAAGTTACGTCTAACTTTATCAATGTTAATTCAACACTTTTAAAAGTTAAATCCAACTTTATAAAGAGTTGTCACTGACCGAACTCTTTGATATGTTGATTCAACACTTTAGTTTTAAGAGTGCAGGATCGGATGCGGACATACGAGTCACTATGGGAATCTGACGTAACTGTCATACCACATGTTGTGGATTAAAGTCGCAAGTATATATGGAACACTAAAGAAAGTTATTTATGGTTTATTTTTATTTATTAATTCACTTAGAAAACATTTATTAGTCTCTGGCCTAGGAGATGCCTTAACTCAAACTGTGTAGTATTAACTTTTAATATACTACTCAAAACAATTTAGGGAACAAAACAATTTAGGGAACACCGGAATAATCTCAGTTAAAGCAAGATCATTTATTTCAGATAAACACAATGTTTCACAGAATTGATGAGAAACAACTGCACAATGAAACAGATGATAAAGGATGCATGTAGTGATTACACATGACTACACATGACATGACTACTGAAAGAGAGAGGGGGATGCAAATGAAAATTCCGGTTCATGGAACATTTCAATAACGGGTGTGACCACCTCTTGCAGTAAATCTGGTGTTCCCTAAATTGTTTGTTCCCTAAATTGTTTTGAGTAGTATATTGTTTATTTTAGTATTGTTTTTTATATCTCAAAGTGTGCCTAAAGCCATGTTGTTTATCGTTCTTTGTGTGACTCGATGTTTGTTTACTTCCTAAATGGTAAGCATCAGGAGATCAACTCGACCGTACAGTAATATAGTTTACTTTTTTGTAATCCTACCTTTGTTTCTGTTTCTGTTTATTTAATGTAATTTTGTGTTTATTTGTTTTCCTACCTGTGAAATCAATAAATGAAATGAAATGAAAAAAACACTGGTGGACTGTGGGGGAAAGTCTTCCCAGCGCGTTATCTAAATGGGCAGCAAATTGTGGTGCACTTTCATATTTCTCAAGTTTCTGATCGAAATTCTGAAACTATATATGTACACGTGATGTATAGCCTACAATGATGTTTGGAAAGGCACTAACACAAACAACCTTGGCCTACCCATTGAATTATTTTGGCGTGAATGAAAAAGTATTTTTAGTCACATGAAACGTATTGAAATGAGCCATTTCGCTTGGATGACTTTCAAAAAAACATACTTAGCTTTCAAACTGCAACTGGAGGGATGATTAATGATATCTGGGGGTAACTTTGAGGATGTCTGGTTTTTAATAGAATATTCCACCAAATGTACACTGGTGTATGACAAGAAACTATATAAATCCTGATATTTTGAGATATCTGCAAACACATTCTTAATATGGTTTATTTTTTAAATACGAACTATACATCTCAAATGGTATCTCAAATTACATCTAAATATTAAACAAATTCTTGATATGTATGATGTGGAGAAGTACGGTACAAAATGTACATACTCTGAGTCTAATGCATGCAAATGCAAATACTTGTGCCTGGCGGGAAATCTCCTGGGTAAACGAATCACAGTCTAAACAAACATAGAAATAATAGAATCAGTGAATGTTCAAGTCATGTTTATAACTTCCTTCGCTTAAACTGTCTCATTGGTTATTTTATTTACTACCTAGGCCATGATATAGTTTGGAGGTAACCTCTGCTTTCATAATATATAATTATGTTGTCTTATCTTAAAGTTCATAAATGTAATTAATTGTTCAATGTAAAATCGGCCATCAATACGAAATTTACGCATTTACCACTAATTCTCATTTTTGTATATTTTTTGGCCCACAACTGAAAACCCTGATTATATTTACCGTATTGACAAATTATACAAGTATGAGAGATACGTAAATTAACTATAACTTCAGATAATGTAGTATTCAAATCATGTAATATAGAAAAAGAATAATACAGAAGAAAATTTATGTGGCGAGTTTCGGAGAAGAAACAAATATGTATCACTTATAGGATTGCTGACTATTCCGACAGCCCATAATTCCGACTGCCAACTCCGACAGAATTTAAATTTACCAGATAAGTCTTTAGCCATGGGGGATGGCAGCCCCTTTGTGCTCTCTTTTTCACATAAATTACGGAAATAAAGAACTGTTTCGTCTGCGGAAAAATACTACTTAAACAGAGCTAATATTCCGACTGCTAATAGTCGGACAAAAAACCGAAAAATTTACAGGACTTTCAGAAATGTTATCCCGACAATAACCGGAAAACACTAGAATATCCAGAACGGGTAATTAGTCCAACACCTCGTTACATGTCAGGTCATCTGCATGGTTCGGAATTTACAAACAAAAGAATGATTCTGTTTTAGTTCGACAATTCCACCCAACTAATAGTTACATCCAATTAAAAAGCTCCTTATTCCAAAATAGAAATATATATATGACAGATTGCTATCTTCTGCCCCCCACCGTCCTCTAGTATGGTGGAGATTACCCAGGTTGTTTGTATCTGACCGGGGCTTGATCCCTGGCTACTCGGCAGATATGGTTTGGCCTCTGACCTGGCCCCATAGAGCAATAGATAATTGGCATAAGTGGACCGCCCACCAATATAGGGGCTGGTTAGCTCAGTTGGTAGAGCGCTCGTACGGTAATCGAGAGGGCGCGGGTTCGAGTCCGGCATCAGCCAATTTTTCTTTGCTCGCTACCCGTTTATAATATTTCAGGTCAGTTTCTCCATATAAATCTACTTTGTGTACAACCACATAAAAGGCTTGTGTCCCGTTAATTGTGTGATCCCCGCTACTGCCATTACCCAGGTTGTTTGCATCTGACTGGGGCTTGATCCCTGGCTACTTGGCAGATATGGTTTGGCCTCTGACCTGGCCCCATAGAGCAATAGATAATTGGCATAAGTGGACCGCCCACCAACATATTGTGTGGCTCAATAATCCCTCCTTTACGCTAGCTTCACCATAAGCTGCCACATCTACTTATTGTGTGGCTCAATAATCCCCCCTTTGTTCACTTCTGATACTCCTATTGGTTTTTCTAGACTGATGCTTATCTTTAATTGGTCACTATTTTCCCGCCTTTTTTGGATCCCGCCCCATGATCCTTTGCTTTCCTTTTCCCTATAAATGGATGAGTTTTTATGTTGTACCGGTACTTTGTCAAATCAGAGGCTTTGACAAAGTACAACATAAAAACTCATCCATTTATATAGGGAAAAGGAAAGCAAAGGATCATGGGGCGGGATCCAAAAAAGGCGGGAAAATAGTGGCCAATTAAAGATAAACGTCAGTCTAGAAAAAGCCAATAGGAGTATCAGAAGTGAACAAATGAGGGATTATTGAGCCACACAATAGGTAGAGGTGGCAGTTTGTAGTAAAGCTGGCATAAACATACGACAATACACAAAGGGATACGACAACAAAAAAGGGGGTTTTACACCTTACAAATTGAGGAGTTGGTGTGTGGGTGTAGATAGCTAAATTAAAATAGTCCTATAAGAGACAGTTGGAAAAACTGTGAAAGTATACAAGATAAAGCAACAGGTTAAAGCAAATACCTGAAAATAGAACAGGTTAGGACAAAGACCTGAAAAGTAACAGGTTAAAACAAATACCTGAAAAGAGGACAGGTTAAAACAGATACCTGAAAAGAGAACAGGTTAAAACAGATACCTGAAAGGAGTACAGGTAAAACAAATAGCTGAAAAAACAGGTTAAAGCAAATACCTGAAAAAGGAACAGGTTAAAACAACTACCTGAAAATAGAACAGGTTAGGACAAAAACCTGAACAAATAACAGGTTACAACAAATGCCTGGAAATAGGTCAAAGTAGCTGGGTTATTTGATACCTGTGTTGATATTGAGGCCATAGGGTTGAAGTGTTTTCAATTGATGTATCCAGTGTGACTCCCTAAGTTTGCGATGTGTATCATTGCTAGTGCAGGCTTCAATTACAATGAGTTCAACATCATTAATGCTATGATTAGGGTTGTTAAAATGGATAGCCACAGGGTAGAGTTTTTTTAGTTTTCACAGAGGAAACATGGTTGGCAAAGCGGAGACACAAGTTGGTTTTTTTCTCCCCTACATATTGTATACCACATCTTTTACATGAGATTACATAACATTGGGTGTGTCACACTGGGATTTAGTTCTGATTGTGTAGGTGAGACCAGTTCTGTGGTTTTTCACCTTCTGAGCAGGTTTGAGATACACACAGGTTTTGCATCTCGCGCGGTTACACTTAGAGCACCCCTGTGGTGATTCATGATTATAGTGACGTTAGGGTCACTGTTGGTGCTATAGGGAGCCTAGCCCGAACCAATATATCACCGAGGTTACGGGGGCGACGGAAAGCAATCAAAGGGGGCTCAGGGATGGCTGAGCGTAACCTGTCAGAGGAGTGTAAAATAGTCATGTTATCATTTACGATAGAAGAAAGTCTGGGTAATCTGGGGTGATAAGTCGTGACCAGGGGAACTCTATTAGGAAGGGTTTTCTTGTTACCCCGGGTAGCCAAGAGGGTGCTACGGGGGTACAGAGGGCCCTGTTGATGGCTAGTTGGACCCTGCGTTTGCTATGACCCCGAGATACAAGGTGTTGCCTCAGTTCAGACGACCGTTTCCTGTATAAGGTATCAGTGGAACAGATACGTCTTATATGGAGCGCTTGACTGTAGGCGATGGCCTCTTTGCAGTGCTTGGGGTGGCAGCTGTCAGAAAGGAGGTATTGATGAGTGTCAGTGGGTTTACAATAGACATCAGTTGAGATGCCCTGGGGGGATTTGTTGATGGTGACGTCTAGGAAGTTCACGCTATTGGGAGAGTAGTTATCAGTGAACTTGATGGTGGCATGGAATGAATTAATGTAGTTGATGAATTCATCTAGGCTATCTTGGCCACCACACCAAATGCAGAATATATCATCAATAAATCTCCACCATACTAGAGGACAGTGGGGGGCAGAAGATAGCAATCTGTCTTCAAGGTCAGACATAAACAGATTAGCGTATGATGGTGCCATCTTAGTGCGTATTGTGCGTATTGAAGTTCACACAACATATCAGACTTTGTCAAAGACCATTATGCAGGTTGTTAAAACCAGACATATTCAAAGTTACAACCAAACGTTTTTGCAAATCATCCCGAGCGTAACCCTCATTTAAATGTGTATGGCAGATCGTGTCGCCATTAATAATAGCCATCTACGGCGGACATCTATTAAACGTACACACCGCCCTCAAAGTGGAAAACGTGGGATTGATAGAATGATAGATATTCGGCTCCCACAGTGTGTTTTGGTTAGGGATGAGAAAGGGCTACATGTACAATAACTGGGCCAGTTCCAAGTCTCTGTGCAAGCCAGAACTGGGCCAGTTCCATTTGTCGGCACCGCTCCAGTGCCAATTTGCCGGCACTGGGCGAGTAATGGCATCATGATTGGCCCTGTACTGGGCCAGTAATGGCCAAGTAATGGAATGTGTATAGGCCCCCGTACTGGGCCAATACCGGTACTGTGTTGGTTAGTGATGAGTAAGGGCTAAAACCAGACATATTCAAAGTTACAACCAAACATCAGTTGCAGTTTGAAAGCTAACTTTATATGCTTATGCAAATATATGCTTTTGCAAATCATCCGAGTGTAACTATCGATTTTAAATGTGTTTGGTTTGGCAGATCGTGTCGCTATCCATAATGTTTATAGCCATCTGCTGCGGATATCTATAACGTTTTATGTAAAACTGAGAACATTTATGCTTTTTGTGAATAATTATGCACTGTCTTTATTACGTTACTATACATCCTAAATTATTTAGTTAGAACTAAGGCCAATAAAAGTTTCCGGTTTTAGTCCCGGCATGCGTCGCCTCAGACCCGCACGTCAACATTTTTAGTTTTCTTGTTTTTATTGTTGTTGTTTTTGCTTTTGTTTTGCTTTTTTTGCTGTAAAAAAAAGATGTCCAATTGCAGCCAACATTGATTGATCGATTGGAATTCTGCTGCGCTGTGTTTTAAACCACTTTTTATAACATATGGGCATTTATTTATTTATTTATTTTATTTACTGTCAGTCACCCCCAAACAAGGCCAAAAAGCCACTAGAGTGTAAGGGGTTACATTTGCGATAACATCCACCATTTGTTGATATTTTTCTTAAACTTAATTAGATCGTAAGTTGGTGGAAAACAATCAGCAGGAAGGTCGTTCCATTGTAATGCTGTTCTAGGGAAGAAGCTATCCAAATGGAACTTACTCTTGATTTTGGGGAGTCGAAGATAGTGAGGGTGTTCACCTGCTTGTTTAGCAAAACGAGTAACACGAGAGAAATCCCTGCGCTTAGGTACCAACTCACGTAGCTCAGCAGAACAATCCCCGTAGTAATAACGGTAGAACAGTGAAAGGCTGGCTACATTCCTACGATGTGAGAGAGGTTGAAGGGAGGTAAAAAGCTCCTCACCAACTAGTCCCTTGATGAATGTTTGCCCAATTTTGAAGCCGACCTATGACCAGAAACTGGAGACATTTGTGTTGGCTGAATGCAGTGTAAACACGAACGTACATAATATAATATTTATTATAACTGCACTTAATCATTAAGCACACAGCGTTTCATCACAGCTCTACAGTTAGATAATTGAGTAATTTCTTTTTAAATACATACTTGAATACATACATCTGAAATATAATATTTTACCATAATTGTTTAATAATGTAAGAAAATCTGTTGCAAAATAAACAATTCAATTAATATTTAATAACACCAGAAGTCTATATATATTGTCTGATATTAATATACCTAAACTTAGCAACCAACGATCCGTATTTAATTTAAACGTTAAAACCATCCAATATTTTGGTTTATTTTTGTTTAACTACTTTATTGCCATTAATTGATGACAATTCGGGCGATTCACAATGCGGTGCGCCCTCAAGCGGTCAGCAGGGAGAGGCTAATTTCTCACTTTTCGGTCGACAACATTAATTCCAAAATGGCGGCTAGTCATGCTACTACTAGTACTTGAGACGGCAGCGTCATTTCGTAGCCATTTAACCCACCTTATGTCCATCATCCATGGGTATTTCTCGATACTTTTGAGTTTGGACGTGTGTGCAAGGCACTTTGCAGACTCACAGAAATAAACCATAGTTATAAATAAAGTAATCGCATGATAAAAATCAAGAATTCGCAACTAACTGTGTAATCCGGCCATCAAGCGCCGCGCCAGACATGCCAGATGTCGACTTTTACCCATCATGCATCGCGTAAATTGGCCTCTCCCTGCTGCCCGCTTGAGGGCGCACCGCATTGTGAATCGCCCGAATTGATGACATTGTAATTGCACTGTAGGTACATGTATCTCAGTGCATAATTTTCCATTAGCCGGACGGCTTCGATAAAAAGTGTCATTAAGTATTGTGCACAGTTTCCACGCGCTGCCTATGGAAGCAGTGCTGAATGAAGCACTGAGGCGTTAACACACATTGTCCAATCAGACTACACTGAAAAACCAATACCAGGATATCATGAATATGTATGAGCGGTACTGCAGAAGCTTGTAGAACCCCGTTGTGAAGACAATTAACGCTCTGATAAGTTCCTATATTGGCTAAGGAAAGGTGATAATTGGCTCTCCACCAGTGTAGTGAAGAACTAGAACAGTCAGTGGCTACGGTTAGTGTTTTTCTGTGGGGCAGAGACAAGCAATATATCCAACTTAAAAAAGTTCAAACCAAAATAAAAGGTAGACACTTATTGCTGTTAATGATGAAGTGTTGTTTGTTTGGCATGATTTTTATGGTTTATATTCATTTTCAAATTCTCAAAGGAGTGGTTAAGTTTATGTTAAATGAAGGAAAAACATTGGCGTTTGATAACGTATATTAATTTAAATTCTCTGGTTCCAAATAAATATATCACAAAACTAAACCGTGCAATCACGGGAATCACGATTTTTAATATAAAAAACACAAAAAGTGATGAAAACATTTTCCTTTTTCTATTCTAACAATTTTTTTTAAACATTTTTATTAACAAACAAAACGAATCGACTGCAACTTTTTCCACATAGGCTATACTGTTTTTCTTAAGCTCCTTTGGGTTGCGCGTGAAGAAAAGTACCCGTATGAGGCTGTATGTCATCGCCGTTTTCCAAATACCTGGCCATCATTCGGGGAAGCTCTTGCCTGCGAACTATTCAACTTAAAACGCATAACGCAGCTCAAAGCCAAGTTATCAATAAAAATGGCGTCATAATGTTTCTGCACCCTACAGTTCAGTCATTATAGTGCATAATTTAATGTTTTGGATGATTATTGTAAGGGGAAATTTAGGTCTGCAATTCAATTTGTTCATGATAAGTGGCCCATCAGGCTCACATGGACCTCAAGATACTCGCATTACATAGCGAGTATAAAACTATTGTAAATCTCGCACTCTTATTATATTCAGACTCGCTCTCTTATACTTAAACTAACAAAATCAGTCTTATCATATAGTGGATAAGACACCCGTTGTGGAACGCGGGGATCATAGGTTTGAGTCCTGCACTAATAGAATTATTGTGATTTTTGTCCGCACCACTCGGGAAATTCAGAGTATATACAGTGCTTGTCACACATTATGGTAAAATCAACAATAATATTGTATTATTTTTGTTTTAAATGTTGTATTTTCCCCAATAATTCAACCTTTGCCTCCAATTCATCTGGTACCACGGTGGTGTATTGGCTAAGACTTCTGCGTTAGAACGCGGGGATCGTAGGTTCGAATCACACCCAGGTAAAACGATTGTGTATTTTTGTCCGCAGCACTCGGGAAACACTGAGTATACATAGTGTACAGTGCTTATCACATATTAGGGTAACAATAACATGTTATTATTCTTTTTGAATATTGTTGTCTTTCCCCCTTGAATTCAACCTTTACGTCCACTTTAATGGTATACCACGGTGGTGTAGTGGTTAAGACATCTGCGTTGGAACATGGGGATCGTAGGTTCGAATCCCATTCGTGTATAACGGTTGTGTATTTTTGTCCTCGGCACTCGGGAAACACCGAGTATACAGAGTGTACAGTGCCTGTCACATATGAGGGTAAAATAAACAATAACGTGTTATTATTCTTTTTGAATATTGTTGTCTTTTTCCCCAATGTTCTTTAATTCAACCTTACTGTCCACTTTAATTCAACCTTTGGACGCCATTTCATTTTTGGGAAACAAAACCAAACACCCCTCCAGGGAAAAAATAATAATACTACTGTAATAAAATTCACAAAGACAGACAAGAAGCGCATGGATAAAATGGGCATGTCGCTCACAAATACTACAAGGGAATTCAGACAATCCCGGTCAAATCTCGCTGCCCCCCAGCCCCCTGACAATGTTGGCTCTCATTCCAAGGTCTGTGCTCCGGCTGGAGATAACAACATTGGTGAGGGGAGCGGGCGAGCGGGGGACAGGGGAGGGTATGTTTATTGTAACGTGTCCCAACAATTTTGGCTGGGATTGTAGCTTTCAAACTGCAACTGGACGGATGAACAACTTTGAATATGTCTGTTTTTTAATAGAATATGCAGACCGCAACCCTCATTGTGACTTATTTCAATACGTTTCATATGACTATACTATATAGACGCATATTTTGAAAATGCAACACAAACATGTATGCTTGAAAGAAAAAAGTGCAGATCCTTTCTTGTATTTTTAGTCATATGAAACGTACCTTATTGAAATAAGTCACAATGAGGGTTGCGCTCAGTTGATTTGCAAAAAGCATAGCTAGCTTTCAAACTGCAACTGGAGGGATGAATAACTTTGAATATGTCTGTTTTTTTAATAGAATATGCAGCCAAAACAAATCTGTGCAGCTTATAGTTATAGTACCCCGCTACAACATCGTACTTATCTGGAAGAACACACTATGTAAAATCACGGAGGAAGAGAACAATCCTCCATGATAAAATGAATGTTATTATGTTAGTTTTCTTTTCAAGGATTTATTAATTATTATTTAGGAGGATTAGATTATATTAACAGAAAAACAGGATCTGGGATGGAATTCACTGTTCTTTCTTTCCTATAGGATTTTCATCTGAGCATGCACATGACTCTATACCCCCTTACATATACACTGCACACTCTTATACACAAAACCAACTCACACACACACATGTATTGCATTGGATTACAGGCAGTGACCTCACGCTGTGTTGGCTACCGAGCGAGATTCAAACTAATTCGCCTTCAAACAAACCTTGGGTGAAGGTGCGAATTGAAGGGTGATTAACTTGCTTAACATTTTCTTTACAAACCCCACTCCTATGGGGTTGTCACATACACTGTAATAGAGGACAAATCTGGACGAAAGTGCGTTCTTAACCCTAACTCCCTAGACAACAAATCCAGTTGGAGGATTTTGAAGGATTTTTATTGTTTTAATACAATGCCTAGGGAGTTAGGGTTTTAATGCAAGCTTGATGGTATCTGGTGAATAAGTTCATAATAAAACTTATTACTTTAATGTGGCGAAACCTCACAAAGTTGTGTCTTGAGTTTCATCCATTGATGAGTCCGAGTATAAGCTTGATTATACCACAAAGTAAAGTTACACTCGGCGAAATTCACTTTGAAAAGCACCCAAACATGTCGCAGTCGGTAATTTGTTTTTTTTGCCTCTGTTTTAGCGATCGATATAAACAAAAAAGAAAATGGTCGGAGGACTAACTTTCATGAATGACTGCAATTTGGCGAAAATAGTTACACAGGAGTTTTTTTTACCACCTGTGGCTCAATTTCCGGACACTAAAAATTATTATTTCTGGTAAAATTTGGACATTCATATTATGAGCCAAACGACAGTAACGCCTTAAAAAACACATTTACCTATGCACACTACATACTGTAATTTTAAGCATTTTTAAATTTGCTACACAAAATTCACAGATTGCTATACAAAAAATTATTTTGCTATGCAAATTCATTTTTTTTGCATCGCAGTTTTGCTATGCAAAATGTTTGAACGAAATCGTTCCCTGAGTCTTATACTTAAAAGCGAGAATAAAGGCATTGTAAATCTCACACTCTTATATTCAGACTCGCTCTCTTATACTTAAAACAAAAAAATCAGTCTTATCATAGCGAGAATAAAGGCATTGTAAATCTCACACTCTTATATTCAGACTCGCTCTCTTATACTTAAAACAAAAAAATCAGTCTTATCATAGCGAGAATAATACCATTGTAAATCTCGCACTCTTATATTCAGACTCACTCTCATACTTAAAACAAAAAAATCAGTCTTATCATAGCGAGAATAAAGGCATTGTAAATCTGGCACTCTTATATTCAGACTTGCTCTCTTATACTTAAAACAAAAAAATCAGTCTTATTATAGCGAGAATAAAGGCATTGTAAATCTCGCACTCTTATATTCAGACTCACTCTCTTATACTTAAAACAAAAAAATCAGTCTTATCATAGCGAGAATAATACCATTGTAAATCTCGCACTCATATATTCAGACTCGCTCTCTTATACTTAAAACAAAAAAATCAGTCTTATCATAGCGAGAATAAAACCATTGTAAATCTCACACAGACTCGCTCTCTTATACTTAAAACAAAAAAAATCAGTCTTATCATAGCGAGAATAAAGGCATTGTAAATCTCGCACCCTTATAATTATTTAGACTCGCTCTCTTATACTTAAAACAAAAAAATCAGTCTCGTCATAGCGAGAATAAAACCTTTGTAAATCTCGCACTTTTATATTCAGACTAGCTCTCTTGTACATAAAATAGAAAGGCGGAGCCATGGCTCACTGCTGGATGCAGTACAACTGGGGCAGCTTAAAAATGCTTTAATAATAAATTTTTAGCAACAAGCTAAATATATAGCATATTTTGTTTCTATGTGTAAGAAGGCACCCGATCAATACTTTCGTATTTATAGTAAATAAGGGAAATTGCTGACATTGGAAGGGTGAAAGCACAGATTCAGGGTCACGGGAAGGGGTAAACTGGGCTCCAGAAATACTTGTGCATCGGTTTACTGTACAAAGATTTGTTAATGGGGGCAGGGACTTAGGTCGGGGTGAGGGTGGGGCATGAGGTTTGTGAGGGGGACCGTGGTCATTAGTATGATTAAATTGTTCAAGACATTGAGATAGCTGTAAATAATTAGAAAGGCTTTCCTATAACAGCATAACTTGAACCAACTTGTCTGGGCTGTCATATCTCCAAAATATCTCAATACAAAAGATGACATTTGTCCTTAAAGATTTTAAAACTACCATTGCGTAAGGATCAGGGTGACAACATTTCATCAAGGATATAGTATTTTTTTTACAACTTTATTATTTCTTAACAATAAAAAATATATATATTTGTTTACATTGTGTACGCGGGGGAACAACTTTCACATATACAATGTATGGTGGCTAAGAGAGGCCTCACAAATTGGGAAAACGTTCATACTCCTGTGTGAAAAAGTCGTTAAAGCACAGCACAGCAGAATTCCAATCGATCCAACAATTTTGGCTGCAATTGGACATCGTTTCATAGCAAAAATAAATAAATAAATAAATAAAAATGCCGACACCTGGGTCTGAGACGACGCGCGCGGAGATCAGAAACCAGAGACTTTTTTTGGCCTAATAGTCCAAGTCCAGAATAGAATATTAGTATTGAATAATATTCATTTGTGAATATATAATTATATATCCACATATTAATAAACATTATAGTATTCTCCAATATTGTCCAATAGTTTATTAATGGATTTGACTAAACACCAGAACTTCAACCAAAACATATTCATCTTCCAAAACACAGGACACAAATATTTCAACACACAATTCGATATACTGGTGCAATCAACTAGAACAAGCTTCCCAGTGATATTACAAACTCGTCTACACTTAATGCATTTAAATATAAAATTAAAATGTACCTATAAAATTGTTCTATGTAAACTATTTATGTGTATTATCTTTGTTAATTGTTATCATAGTACCATGACTCGTAAAATTTGCAGTTTATTCATGATTAGTGTTTTGTTGTTTTTGTATTTCCATCTGACCGTTCGTGGTCTTGTCTTGTATTTTATGGCATATCCCCAACTCAAACAACGACATTATATGGTACACCATTAGGGTTTTTCCGTCATGACATAAGGTACACCATTGGGCCTATCCTAATTGCTGGATTTCCTAAGTCATTGTACCATGGTACAACACTGTACTCCCGCCAAGGTCAAACTTCTTGATCCCAGTATCAGTCTGGTAGAGCCAATTATCACCTTTGTTTATATCTTGGTTTACTAATAGGCTTAAACAACAGGGGGCTTGCTGGCTCGTACAGTTCACTTCATCCATATTCATAATTATGTTGGTGTTGGTGGTGGAGTGTAGCCTGATTGGTTAATCTGTTATCGCTTCACTGCTTCTTTCAGTACATATGCCAATGGTAGGCAAACTGTGCACAATACTTAATGACACTTTTTATCGTATCTGTCCGACTAATGTGTTCGTCCACTTCTCAAAAAAGCTGGTCTCGACAAGAACAATTTGAAAAATTATAGACCTATATCAAACTTGAAGTTCCTGGGAAAGACTATAGAACGAGCTGTATCTTGTAGAATATCACATCATATGCATGTAAATAATTTACACGATCCTTTCCAATCTGCTTATAAAGCACACCATGGAATAGAAACAGCACTGCTTCGTGTCAACAATGACATTTTATCTGCACTCGATGATGGAAATATAACTGCCTTAAAATTCCCTGCGGCTAAGGAGGCCTACTGTTGTTTACAGTAGGTATGTGCAAATTTTTTAATTACTCCTTAATTAATTGGTCAAAAAAATCAATTCTCCGTAAGTGCTACCTCCATACCAATTGAAACGGCATGTCAAAAGGTCTTTTGGCTGAGTTAGTCCGTTCACCTTTAAAGACAGTCAAATGAATCATGCCGTGTCGTGGCATGGATCATGGAGTGTCGTGGCCGAGCGGTCTAGCGCACCGAACTCAAGTTCTGGTGTTGCCAGCAGCAGGGTGTGGGTTCGAGCCCTGGTCGTGACACTTGTATCCTTGAGCAAGGTACTTAACCATAATTGCTTCGTCCTTCGGATGGGACGTAAAGCCGTAGGTCCCGTGTGTTGTATAATGCACGAAAAGTGGATTGTCGTGGCCGAGTGGTCTAGCGCACTGAACTCAAGTTCTGGTGTTGCCAGCAGCAGAGTGTGGGTTCGAGCCCCGGCCGTGACACCTGTGTCCTTGAGCAAGACACTTAACCATAATTGCTTCTCTCCACCCAGGGGTTAAATGGGTACCTGTGAAGGCAGAGATGGTTTGCTCTCTATGCGCTAGAAATGGCAGCAATTGAGCTGTATACTCCCCAGGGAGCTGAGATGGTTTCAGGAATGATTTATGAGCCTTATATGAGCCTTATGAGCAGGGATAATAATATAATGCGCCTTGAGCGCCACTTAGTTGGTGGATACGTGCGCTATATAAATCTATACATTATTATTATTATTATTATGCCTGAGGGGTCCCTATGGGAATGTGTACAAAACAGCTTAGTGTAGGGTTTCAGCAAGGTCATAACATGTCATCACACAGAGGGCAAATAAGGGCAAATAACGGCAAATAACATCAATAACATGCCTGGCAGCTGGGAGACATCACAAAGGCTTCTGTGATGGTTGTTGACAGTGTCAGTGGTATTTAGGTCAATCAAAACCTTCAGGTTTGGGAGAGGGTCGATATTGGGGTGTGGCTGTTAGGGAGGGGGTTGGAGGATGGCGGTACTTCTTCGTAATTAATGACATCGGTCACAGCTGGCTTTTATGAATGGGCCATGGGTTATTAGTAGGAGCTTGTATTCTATGGGTAGTAGTGTAGAAATGACAGATAATGTGATTTTAAATAAAGGTAAGACACAATTTTAGGAACGTAGTGTTAATTTACTAATTAATTAACTAATTAATTAGTTAATAAAACATAAAAAACTTTAAAAAAAATGTTTTGATAAAAAACATCTGTAGACCCTCTGAAACAAGTTGAGATTATAAAATTGGAGAAATCAGTTAATTAACCCAGGTAATTAACGATTTTACGACCTACTGTAAAAAACAGTAGCTTACTGTGACGGTGTGATTTTTTTGGCCGCACATGCAGCAGGGTTCTTCTTGATCTATAGCGCTGCGTTCGATACGGTTGACCATGATATTTTACTTGCACGTCTAAAACATTATATAGGAATTAATGGCCATGCACTGGAATGGTGTCGCTCATACTTGTCTAAAAGACCTCAACATGTTTGTATTCGTGATGCCGTCTCTGAACCGTTTCGTCTGAATTACTCAGTACCTCAGGGATCTATCCTAGGCCCTCAGTGGTTTCCAATTTATACTTACCCAATTCGTAACATATTCATGAAATATGACCTATCTTATCACGTCTACGCAGATGACACTCAGATTTATCTGGCTTTCAAACCATCACAACAAAAGAGTGCCTCTATAATTAATCGCCTTGAAAAATGTATTCATGATATTCGCATTTGGATGAAGGAAAATTTCTTAAAACTCAATGATGATAAAACTGAATTTGTGCTATTTGGTTCTCGTCAACAACTATCTAAGATTTCTATTCCAAATAATTATTGGTGACTCTCAGATGGGCTTAATATGGGCAAGCCCATATGTGGCTGCCTAGATATTTGGTACAGTATATGGGCCTCATATGGGCTAAATAATGGGCAAGCCCATATGTATAGCTACCCAGATATTTGGTATATGGGCCCCAGATGGGCTTGCTACCTGGGTAGGATCTTCCCCCAGAAATTTCCGTGCGTTGAAAAAATATATAATAAAAATACACATGCAGAACTTCAAGCTATACCGTGCACCCAAATTTCAAAATCCTCCACCCACTTTTCATCACAGATTTGCGCCAGTGGTAAAAAAGAAAGTGCGCCCTCTTCAGTTTATCAAAAATCTACCTATATTTTTATTCCAGAAAAAAACGCGACACCTTTCCACAAGTGCAGCAATCAGGGAGACTTTTAAGGTGGTAATTTAACAAGTGATACTTTTGGTTATGTGACCTCAATCTAAATATTTTCCGGGCGAATTTATTTTCCGAGAAATCTTTTTTTCCGGTTAAAAATGTTATATTGCCACTCCCATGACCAATTTATGTCAACGCGCAGTCACGCCATTTCACGTACAGAAACTCGGCTTCTGAGGTTCTGTGATTCAACGTGTACTGTAAGAAAAAGAATTTGATGAGTAAAGACTATTTGCGGTGACACCATGTGAAATTCTCAAATTAACGATAGTTTAGTTCTGAACAGAACTGGAGGTTTGAACTCGACGTTTCGATCACTATGCTCTGATCGTCTTCAGAACTAATTACTACTCAATTTGAGAATTTCACATGGTGTCACCGAAAACAGCCTTTACTTAGGCCTATCCTTTTCACCATGCAAATTGCTACAAATGTTAAGAATATGATGAAGAAACATCTACGTACGGCCCTGTGATAAGTCCTACTGCAGAAACCATTATTGTAAGCGCCCAATTTCCTCATCCAACACAATGCGCTGCTAAAGTGTTGTTGATTGTTACTGTGGAGACTTGGGCTATAACCAGGATGTCACACACAGGTGTGCAGAAAAATGTATGGAGCGCCATTTGTAAATTCATTATTTATGACATATTTAAGCACGTTTTACCATGCATTAGCTCAATTATAATAAGCTAAGTAAGAAATGTATATCATTAAATAAACAACCAACTGACAGGACAATCGGACTAGATCGATAAATACGTTGTTTTGGAATGAACAAACGATAATTAAACAAATTATTCATTAATTTCAAACGGTGCCCCATACGATGCTTATAGAAATAGCTAGTGGTAGTACGGTACGTGTGTTTGTACAGTATAGTTCGCCATTGTGAAATGAAGTGTAAACAATTGGATATAATACATTTCACTTAATTGCCTCAAAAGTCAACGGATGTCAACATGTGAAACTGTAAGTTAATTGAATGTTTTCAGTTTTTCAAAGTAGCGTAGTCCCACTTGTGTGGGATCAAGTGGTGCAAATATCTAACGTTAGTTGGACCATGAAGGAAGGAAAATGTGACACCATGTGGAATCTCAATTGAGTAGTACTAGTATAGCTATGTGACAAAAAATTTCAAAATTAACAGATTCCAATACAACTGGTATCATTGTCAAGGTCTTGAATAGACGATTACAATGATATAAGGATCATCTTCCTGTGACCAAAAATAAGGAAGTTATGACATGTTGAATCCGGCAATTTTAGGCCTGTAAATGGCAAAAATTTTATAAGGAAAAACAAAAGAAATGTAAATTTGACTTGTGACCCGTTTCCTAGATTTTCTCGGATTCCATATCATAACTTTCAAAATTCTTGTCCGATTTTCAAAAGGTTGGTATCACTGGAATGCTTGGGAAAAGAGGAAGAATAATAACCTATTTCCAGGCTAATTCAATGATTAGTTTGTTTTGTAGTGCTGATTTACAAATAAGAAATACAAAAAAAATGTGTTAAAAAAAAAAAAAAAAAAATCACTGATTTAATTAAATATAAGAACAATTTATAAATTATATTGGACTGTATATAGGCCTATACATGTATGAAACAAAATAATGAAAATAAATTAAAAAAAATTAAAAAACATTCAAATTACTCAAAATATGAGGATTTTTAAATATTTATACTGAAATCCGCGAGAAATTCTTATCCCTGATTTAATTAAACATTAAAAAAAAATAATAATATTGCACTGGAAAAATGAAAAAAATGAAATAAGTTATGAGAACTAATATTATTGTGTTACGCCGATGTATATAGGTTTAAACGGACGATTTATCGGACTGAAAATTCGGCCGATTGAACGTTCGTTCGTTTTGTTGACATCAAAAATGGTACACAATGTAGCGTGCTGAACGCGGCGCATTACAATCTTTGGTTGACATCGATTTCTGCGCATCAAAAAAACGTAACTGCGCATCGTCCAATCGCCGTCAAAAGTGGCCAAGAGGTAGAAAACAAGTGTAGAAAAATTAGTAGTGTGGTTTGATAAGGTATACTAATCACCTTTGAGTAAATCGTCGATGGTTTTGATGAGCAAGAACAAACCCAAATTTCGAGAATTTTTTTTGGAAACTTCTAGATGCCGCATTCAGAAAATTTGAGAACGTGGTTGAAGTAGAATATGTGATCTACGTCTTCGAAAAAAAGCTCCTGGCACGTTAAAAGAACGGCCACAGCGAAATGTTACAAAGCGCTATCTCCACGGTGTCTTCGCCACGGCGATTCAACCCGAGATTGAGGCCGCGGCCAAAAAGATTTGTGACAATGCGTGGAATACGCACATACCTAACTAGTACTCACTAGTAGTAGGCCTAGCACTAAAAAAATAAGCATACATTACACATGTTTAATTTTGATTCTGTATGAAAGACCTCACTGAATGCTTTATTTTGTTACTAACATTTTCAACATCGGGTAAGCGGTTCTTGAGAAATAAATTTTTAAAGATCGTTTATTCGCCGGAAAATCTGCCATGTAAAATTAGGTAAAAATGTCTTTATTCCAATTTTACATGTTTTTTTAAAAGAAAATAAGTACGGTATTGCAGAGCCAAAATGTTTACATTTTCTGAGAGAAGGCTATGGTATTTTAATGTAAAGTCGATGTCAATTGCCAGATTTGTTGTATTTTGACACAAAACAGTGTATATTAAAAAAATATTTAAAAATACTTCCCTGTGACATACGCTTTCATGTACTAGGCTGATTGATAGTAAATTACTTATTATGTGCGAAAAAACTACACCCATAACTGCTTTCAAAGTTTCTAATTCTTAACTGTGTAAGTCGTAGTTTTTTCAAGTTTTACCAGTTTGGCAGTGTACACAGTATATTGCAGACAAGCTGTTCGTGCACTGTTACCCCTACTAGTAGGCCTAATTAGTTCTGAAAAGAACTGGAGGTACAACTCGACGTTTCGATCAGTATGCTCTGATCGTCCTCAGGTTTCTCCTGAGGACGATCAGAGCATACTGATCGAAACGTCGAGTTGTACCTCCAGTTCTTTTCAGAACTAATTACTACTCAATTGAGAATTTCACATGGTGTCACCGCAATTAGTCTTACTTATCATCCTCACCATGCAAAGCTACAAGTTTTACATATTTTGAATGAAGTTGCTTCAGAAGTTGCCCATTCAGGCCTCTCCAAGCCAGTGGCCTCATATGGTTACCCTTCTGTGCACTGTCACACTACTGAGTTTTTTGAGACAATGAACCAAAATGTCTGCCAAGGAATTAGTACCAGTAAAATAAAAACTCAAATAAATAAAATGCTGTCCCATCATTTTAATCCTCAGCTTGCGCGGAGACCAGACACTAAAGAATTTTTTTTTGGCCTCAAACACCGATCTGTAAATTTGACCTGGATAAACCAGTTGCAAAACAGGAATTTGGTTAAGTAAACAATTATCTCGACAGTGTTTGACTTTGATTGGCCCGCTCTTGTCTCCTGGTCTGAGGTACTTTCTGTTTTGAGGAAAAAAGGAATTATTTTACAGTGACACCGTGTGAAATTCTCATTTGAGTAGTCTTTTCAGAACTAATTAACCATACTCAATTGAAAATTTGACACGGTGTCACCGTAAACAGTCTGTACATTTGTAGTTCGTCGTGTGCCCGGAAAAAGGACGTAATGAAAGTGTGATCGGCAAAAGGTTGTAAGCAATTAATGTGCAATTAATTGTGTTTCAAGAAAACTGAGTGTGAAAGTTTGGTCGTTTTTCTGCCATTTATAAGTCATTGTAGGAAAGTTAAATTCCACATGGGAATGGAAAAACATGTCTTGGGAGTAATTCTAGCAACAAATATTTAACAGTTATGCCGTACTTTTTTCAAAGGAGCTATTTTATTGCTTACGACCTTCTGCTGGGACAAAAAGTTGTACTTTGTGTGCCCGGAAGAAAGTTGTAATAATAATAATAATAATAATAATAATAATAAAGATAAAGATTTGTAGCGTGCACATATCCACCCTGCTGGGCGCTCAAGGCGCGGAAACAAAGAAAAAACATGATTACAAACAATCTACAATGATAGCATAGGAAAAAAAAAATGTTCTGAGGTACATGTACCTACAATGCAATTACAAATATACATCATCTTTGAAGAATTGTGACATAAGATGAGTTTTAAGCAGCGACTTAAATCTAGTTATACTATGGCAAGATTTGAGTTTAGTTGGAAGATGAGTCCAGAGTCTCGGAGGCACGACAGAAAAAGACCTACATGTATCACCCCAGTTCCGTTTTGAAGTTGGTTCCTTTAGGAGTGACATGTTGCTGGAGCGCAAATTGCGTGATGGAGTGTAGACTTTAAGCAGTTCAGAAATATAAATTGGAGCAATACTATTAAAAGATTTGTGAACAATTAGCATTATACATGTGTAAGTTTAAAAACAATTCTCTGTGAAACAGGAAGCCAGTGCACACGACGAGTTATTGCTTTTCACCATGCTATGTTACATGTATTTTAACAAGTTTACAAGGAAATTTCTTTTTCATATTAACAAATTATCAATCACTTTTCTTTAAATTGTAGATTTATCTATGTATGATATAACCACCAAACATCAAGCCATGAGTTTTCACCCAGAACCGATCATGCCAAAGGAATGCAGAACAATCGTGTTGCTCAACCTCATTCTTCTGACGTTCAGTCCTTGTGTGGGGGCGAATTTCCTTGGTGCCGACTATTGGAACCAGCGCTATAGCGACCAAGGAATAGATTATGAGACAGGTAGGTGTTGGATGACATGGAAAATGCTTTTTCGACAGGGCCATGGAATTTCATTATTATGCAACCAGTGGTTCATTATAAGTATAAATTTAGCCACAGTCATATGATCTTATCATGGAGTGCCATGGTCGAGCGGTTTAGTGCATCGGATTTGTGTTCTGATGGCTGAGTCGTCAGAATGTGGGTTCGAATCCCAACCGCGACCGGGGTGCTTGTGTCCTTGAGCAAGACACTTTACCATAATTGCTTCTCTCCACCCAGGGGTAAATGGGTACCTGTGAGGGCTAGAGTTGGTTGTTGCGTTTGATTAGCCCTATAATGCGCTGTAATGGCAGCGATTGAGCTGTATACTCCCCAGGGAGCTGAAATGGTTTCAGGAATGAAATGCGCCTGATGAGCAGGGGTAATAATGTACATATGTAATACACCTTGAGCACCAGTTTGGTGGGTACACTATGCGCTATGTAAGTCCACATTATTATTATTATTATTAGTTCAACAAAGAATATCATTTAACAACAACGGACTGCCGTGTTCACTGATCGACAACTTATGTACAGTAACAGGTTCTTTCTCAAAGGCAAATCGTCCATTTTGCCATTGAGAAAGGCTAGCAGCGGCGTAGCCACGGGGGGGGGGGGGGGGCCTGGGGGGGCACGTGTCCCCCACAAATTTCCAGTGCCCTCCCAAGTGTGCCCCCCCCCACGAAAAATCCTCATAGTGCCCCAAAAAACAAAAGATAAAGAAAAGGGAAAAAACCCATACCCCCTGGACCCCCCCACTGAAAAGCAATGCCCCCTGTGCCCCCCCACTGAAAAAGTCATGGCTACGCCGCTGTAGGCTAGGTTCGAAACGTAAGGCCAATCACTTATATTTTGCATTTACAATGTATATGACATAAAACACAATAAAGGGGGCCACTTTGCATCCGTCACGTTAGCAGTTTTTCCAATGGTTGTTATTTATTTTTAAGTATCTGAAACCGACCAAAAAGTGTTTCAACATGTGAATGGACATGCAGGCTTATACTAGAACTAATTTGAGTTGATTTATTTTATTTTAAAATTTTGTTACCCTCAAATTTCCATAAAAATTGGACGGAAAAAGTTACCTCACTTTTCCGTCCATTTGTTGATGGAAATTTTAGGGTAATTAAAAAATAATAGTAATAATCAACTCAAATTATCTTTAGGATAAGCATGCATGTCTATTCAAATGTTCAAATTCTTTTTGGGTGGTTTCAGATACATGTATTAAAAAAAGAATTACAACCATTAGAAAAACTGCTAACGTGACGGTAGGAAAGTGGCCCCCTTTATTGTGTTTTATGTCATATACTACAGGCAGAGATGCCAACATTTACGATTTGGGCGTAATTTATACGATTTATTGAGTCCAATTACGAACTTGTACGATCCTTGTATAATAATAATAATAATGAACATTTGTAATGCGCCGGTATCCATCATAAAAACGATGCTCATGGCGCAGCGACACACCAGTACAAGAAAAACAAAGAAAAACAAATATCACAACCAAGGTCTATGTACAATTAATGAGATTGCATCAAGTGAGTCTTGAGTGAAGCTTTGAAAGATGCCAGTGATGGAGACAGTTTGACATGTTCCGGTAATTTGTTCCACAGTGAAGACGCAGCTGAGGCAAAGGATCGCTCACCCCACGATCTTTTAGAAGGAACAATCCTTAGAAGTTGTTTATTGTTGGATCTCATGGAGTCACGATTTGAATGATGTGGTTGAAGTAGCTCTGATAGATATGGTGCTATCAATTTTTACGATTTATAAAAATGTAAAGCCTCGAGTGTGAGGTTTGAAAAGGGGGTAATTTGGGTATTTTCGTGTCCGAGGTGGATGCACCGTGGCGAATTACTCTTTTTCAATTTGGAATGTTGGCATCTCTGTACAGGTCCTTTAGGTTGTGGTCACGAAGTTTGCAAGAGCTAATTCTCTATTTAGTAAGTACATGTAATGTCTTCGTTCTCTCCTCCAGGTTCAAATATGTTTAACGGCCTGTGGTCTTCCTCATCTATTCAAGGATACGGTCGTCCACCTTCTGACTACAGCTCAAGTGCCTGTTCTTGTTCCTGTAATGAGAATGACTTCACCGTTGATTGCACAGGAACAACAACAGTGTAAGTTGCATTTAGAGGGAATGTACAATCTTGGTAATTTTGGCAAAACTGCTTCTACATGTATGAGAGTGCATACTCTCTTTGAATCAAGATCATTAAAGGGAAGGTACAACATTAGTAATGTTGGCAAAAATGCTTCTATGAGTATGCTTACTCTCTTTGAATCAATACATTAACCCTAACCTTCCCAAATCCTCCAAAATCCTCTTTGCCAAAGTGAAGGATTTTGAAGGATTGAGGTTATGTGGAAATTGCAGAGGTGAAGGACTGAGGGCAGATGTGATTATTTGCTTGATGGATTATGGAAGATTGAGGTTATCAGGCTATATTTGACATTGGATGAAAATGGAGGATTGAGGTTACATGGTACATGTTGGTCTGTCCAAAAATTATTCTGGAGGATTGAGGTTATTAGGCATACACTGTACTTGCCTTCCTTCCTCCCTCCATGGTACATGTACATCCGTGTTTGTTGTAGTGATTGCAAGGTCAGTGCTTGGGTCAGTGGACACTGTTTATTGCTCCATGCATGCAGGGAGGGTCCCTGGCCATCTACATGTATCACAGATTAGAAACACATGTGTGCATACATGTCATGTGCTTGCTTTACTACTGAAGGATTTTGGAGGATTCAGGTTATGTGTATTAAGCAAATGGGCCTAGGGAGTTAGGAAGGATTCAGGTTATGTGTGAGCAAGTGGGCCTAGGGAGTTCGGAAGGATTCAGGTTATGTGTAAGCAAATGGGCCTAGGGAGTTAGGAAGGATTCAGGTTATGTGTAAGCAAATGGGCCTAGGGAGTTAGGAAGGATTCAGGTTATGTGTAAGCAAATGGGCCTAGGGAGTTAGGAAGGATTCAGGTTATGTGTTTACAAGCAAGTGGGCCTAGGGAGTTAGGGAGGATTCAGGTTATGTGTAAGCAAATGGGCCTAAGGAGTTAGGAAGGATTCAGGTTATGTGTAAGCAAGTGGGCCTAGGGAGTTAGGAAGGATTCAGGTTATGTGTAAGCAAGTGGGCCTAGGGAGTTAGGAAGGATTCAGGTTATGTGTAAGCAAGTGGGCCTAGGGAGTTAGGGTGAAAGGTTATGTACAACATTGGTAAATTTGGCAAAGTGCTTCTATGAGTATGCTTACTCTCTTTGAATCAGTTCATTTGGACACCTACATGTAGAACAAACTGCTCAACTAAGCTTCTGAAAATAGACCATGTGACTTGTTTATACTTTTTGTGACCTTTAGAGTATCGGAAATTTTTATCGTCTTTATTATAAAATTATTCAAATTTTTGTTTTATTTTGTAGGACTTTGAAGAACATGAATTTTAACAACCTGACATCTAATACATTCAACCCAGATACTACAGAAATGTGAGTAAAACATCCTCAAGGGACATTAGTAATGTTTACTCTCATTGAATCAAGATATACATTAAATGCAAGGTACAACATTGGTAATGTTGGCCAAACTGCTTCTACGAGTATGCTTACTCTCTTTGAATTAAGATATACATTGATGGGAAGGTACAGCATTGGTCATGTTGGCAAAACTGCTTCTATGAGTATGCTTACTCTCTTTGAATCAAGATATACATTGAAGGGAAGGTACAGCATTGGTCATGTTGGCAAAACTGCTTCTATGAGTATGCTTACTCTCTTTGAATCAAGATATACATTGAAGGGAAGGCACAACATTGGTAATGTTGGCCAAACTGCTTCTATGAGTATGCTTGCTCTCTTTGAATCAAGATATACATTGAAGGGAAGGTACAACATTGGTAATGTTGGCAAAACTGCTTCTATGAGTATGCTTAATCTCTTTGAATCAAGATATACATCGAAGGGAAGGTACAACATTGGTAATGTTGGTCAAACTGCTTCTATGAGTATGCTTACTCTTTTTGAATCAAGATATACATCGAAGGGAAGGTACAACATTGGTAATGTTGGCAAAACTGCTTCTATGAGTAGGCTTGCTCTCTTTGAATCAAGATATACATTGAAGGGAAGGTACAACATCGGTAATGTTGGCCAAACTGCTTCTATGAGTACGCTTACTCTCTTTGAATCAAGATATACATTGAAGGGAAGGTACAACATTGGTAATGTTGGCCAAACTGCTTCTACGAGTATGCTTACTCTCTTTGAATCAAGATATACATTGAAGGGAAGGTACAGCATTGGTAATGTTGGCAAAACTGCTTCTGAGTATGCTTACTCTCTTTGAATCAAGATATACATTGAAGGGAAGGTACAGCATTGGTAATGTTGGCAAAACTGCTTCTACGAGTATGCTTACTCTCTTTGAATCAAGATATACATTGAAGGGAAGGTACAGCATTGGTAATGTTGGCAAAACTGCTTCTACGAGTATGCTTACTCTCTTTGAATCAAGATATACATTGAAGGGAAGGTACAGCATTGGTAATGTTGGCAAAACTGCTTCTACGAGTATGCTTACTCTCTTTGAATCAAGATATACATTGAAGGGAAGGTACAGCATTGGTAATGTTGGCAAAACTGCTTCTACGAGTATGCTTACTCTCTTTGAATCAAGATATACATTGAAGGGAAGGTACAACATTGGTAATGTTGGCCAAACTGCTTCTATGAGTATGCTTACTCTCTTTGAATCAAGATATACATTGAAGGGAAGGTACAACATTGGTAATGTTGGTCAAACTGCTTCTATGAGTATGCTTACTCTCTTTGAATCAAGATATACATTGAAGGGAAGGTACAACATTGGTAATGTTGGTCAAACTGCTTCTATGAGTATGCTTACTCTTTTTAAATCAAGATATACATTAAAGGGAAGGTACAGCATAAATTGGTAATGTTGGCCAAACTGCTTCTGTGAGTATGCTTACTCTCTTTGAATCAGTTCATTTTGACACTTAGTTACTCTTCAACTAAGCTTCTGAAAATAGACCATGTGACTTATATACCTTTTGTGACATTCAGAGTACCAGGGTGATTTCCTGCTGGGCAAAAGTGAATTAAATTTGAGATGTAATGTTAGTGCTTTATGAAAAAGAAATCAAATTAAAAAAATTTCTGCTGATATCTCAAAATATCAGATTTTATGGTTTCTTGTCATCTGATTTCAAAGTATTTGTTTTCGATTCTACAAGGAAATTATCAATGATCAGAAAAAAAAGAAAAAAAATTGATAGAAAATAATAAAAAATAAAAAATAGGCAGAACATCTTTAAATGGACAATATGGTCACGATCAACATGGCATGGAATCAGAGTGCTTGTTTTAGATTAACCCTCCTATGCCCAGGCTGAAATTTGGCCCAGTAAGCACCGCACCCACAGACAGTCACTTGAGTATTTTTGGTTGCATTGCCAATTGTTCACACATGTGTATAAGAGTGCTGGAGATAGTGGCAAAGTCAAACACACTTGTGTATGTCTTACAAGTTATATGCAGAGTCACACAGAGCTGTGTATGTACTGCATAAGTTACAGTCGAGTGGTTTTGGTTTGACCTCCTACCACAGCCACATGTCCTTGCATTTATTTGAGTGCACTGCACAAAGTCAATGGGTTGGGAGTTACATACAAATGTTGAGTGTCTTTGATTGTTAAACCTATACAAGGGTTAACTCAGCGACTGAAAATAAAACCCCCACATGATAAAGGTCATAATGTGACCTGTCACAACGAAAGGAGCGTAAAGTCGCACTATACCATATCACAGTACAGCGGGAAAAGTGAGAAATCGGAAGGAGGTCTATTTTTGTTTGTTTTGTTATTATATTTGCAATTTGTAAATCTCCTTATATCGAATTCCAAATTTTCAGTTCGATCAGACAATTAAAAACCTCAATATCAGGCCAATTTCATTGGTAGCATTTATCGTGTTCCGACAAACAACTTGAAACAAAGACGGAAACAAAGCCGCAAATCCCCCTCTGGTGCTCTGGGGAATCGCTGCAACCCCAAGTGTTATATATCATTGGAAAGCTCTTGTTCTAATGAATCCAGAAATACCAATAACTCAATTGTTGAAATTTCCGACTTTAAGCTGATTTTGTGGTGACAGGTCACATATTAGTTTTATATACGCTTGGGAGTAGTTACGTGTTTTTAGAATACAAGTACCCAGGTACCTGAATATTTTGGGTATCCGGTTCCTGAAATAACAGAAAACCATTTTGTTGTGACAGGTCACATATTACGGTTGCTGCTGCATAAATGAGTCAGTAATTTTCAGCCACTGTGTTTACCTACTTGTAGGACACTGATTCCACATCCTGTTGAAAGTCTGCTCTGATCGTGACGATATTGTCCCATAAAAGTTCATGTAAGGAAAACAGTAAATTTCTGTCCCTGTTTCTTCTCTCTTAACAGCACCATCATCGGGAATCTTAAAAATATTCACACCGGTACATTCGGCCTACTCTCTAAGCTGACAAAACTGTAAGTTTCTCAATTAAAAATCAATTCATTTGTGAGTTACGGAGTTCATGATCTATAATTACTGGGATCGATAAAATACATCTTTGTGTTTGTCAACTTTTTATCCTCCATAGATATGACTAGTGATTTGACTCATATTTTCAGCACATCAGACTTGTATTCTGATGGCTGAGTCGTCGGAATGTGGGTTCGAATCCTGGCCGCGACCATGGTACTTGTGTCCTTGAGCAAGACACTTCACTGTACAGTGCTTCTCTTCACCCAGGAGTATAAATGGGTACCTGTGAGGGTAGAGGTTGATATTGTGGTTGAAAAAGCTTCCGATGCGCTAGGGCTGTATACTCTCCAGGGAGCTGAGAAAGTTTAAGGATTGATATTGGCCCAATGACCAGGGATAATAATGTACTAAAAGCGCCTTGTATCCTTTAGCAATTTGGCGCTCTATAAATCCAGTTATTATTATTATTATTATTATTATTATTATTATTATTATTATTATTATTATTGCTTATCACCCGATGCAAGAATTTCACCAACCTATACATATCGCGGAACCCGCTGCTATAGGATTCTAGCCAGCCAATTGTCATCGGGCAAGCTCGGTGGTCGAGAGGTAAGACGTCTGCACTAGTAAGCAGGAGGTCGTGGGTTCGAATCCCGCCCGAGTCGCCTGTGTAGTTTTTTTTCACAGACACTTGGAAAGCACTGAGTATACAGTGCTATACACACGTCGTTGTCGGGAAAAATGAAATCAACCAGTACAATAATTCAGTTCTCGAACCTTGTGTCTTGAACTCGGATTGAAACACAATCTTTTCAATGTTAACTATTCTTAAACACAGCAAAGATTACTCAATGTTGAAGAATTCTAATTGCAAATTTTGTCCTTTGAATGAATGTATTTCAAATGAGCAAATACATCGCAAGCTATGATCATACTGTATAATTGCACAGTTCATCATCCGTCAAACGCGCTTAAATAATTACGTCACTCCAGGTAGTGACAGTTTGCAGATACAGTGTATCTAACCATTAACCCTCCTATGCCCAGGCTGAAATTTGGCTCAGTCAGCACGGCACCCACAGACAGTCACTTGAGTATTTTTGGTTGCATTGCCAATTGGTAGGTCAAACCACAGAGTCACACAGAGCTGTGTATGTACTGTCAGTGGTTTTGGTTTGACCTATCCTAGCCACATGTCCTTGCATTTATTTGAGTGCATTGCACAAAGTCAATAGGTTGGGAGTTACATACAAATTTTGAGTGTCTTTGATTGGTTTTGGTTTGACCTCCTATCACAGCCACATGTGCTTGCATGTACTTGAGTGCACTGCACAAAGTCAATGGGTTAAAAATTTTGAGTGTCTTTGATTGTTAAACATAATACAAGGGTTAATTCATCACCTGTCCCAAAAAGTGACACAAAGTGCAGAAAATTCAAGATTTTTTAGATTTGGTTTGTTACATTATATTTTGGCGATACTCAACAGAAGCTACAATGTCTCACAAAGTTTTGAAGCTGGAAGTGTTCTTAATTTGACTAATTAGGAAAAGCTAAACTTGTGAGAAAGTGAAGATTTGCGTTTTCACGAACTGACATCAACTCAACTGTGAACACCGTGGCCGACAGAAGAAAAGGTGACACTAACCTTCAGTGCGCAAAAAAACACAAGGCGCCGTGGTTTTGCATTTTCACAAAGTAACACAAAATTTACATTGTAAATACGTAACCACGTGTCACTTTTATGAAAACGCAAACCGGGTTTTTTGAACATTTTTCGTTTTCACGAACTAACACAAACATTACGGTGTTTACAGCAGTCAATTGCTTCGTAGTTAAAAACGTCAGATTGTCCAAAACCACATATTTCCGTAATTCAAGATTTCACCATAGAGACCACAAAGTGACAACAATTCAAAAATATCAATTTTTTGATGAAGAAACGTGTGTTCCTAAAAAGAGACTAACTTCAAATGCCATTTTCTTCAAAATGTAAATTTTGTCTTGTGCGCCAGTTTTGTGTCACTTCGTGAGACCGGTGACAAATTGTATATTAACTCAAAGTGTTTCAAACAGACTTGTCATTTTGTTATTGTTATTGTTATTGTTATTGTTGTTGTTATTTTGGTTTTCAGAACAATACACAACACAGTCGTTACTATTTTTCCAGATGTGTCAAACTGTACAAGTCTTGAACAGCTGTAAGTATATAACCTTTATCTTATTGGAATAAAATGCGCATTTTAATCTTTTCATTACCGATTTGTTTCAACAGGATGTCCCACTGGTTACCGAATTGTTTGCCCAGTCATGCATGCATTCACAGATTATTGCGCAACAGTATGCATCCATTTACAGGCACTTTTTCTAAACTCGTTTTTCATCATGAAGAATTTGTTGGAGAAAGATATATCCAATGAAATGATTGTTGCTTACAAAATTCCCTTTCATATGATACCAAAATCATTGGCATTGCATATAAAATGATCGGGTTATTTATTTTACTTCCCCTGACTTCGTTCACAAACACAGAGAGCATTTTGTACACAAGTGTATGGCGTTCCATAGCACAAATGGCCATTGAAAGGATTGACTTGTATTATGTCTGATTTCTATAATAGCAACATGTAGATCGGGCTATACCATTAGAAAGATAAGGAATCAGTCTTTCCAACCATATAGCATGGGTATGGACTGCGAAGAAGGGAAAAAATACAGCTGTTTTAAAAGCTGGTCATGACACTCCCAATTAAGTGCTGTGTGTATGTGGTGACCTTGGTCGACTAAAGTCGCCAATGGTAAGCAACAGGGTGTATACATGTGTGTTGCCAACTAAAGTCGCCAATGGTTAAGGGTGTGTACATGTACAAGATTGGCAATTACCAGAATTATAAAAATGATGAACTATACTCAAAACAATTTAGGGAACAAAACAATTTAGGGAACACCAGATTTACTGCAAGAGGTGGTCACACCCGTTATTGAAATGTTCCATGAACCGGGATTTTCATTTGCAACCCCCTCTCTCTTTCAGTAGTCATGTCATGAAATGTGTAATCACTACATGCATCCTTTATCATCTGTTTCATTGTGCAGTTGTTTCTCATCAATTCTGTGAAACATTGTGTTTATCTGAAATAAATGATCTTGCTTTAACTGAGATTATTCCGGTGTTCCCTAAATTGTTTTGAGTAGTATACATTGTGTGTGTATTATCTGAAGACTTTTCTTGGTACATGTACCAGTCATCAAGAGAAATCAATTCCTCTGAAATATATTCATCTTACAGAGCTGCCAACTCTTCCGGATTCTGCGGAAGACTTCCGTATTTGACGGTAATTTACTTACTTAAAATATATGCAATGATGAGGCCTCTCCTTTTGGCACCAAAAGGAGAGGCCTCCTTGCATATATTTTAAGTAAGTAAATTACCGTCAAATACGGAAGTCTTCCACAGAATCCGGAAGAGTTGGCAGCTCTGATCTTAGAGAAATGGGTAATTGTTAGGCCAATAAAAGTTTCCGGTTTCTGGTCATAGGTCAGCTTCAAAATCGGTATGAGACGTGGTTTTTTTTTTTTTTTTGTGGTAATTTTAAATTTTTTTTTGGCTAACCAGTGTAATACGTGATACATGTATTGCGTTTATTGGAACCAGACCAAATTTCCCACAAGCAAAGTATGTTGGTTAAGAGAGGCCTCACAAATCAGGCAAACGTTCATACCTCTTTGTGAAAAAGTCATTTAAAATACAGCACGGCAGAATTCCAATCGATCCAGCAATTTTGGCTGCAATATCGTTTCATGAAAAAAAATAAAATAAATAAAAAATGCTGAAGCTCGGGTCTGAGGCGACACGAGCGGAGACCAGAAAGCGGAAACTTTTGTTTGTTTGGCCTTCTTGTTCTGCAGAATTATTTGAGATCCTTCTAAATTCAAAATAGTAGTTATTGGCGTTCTGTTTCGAACCTAGCAGGTTCTTTCTCAAAGGCAAAATGGACGATATACAAACATGCGCACATACATACATGTAAACACAAGTGAGCAGAGGTTAGTCAGGTGTGAAAGGAACACTAAAGAAGAGCAGATCTAGAGTCATGTACTGGTCCTGAGACCGGACAAAGGAGGGATTATACGTGAATAATAATACACATGTAATGTGGACTTATATAGCGCACGTATCCACCAAACTGGTGCTCAAGGCGCATTATATTATTACCCCTGCTCATCAGGCTCATAAATCATTCCTGAAACCATCTCAGCTCCCTGGGGAGTATACAGCTCAATTGCTGCCATTACAGCGCATATACATGTAGGGCTAATCAAACACAACAACCAACTCTGCCCTCACAGGTACAGTGTACCCATGTACCCCTGGGTGGAGGGAAGCAATTATGGTAAAGTGTCTTGCTCAAGGACACAAGCACCATGGTTGCGGTTGGGATTCGAACCCACATTCTGACGACTCAGCCACCAGAACACAAATCCGATGCACTAAACCGCTCGACCATGGCACAGGGAGAGCGGGAGTTTATGGCTGGAAGAAGAAAGCAAAAGATGAGTGAAAACGAAAGAGTCAGACAAGGTTCTAAATTATTCATTTGTTGTATTTTTTTTAGAGATTTGACAAGGAATAAAATAAACCTGTCCCCGATGAACTACAAAACCATCCGGTTTTCTCCAACGCTGAAAAGAGTGTAAGTCTATTTAGATATATATGCTAATTCGGGTCCTACTAAAATGCGTCAAGGACGGACTTGCGGCGTCACGGGCTGGATTCCGAGTCAAGGCCTACATCGCAAGGCATCAAGGGTTTTTCTACGACCACAACGAGTAAAAATAGCTGACACCATGTGAAATATGGCTAAATATCTAGAGAAAGCGTTAATGTGATACAAATATTTTTTTGGAATTCATAAAAGACTACTTACCATGGAAATTTGCGCATGACCAAACAGGGAAGAGGAAAATGGGTGCCGTAAAATGTTAATGTTTGTCAAACTTAAATAAGCGTCACATTTATTTCCATACTTCCATAAAAGAATTAACAAACTTTATATTAAAAGTGCATTAAACGATGAAGCAGTAAATGTTAAATTCATAGCAAAATTAATTAGTTAACCAGTTCGCGTCGGAGGCCGTGTATACACGCAAATGTTTTTTTGGACAGCGGATCGGAGAGCGTCTAAACACGCCACAGGATTCTCGGGAATATTTGTATAGATTCCCGGTCGACATGGCAATGAGCCATAAGCATACGGTGGAAGACGCGGTCTCCCCGGTCACGCTCTGGTGAGCACCATTGTTCGTGTTTGTGCGGTAAAAATAAACCCGCCACGGGGTTCGGAGAAACTTTTTTATTCCCGGTGCGAAATGGTTAAATAGAGCATGGGGGCTGTTTATATAAGCAGAAGCTTGTTAAAAACAGCCATACAGACAAAAAACACAAACAAAAAGGACAGACAGAAAAGAGACAAGACAATAGGTAGTTGACACGATGCAGAGTAAATATATATACTGATGACAGAGGCAATTAAAATAATGAAAAAATATCAAAAGGCTATTGAGCAAAAACAACAGACCAACAAAATTTAGATATGAGGATAATGTGAACGCAATGGAAGAAAAGAGATATTTGGGAGATGTCTCTTGTATGTGCAGAATGTGCAATGCGGCGGAGGGACTGTATTTCACATTGTCAGCGAATGCAGAGTGCATGCTCAGACAGAGTACAAAGGCAGACACAACAAGTTGGCCAAGGTGATCCATTGGGATCTGTGTAAGAAGTACGGTGTCAAGGTGCAATCGAAGTGGTACGACCATGTGCCGGAAAAGGTTGAAGAAACGGACCATGTCAAGATTCTCTGGGACCTCAACATCCAGACAGATCATGTTATAGAACATATTGTGTCAAGATGTTCAATCACATCACATTTATTTCCATACTTCCATAAAAGAATTAACAAACTTTATATTAAAAGTGCATTAAACGATGAAGCAGTAAATGTTAAATTCATAGCAAAATTAATTAGTTAAATAGAGCATGGGGGCTATTTATATAAGCAGAAGCTTGTTAAAAACAGCCAGACAGACAAAAAACACAAACAAAAAGGACAGACAGACAAGAGACAAGACAATAGGTAGTTAACACGATACGGAGTAAATATACTGATGACAGAGGCAATTAAAATAATGAAAAAATATCAAAAGGCTATTAAGCAAAAACAACAGACCAACAAAATTTAGATATAAGGATAATGTGAACGCAATGGAAGAAAAGATATATTAGGGAGAGGAAGCTAAGACGCATAATGAGAGATAAGGACTCGTTTGTATTTAAGCTTAAAAAGACCCACGGACCCCTGAGATCTGATACTTTCATCTATGGCATTCCACACACGAGGACCTGTTTGGTCATGCGCATAGGACTGGACCATTTCTGTGCTAAACATGACCGAACTTGGAAAATGCAAAATGGCCGCCGTAAAATGTTAACGTTTGTCAAGTTTAAACATGCATTTTTTCATGGTAAAAATACTTTTAGAAATTCCCAAAAAATATTTCTATATCACATTAATGCTTCCTCTAGATATTTAGCCCTATTTCACATGTTGTTGTTGCCAGCTATTTTTACTCGTTGTGGTCGTAGAAATTGTTACCCCAGACCCGGCTGACAGTTCTGTATGTTTGAAAAATGTTCACGTGTTTGTGATCCAAGCATTCAATATGTGTAGAGCATTAAAATTTAATTGGTTGGCAAATATTGGCAATTACTTTTTAACAAATCTTTGGACAATTAGTCTGTTTGAGGCAAGGTCACTTTTCCTGAATAGGCAAGGATACTTCCTTTAGAATATCAGAATATGTATAGGAACATTTTCAATGGACACCAAGGCAATGGAGGACATGACTTCCGTGAAATTCCAGTTCTTTAGTTCATAAGCGTGAAGAAACCTAAGTAGTTCTGTTCAGAACTAATTGTGACCTGCTCTGGCAAAACCCGAAACTTCTCGGCATTTACCATAATGCCTCAACAGCCATGAAAAGGTTTAAAAACTGACACCAGGGACTGGTTTCATGTCACCATATAGCGCATTTTCTCTAGATGTTGATGGAAAAAGAAAAATACTGAAACGTTGTTGGGAACATTGTTAATTTTCATGATAAATTTGGGAGGTAACTTTTGAAAATTGGGTCCAAGTTTAGTGTTTTGCCAGAGCCAGTCACAATTACTACTCACTTGAGAATTTCACATGGTGTCGCCGCAATTAGTCTTTACGAAAACCCGAGTAGAGAAAATAACACTGCATAAATTTATACATGTTGCAGCATTTCATTGTATTATTTTTTCATTTGTCATCTCGATTTTATTATAATTTCTTTCAGGAGTTTGATGGAGAATGAAATAGACTGGCTTCCGCCTGGGTTCTTCTCTAAGACCAACATACAGTACCTGTAAGTCATAGGTCAAATGTCAAAGGTCGAATATTCATACAATAACACAACCTTGTCCCCAGTGCTTTCGAGCAACCTCGTACCCTGATGTTATGGTATACTTTGACTCAGTATTGAACTGAAACTTTGAAAACAAAAATTGCCGGTAAAATAATGAAAAAGGGTCGATACATATTTAAATACATGTAATATGTAATAATACATGATTCTTATAAAGCGCACATATCTGTGCAACTAGATCAAGGCCGCTGTACATTATTACCCCTGCTCATCAGGCTCATAAATCATTCCTGAAACCATCTCGTCTCCCTGGGGAGTATACAGCTCAATTGCTGCCATTACAGCGCATTATAGGGCTAATCAAACACAACAACCAACTCTAGCCCTCACAGGTACCCATTTACCCCTGGGTGGAGAGAAGCAATTATGGTAAAGTGTCTTGCTCAAGGACACAAGCACCATGGTCGCGGTTGGGATTCGAACCCACATTCTGACGACTCGGCCATTTACCCATTTACAGGTACCCATTTACATCAATTAAATATAAAACCAAAACCGTAAAGACAAAAAATACACAAAAATTCATGTAAAACATTACATACCTCAGATAAACACATGGTGTTACCGCAAACCGAAACGATAATAATAATAATGTGTGGACTTATATAGCGCACGTATCCACCAACTGAGTGGTGCTCAAGGCGCATTATATTATTACCCCTGCTCATAAGGCTCATAAATCATTCCTGAAACCATCTCAGATTCCTGGGGAGTATACAGCTCAATTGCTGCCATTACAACGCATATAGGGCTAATCAACCAACTCTGCCCTCACAGGTACCCATTTAACCCCTGGGTGGAGAGAAGCAATTATGGTTAAGTGTCTTGCTCAAGGACACAAGTGTCACGGCCGGGATTCGAACCCACATTCTGCTGCTAACACCAGAACTTGAGTCCGGTAAGCTAGACCGCTCGGCCACGACACTCCACATATCGATATTCCACCAATGACCATGCAAAGCCTCAAAACTTATATTATTTACTTCGTTACAAAAAAGTAAACTAAATTACTGTCGAGCATCTCCTGATGCTACCACTTACATGTAGGAAGTAAACAAACATTGAATCACACAAAGAACGATAAACAACATGGCTTTAGGCACACTTTGAGATATAAAAACAATACTAAAATAAAAAATATTAAAAGTTAATACTGCACAGTTTGAGTTTGGGCATCTCCTAGGCCAGTGACTAATAAATGTTTTCTTAGTGAATTAATAAATAAAGATAAACTATAAATAACTGTGTCTTTAACATCTGCTGTCACTATGAATAACTTTACCCTGAAAATGCCCTAAAAATCCGTTTTGCCGTGAAATAACAGTTAACAGTTCACCATCATTTCACTGCAATTTCACGGTTTCTCTTCCTCTCAGATATTGGCAATAATGTTCATGGTGATTTCACGGCAAATTCACGGCGCTCTCGAGAATTAATGAGCTACCCCAAAACTGCCACGAGAAGTTCATGGTGTTTTCATGGCGAAGGAATCCCAAGAGTATTTCATGGCATTTTCATGGTGTTGTGTCGTCATGAAATTGCCATGAACTATTTATTTCACGGTAAAACAGATTTTCAGGTCATTTTCAGGGTAAAGTTATTCATAGTGTGTGCTGGTAGCACCTCCTAAGCTTAGGCGATAGCGATTTATTTCATCCACGATATATCGGCAAACATATATCGCAATTTTCGATAAATATCGCGATTATTTTTTCATTCATGCATGATTGCTTTAGAGCTGATAACCACAGGTGTACCCCTCTACAAGCAATAAATCACAAATTCACAACAAATCACAAATTCACAATAAATTGCAAATTTGTTTGCAGAGTGTATGTACTTCTGAAGTAGATTGCTTTTGTTTCTCACTTCCAAAAGCTGAAAAGACTATTCTAATTTTGTTTCCATGGAATTTCTGACTTGACTCACAATGACGATTTTTTTTTTAATCGCGATATATTTTTTTAATCGCGATTTGCCGATATCTCGATAACTTAAAAAGGTTCTCGATATCGTAATCGAATAAAAAAAGGTATCGCGATATTCGATATTATCGTGTTATCGCCCGAAGCTTAGCACCTCCCATAATCTTGGAAATTTATTAAAAAGAGAATGATTGAGCAGCATTCACTATGAATAACTTTACCCTGAAAATACCCTAAAAATCTGTTTTACTGTGAAATAAATTATTCACGACAATTTCATGATGACACAACACCGTGAAATTGCCATGAAATACTCTTGTAATTCCTTCGCCGTGATAACGCTGTGAAAATGCCATGAACTTCTCGTGGCAGTTTTTGGGGCAGCTCATTAATTCTTGAGAGCACCATGAATTTGCCGTGAAATCACCGTGGACATTATTGCCAATATCTGAGAGGAAGAGAGACTGTGAAATTGTAAGTAAGACTAATTGCGGTGACACCACGTGGAATCTCAATTGAGTAGTAATTAGTTCTGAAAAGGACTGGAGGTACAACTCGATGTTTCGATCTGATCGTCCTCAGGAGAATGCCGGACTCTGGAAAATGCTGCTGCTTAAGTAGACTGCTGGAGGATCACAAGTACCGAGAAATTGATTCATGCTTTCATATCATCTCGTTTGGATTGTGGTAATGCTTTGCTCTATGGAATACCTAAAAACCTTATTCACAGACTTCAACTAATCCAAAATGCTGCGGCAAGGACTATATTTATGATTCATAAGTCAGATCACATAACATCCTCACTGAAGCAATTACACTGGCTCCCAGTTCAACAACGGATAGTTTTCAAGATATGTCTTCTTACATGGAAAGCTCTACATGGCAACTCACCTTCATACATGTATATTCAAGATCTTCTTACCATTCACAACTCTAATTGCAGTGGACTACGCTCAGCAAACCAAAACTTCCTTACTGTACCACATGGAACTTGTAAAACTTTTGGGGATAGGGCTTTTTCTGTTGCAGCCCCTTCCCTTTGGAATATGCTTCCACAAAGTTTAAGACTGTGTGACAATTTTAATTCTTTCCAAAAACTTTTGAAAACTCACCTTTTTGTAAAAGCTTATAATGAATGTTAATTTTGTGCATTTGTTTCATGTATTTATCTTTGTTTATCTAATGTTCCATATCTTTGTGTCTTTTTCATTATCACCAGCGCCTCGGATTAGGTTTCTAGATAGATGGCGCTTTATAAGTTTCATTATTATTATTATTATTATTATTATTATTATTATTATTATTATTATTATTATTATTATTATTATTATTATTATTATTATTATTATTATTATTATTATTATTATTATTATTATTATTATTATTATTATTATTATTATTATTATTATTATTATTATTATTATTATTATTATTATTATTATTATTATTATTATTATTATTATTATTATTATTATTATTATTATTATTATTATTATTATTATTATTATTATTATTATTATTATTATTATTATTATTATTATTATTATTATTATTATTATTATTATTATTATTATTATTATTATTATTATTATTATTATTATTATTATTATTATTATTATTATTATTATTATTATTATTATTATTATTATTATTATTATTATTATTATTATTATTATTATTATTATTATTATTATTATTATTATTATTCAAATGAAATTAATTCTGTTGTTTAAAAAGAGACTTTTTAAAACTTGACACACCTGTCGGAATAGAATAGAATAGAAATTTTATTGTCCGCATCATAAAAATACAGAAATTTAGTTTCCATTGGCACATTTAAAAATTTTAACTACATTTAGTTAAAAACAATTTTTATCCACAAAAATTACACAAATTAAGAAGACGAAATATACACTCAAATAAACAAATATTATTAAAAAATTATTTAAATACGGAGAGGAAAAAAAAAAATAAAAATAAAAAATAAAAAAAATAAAAATAATTATACAGTCTTAAAATGAACGAAATAACCTGCAGCAAACATACAAACGAATAAATACCCCTATTTACGAACAGCCAAGGTATTAAATAAATGAATGGAGTTGGGAACAAAGGATTGCCTGTATCGAGTAAGGTTTGTGCGGGGAACACCAGAATACCAGTTGATTCCAATAATTGGAATAATCTGCTGAAAACGAAAAAGAATTATGTGATTCAGTTTTATACCTAGGAACAGATAACATGTAAGGGTCGGAAGAAATTAGTCTAGTGGAAGGACGGCCTTGAGTTACAGAATATCAATACTCCACCATGCAAAGCCTCTAACCTTATAACAAAAGGTGTTTTTCAATGAATACAGGTCAGAAAAAGTGCATGTTGACGCATATCTACAGGTATGTAATGATTCATGCATGACGGGACAAACAAGTTTCAGCACAAACAACCTATATATCTGATACTGCTAAAGCCACTAGTGCATACACACAACAGCTATATGATGTCACAGACGAGAAACAGACATCATTTTACGAACAATAAATCACTATGGCCATGGCCTTTTGGGGGTGTAAACAGAAGGAAAAACATTGGTAATTTCAGCAGAACTGCTTCTATGAGTATGCTTACTCTCTTTGAAACAAGATAATTAAATACTACTCAAAACAATTTAGGGAACACCGGATTTACTGCAAGAGGTGGTCACACCAGTTATTGAAATGTTCCATGAACCGGGATTTTCATTTGCAACCCCCTCTCTCTTTCAGTAGTCATGTCATGAAATGTGTAATCACTACATGCATCCTTTATCATCTGTTTCATTGTGCAGTTGTTTCTCATTGTTTATCTGAAATACATGATCTTGCTTTAACTGAGATTATTCCAGTGTTCCCTAAATTGTTTTGTTCCCTAAATTGTTTTGAGTAGTATACATGTACATTGAAGGGAAGGTACAGCATTGGTAATGTTGGCAAAACTGCTTCTATGAGTATGCTTACTCTCTTTGAATCAGGATATACATTGAAGGGAAGGTACAACATTGGTAATGTCGGCAAAACTGCTTCTATGAGTATGCTTACTCTCTTTGAATCAGGATATACATTGAAGGGAAGGTACAACATTGGTAATGTCGACAAAACTGCTTCTATGGGTATGCTTATTCTCTTTGAATCAAGATATACATTGAAGGGAAGGTACAGCATTGGTAATATCGGCAAAACTGCTTCTATGGGTATGCTTACTCTCTTTGAATCAAGATATACATTGAAGGGAAGGCACAACATTGGTAATGTTGGCAAAACTGCTTCTATTTTTATTTTATTTTAATTTTATTTATTTATTTATATTTCTGGTAATGAAACCAAGGAAGCCTCAGAAAAGCGCACTTAAGCACTGTAAGCTCGAAAGCCTGAGGGAACCTGTAAACAAGGGCGCTTGCAATGTGAACCAGAAACACCGGGGTAAACCCCTACTCTTCCACGAAAGTGTTCTGGGTTCTTTTACGTGCATTACTTAATCTAGTACACGGGACCTACGGCTTAACGTCCCATCCGAAAGGACGAAGCAATTATGGTTAAGTATCTTGCTCAAGGACACAAGTGTCACGACCGGGGCTCGAACCCACACCCCGCCGCCGGCAACACCAGAACCCGAGTTCGGCGCGCGAGATATACATTAAAGGGAAGGTACAACATTGGTAATGTTGGCCAAACTGCTTCTATGAGTATGCTTACTCTCTTTGAATCAAGATGTACATTAAAGGGAAGGTACAACATTGGTAATGTTGGCCAAACTGCTTCTATGAGTATGCTTACTCTCTTTGAATCAAGATATACATTAAAGGGAATATAATGTACACATACCTTTTACCTTACATGTATATTACTTCCCACATTTTTACATTTTTGCATGTTTTATTTTACTCTCAAATCCAGTGGTCTCAGCATAAACAAGTTATCCAAGTTTCCCAGCGACTCTCTTCAGAATATGATGAATCTGACGTTCCTATCTCTGGATGATAACAAACTCACTTCAGTCTCCAAGCGTAATCTTCTCCCCCTCGCATACTCGGTGATCCAACATCTGTAAGTCTATTCTTGCCTTTCATAATCGGGCCACGTAAAAATACAAAATTGGTTATAATCCATTAGAAATTATAATCAGGTCAAAAAAATGTTTTTGTATTTATTTTGTTCAATAACTATCACTATGAATAACTTTACCCTGAAAATTCCCTGAAAATCTGTTTTGCCGTGAAATAACAGTTCACCGTAATTTCACTGCAAGTTCATGGTGTCTCTTCCTCTCAGATATTGGTAATAATGTTCAATGTGATTTCAGAGCAAATTCACGGTGCTCTAGAGAATTAATGAGCTGCCCCCCAAAACTGTCACGAAAAGTTCATGGCATTTTCACAGCGTTTTCACGGCGAAGGAATCCCAAGAGTATTTCATGGCATTTTCACGGTGTTGTGTCGTCATGAAATTGTCGTGAACTATTTATTTCACGGTAAAACAGATTTTCAGGGCATTTTCAAGGTAAAGTTATTCATAGTGTCAGGCCACGTAAAAATCAAAAATTGGTTATAATCCATCAGAAATTATAATCGAGTCAAAAATTTGTTTTTGTATTTATTTTGTTCAATAACTATTCAATAACCTCTCTCTGCAGTTATGGTTTGAAAATTGTTCAGTCAAGACTGTGATTTCTCCGGATTTTTCCTGATTTCAGGATTTTTTTTTACAAATCTCCCTTTGCCTAAAAATTCTGTTCTTTAGCAACCTTCAGTACATACATGTACAAGCCTGCTGTCCTTTCCAAGTAATCTTACAAAATCAACTGTGTGTCACCCAAGGCCACTGTAAATGTTTGAACATATTAGTATGGCCTGCAATGTATCGATGGGAGACCACCTTACCCTGCAATCTCAGTGGTGTGACCGTGCACAGAAGGGTAACCATAGGAGGCCACTGGCAACAGCTAATGGCTTGGAGTGGCCTGAATGGGTTGTTTCAAAAATTGCACTGATTGTAGGAGGGCTAAAGAAAGAAAAAAGTAGCCTGATTGTGTCAAAACCTCTGGTTTTTTGTTTGTGGGGATGTGGAGAGTCTGTAAATCCTTCAAAATTAAACATCCAGGAGGTTCAGGGGGGCTTTGTCATCGAGACCAAAGGGAGACCCAGGCCTGCTACTGTACCTATTTTTCAGGATTTTTAACTTTTGTCAAATCACACCCCTGTTAATAATAATAATGGAGGCATTTTTAAAGTGCTCTTACACGAGGTATCACAGCGCTGTACATTATTACCCCTGCTCATCAGGCGCATAAATCATTCCTGAAACAATCTCTGCTCCCTGGGGAGTATACAGCTCAATTGCTGCCATTTCGGCACATATAGGGCTAATCAAACACAACAACCAACTCTGCCCTCACAGGTACCCATTTACCCCTGGGTGGAGAGACAGCAATTATGGTAAAGTGTCTTGCTCGAGGACACAAGCGCCACGGTCACAGTCGGGATTCGAACCCACATTCTGACGACTCGGCCATCAGAACACAAATCCGATGCACTAAACCGCTCGGCCATGGGACAAATTTTTGGTTGTATTTCCCCCATTTTTTGTTAATGGGATGGTCCATAGGACTTAGAAAACTAAAAATGCCGATGCGTATGTCTGAGGCGACTCGCGCGGAGACCATAAACCGAAGACTTTGTTTTACCTTAACTTTGATAGTTTGATACACTTGCTAAAGTGAAGGATTTTGAAGGATTGAGGTTACATGCTACATGCTCTTTGCTAAAGTGAAGGATTTAGGAGGATTGAGGTTATTAGGCATACTTGCCTTTCCATGGTACATGTACATCCATGTTTGTTGTAGTGATTGCAAGGTCAGTGCTTGGGTCAGTGGACACTGTTTATTGCTCCATGCATGCAGGGAGGGTCCCTGGCCATGTACATGTATCACAGATGAGATTTACACGTGTGCATACATGTCATGTGCTTGCTTTACTACTGAAGCAAATGGGCCTAGGGAGTTAGGAAGGATTCAGGTTGTGTGTAAGCAAATGGGCCTAGGGAGTTAGGAAGGATTCAGGTTATGTGTAAGCAAATGGGCCTAGGGAGTTAGGAAGGATTCAGGTTATGTGTAAGCAAATGAGCCTAGGGAGTTAGGGAGGATTCAGGTTATGTGTAAGCAAATGGGCCTAGGGAGTTAGGAAGGATTCAGGTTATGTGTAAGCAAATGGGCCTAGGGAGTTAGGAAGGATTCAGGTTATGTGTAAGCAAGTGGGCCTAGGGAGTTAGGAAGGATTCAGGTTATGTGTAAGCAAATGGGCCTAGGGAGTTAGGAAGGATTCAGGTTATGTGTAAGCAAATGGGCCTAGGGAGTTAGGAAGGATTCAGGTTATGTGTAAGCAAATGGGCCTAGGGAGTTAGGAAGGATTCAGGTTATGTGTAAGCAAATGAGCCTAGGGAGTTAGGGAGGATTCAGGTTATGTGTAAGCAAGTGGGCCTAGGGAGTTAGGAAGGATTCAGGTTATGTGTAAGCAAATGGGCCTAGGGAGTTAGGAAGGATTCAGGTTATGTGTAAGCAAATGAGCCTAGGGAGTTAGGGAGGATTCAGGTTATGTGTAAGCAAATGGGCCTAGGGAGTTAGGAAGGATTCAGGTTATGTGTAAGCAAATGAGCCTAGGAAGTTAGGAAGGATTCATGTTATGTGTAAGCAAATGGGCCTAGGGAGTTAGGAAGGATTCAGGTTATGTGTAAGCAAATGGGCCTAGGGAGTTAGGAAGGATTCAGGTTATGTGTAAGCAAATGGGCCTAGGGAGTTAGGAATGATTCAGGTTATGTGTAAGCAAATGGGCCTAGGGAGTTAGGAAGGATTCAGGTTATGTGTAAGCAAATGGGCCTAGGGAGTTAGGAAGGATTCAGGTTATGTGTAAGCAAATGGGCCTATGGAGTTAGGGAGGATTCAGGTTATGTGTAAGCAAATGGGCCTAGGGAGTTAGGAAGGATTCAGGTTATGTGTAAGCAAATGGGCCTAGGGAGTTAGGAAGGATTCAGGTTATGTGTAAGCAAATGGGCCTAGGGAGTTAGGAAGGATTCAGGTTATGTGTAAGCAAATGGGCCTAGGGAGTTAGGAAGGATTCAGGTTATGTGTAAGCAAATGGGCCTAGGGAGTTAGGAAGGATTCAGGTTATGTGTAAGCAAATGGGCCTAGGGAGTTAGGAAGGATTCAGGTTATGTGTAAGCAAATGGGCCTAGGGAGTTAGGAAGGATTCAGGTTATGTGTAAGCAAATGGGCCTATGGAGTTAGGGAGGATTCAGGTTATGTGTAAGCAAATGGGCCTAGGGAGTTAGGAAGGATTCAGGTTATGTGTAAGCAAATGGGCCTAGGGAGTTAGGAAGGATTCAGGTTATGTGTAAGCAAATGGGCCTAGGGAGTTAGGAAGGATTCAGGTTATGTGTAAGCAAATGGGCCTAGGGAGTTAGGAAGGATTCAGGTTATGTGTAAGCAAATGGGCCTAGGGAGTTAGGAAGGATTCAGGTTATGTGTAAGCAAATGGGCCTAGGGAGTTAGGGAGGATTCAGGTTATGTGTAAGCAAATGGGCCTAGGGAGTTAGGAAGGATTCAGGTTATGTGTAAGCAAATGGGCCTATGGAGTTAGGGAGGATTCAGGTTATGTGTAAGCAAATGGGCCTAGGGAGGTAGGAAGGATTCAGGTTATGTGTAAGCAAATGGGCCTAGGGAGGTAGGAAGGATTCAGGTTATGTGTAAGCAAATGGGCCTAGGGAGTTAGGAAGGATTCAGGTTATGTGTAAGCAAATGGGCCTAGGGAGTTAGGAAGGATTCAGGTTATGTGTAAGCAAATGGGCCTATGGAGTTAGGGTTAATAGCAGCATTATACTGTAATGCCGTCTGGTTTTTTTGTTGATTTTTTTTGTCTTTCTTCTATAGGAATCTGAGTAACAACAAGATTAATTACATAGCGCCCAAAGCCTTCGTGCAACTGACACAACTAAAAATTCTGTGAGTATCATTTGCTGTTTTTATTAATATTCAAGAAATTCTTGTGGTGATGATATTGTAATGGATAAGAGAGGAGAGCTATAGTCATGGTACAGCCAAGCCTTTGAGAAGCCCAGCCTAGAGGCCTATATAATCTCCAGTCTTTGCCCAGGCTTTGCCCGGGCTCTGCCCGGGCTCTGCCCGGGCTCTGCCCGGGCTCTGCCCCGGCTCTGCCCCGGCTCTGCCCAGGCTTTGCCTCGGCTTTGCCCAGGCTGGCAGGCTTAAATAATCCCCTAGTTGAGCACAAAAGACCCTGTTACTAATGAATAGATCTCAAATAGCTCTCATTGTTAACACAGAATTGACTGACGCCTCAGTTGTCTTTTGTTCACAACTGCAGCCAGGCCGTCCAAATGAGAATGAAAACTGGTCTCTCAAACTGGTCCCTGGGGTCAGTTTTTGACCTTTTCCTGACTGTTACACATTATGGTAAATGCCAAGAAGTTTCGGGTTTTGCCAGAGCGGGTCACATATCGCGATTTTCGATAATATCGCAATTTTATTTTCATTCATGCATGATTGCTTTAGCGCCGACAACCACGGGTATGTACATGTACCCCTGTACAAGCATCACAAAAAAATCGTAAATTCATTTGCATAGCATGTATGTACTTCAGATTAGAAGTAGTTCGCTTTTGTTTCTCACTTCCAAAAGCTCAAAAGACTGGCCTAATTTTGTTCCCGTGTAATTTCTGCCTTGATTCACAATGCTGATTTTATTTAATCACGATAAATTTTTTTTAATCGAAATTTGCCAATGTCTCGATAACTTAAAAAGGTTCTCGATATCGTAATCGAATAAAAACAAAAAATGCATCGCGATATTTGATATTATCATGTTATCGCCCAAGCATAATATTAAGTTTTTAGATTCGTTGATAATTTGTTAAGTAAGACTAATTGCGGTGACACCATGTGAAATTCTCTATTGAGTAGTAATTAGTTCTGAAAAGAACTGGAGGTTACAACTCGATGTTTCGATCAGTATGCTCTGATCGTCATCAGGTGAATGGTAATTTGTTAATTTTTATTTGGATAATCTGATAACACTGCTTCGGACATAAAATGTGCTATTTATTATGGATTTTGATGTGCTGAATTCAAATATGACAATTAAAATTGCTGATTGGCTACTGTTTCCAAGATATTTAAGTTTACATTTTATGTACTATGTACAGGGTTGTCACCAGACCAAATTGAGTGCCGGCTAATTTTATCGATTGCGAGCGTAGGGCATTTTATCGATTGTGTGGCCGGGGGTCCAGGGGCCCACTTAAGGGCCCCTGGTGGGGTCCAGTGGGGTGGGGTGCGGTGGGGGTCGAGGGCGGCCCTAAACTCCTGGTTTTAGCTTTTAAGAATAGATTTGGAGGGCTCACCTTTCACATAATTTGTTGTATAATAGTATGATATTTTCATAGTATTATACAAGAATTTATGATGTGAAAGAGTGCCCTCCAATGCAATTGACAACAATGTTGGCTCAGAAAAACTGAAACTTCTGTATGGCCTACCAGGTGTCCACTTTTCGCTATTAAACTTAGATGCCAGCTTCTGCTTTTTTTTATGAGGTGGTAACACTTAAGCAACCGGGGCCGTCAGGCATAGCAGCTCGAAGTTTTGGCCAAAATCCACAGTGGCGAAGACTCGGTAGCGTGATCTGTTCGGGTCAGTTGTACTCGAACATGAAGATGTGGTCGCAGAAGAATGTCTCGAATTTGCCGCTTCTCGCTTGACCCAGCTGCCGTGTCTATCACTGCCGCCCTTGCGTTTAGTGGCCGAAGAGAAAAGCTGGTGATACTTTTCTGCGAGTCGACATAATTATTTTGATCAAAACACTTCAAAAACGCTTCACAAAACTTTTCATGAATGGGCGGAGGGACGCACGTAAATAATTTTCCTTTGCTGAGCACATCGTGGGGAAAGCTAGACGCGTTCTAAGTCACGCTTATCCAACCTGAAATTTACGTACATGGACATTACGAAGCAACTCGCATCATTTGCACGCGGTAGAGACTAGTGGCATTAGCTCATCGTGCAGGCGCAAACAACCAATCATAATGGGGATTCCCAGGTCTTTTCCCTGACGTCATAAATAAATGCTAATTAGTGTATTCGTTGTACCGCTACAAACTGAGATTTATTTTATAATATCGTACGATGTTTTAATTGATCTATAGACTAAAGTCCTCAAAATAGTGGCAAATAACTCAAAGAAATGAAGAATACGTGAACTTTTTTAAACTTTTATTACTGTTTAATGAAATATTCACACAATTTTTGTGCCGGTCGGTAAGACATAAATTTGCGTTTGGTGCCGGTCGGCCAGAGGGAGTGCCGGTTAGACCCGACCGGCGCCGACCGGCGTAGCTACAACCCTGACTATGTATATGGTGTACATAGCTGATTTTTAATCATGAATTGTAAACCTAGGTCTTTTCATGTGTTTATGGTTGTTTCACTTGATATTATGTCACCTGCCCTGTTTATGTAATACTTACTACAGTATGTATCAGTTCATAGTTCAGTCTTTATTCAGTGTCTACTCTGCGCTTCTTGGCTTGTCTCTTGTAGTCATTAAACGGTACCATATCTTGAAAACTAGAGCCAATCAACAATTTTAGGCATCATTTCCATTCTCAGTGACCCATAATTAGTCAAGTTTGACTTTATTTGTTTCGGAAGCATTTTGGCTGTAGACCAGTGTAATCACATCTACATGTACCAATGTTGTCGTACCTTCCCTGTAATACTTGATTTGTTATTTGAATTAATTTATCTAGTGAGTTGCATAGAAATAATCTTGCGGATCTGCCGTCTCAAACAATGGACAGAATTGCCCAACTTCTTCATTTGTGAGTAATATTATTAGATTGCTGTATTCAAGTATTCTCAAAATTGCCGCCATAGGGATGAAATATTTAATTAAATTTTTTTTGGCTGTGAAACAATGTCCAATTGCAGCCAAAATTGCTGGATCGATTGGAATTCTGCCGTGCTGTGTTTTAAATGACTTTTTCACATAGGGGTATGAACGTTTGCCTGATTTGTGAGGCCTCTCTTAGCCACCATACTTTGTATATATAGGAAATCCTCCCCTTCAGAAAATAGAAGGATCCTATTAGTTGCCACTGTGCACTTTCAATGACCGTGTTGGTGGGGGAGTTGACAAGATCAGCCTGACATGACTGAGGAAGTCATCGTATACCAAAAATGCCATCATCCATATATGTTCTCCACCTTGCTGTGTTGGTAAGATTACATTATTGGTTGTATTGAATGAGAAAAAGTGGCGGTCAGATACGACATTCTACCCACGTTTCTACACGTTTCCACGCGTTTCCACACATTTCCACGTGTTTCCACGCGTCTCCACACGTTTCCACACGTTTCCACACGTTTCCACACGTTTCCACACGTTTCCACACGTTTCCACACGTTTCCACACGTTTCCACACGTTTCCACACGTTTCCACACGTTTCCACGCGTTTCCACGCGTTTCCACGCGTTTCCACACGTTCCCACACGTTCCTTTTGTTTTTATTTGCAGGGATTTGAGCTATAACAAACTGGCAGTACTCAAGGCCAAAGCGGTGACAGATCTTCCATTTCTTAGAACATTGTAAGTGCAAAAGAGAAGTTATTGGCCTTACGTTTCGAACCTACTGTAGCAGGTTCTTTCTCAAAAGCAAAATGGACGATATACGGACATGTACACACACTTAAACACACAGTCTTTTTCCGTAATTGTGGGGACATACACTCGCTTTTACACACAGTTGTGAGGACCAAAAATGCTATGGGGACATGAAAATGTCCCCACAGATACGGTGTTATGGCCTACCCTTTTCTTATAAGTCCCCACAACCCCGCGAAGGCCTACCCACGAGATTGAGCAGTGTGAAATGAACGCAAACAAAACTCAGACAAGAATTGGAGTTTATTCATGATATAGTTTCTCTTTTAGAATGGGAATAAAAGGTTAATACACCCCACTTGATTACGTTTTGTCCAATCAGATTGTCTGAACTGTCTTGGGCATTTATGAAGAACGAATATACCAATTTCTTTCAGGATCTTGCATAATCAACTAGATGGGTTTGAGCTGACAACCATTCGATACAACGCCTTCATAGGTATAGGGGGTAACCTCACTGAATTGTAAGTATTCTCCTCTGTCCCCTTTGCTTGTTCCCCCTAAGGCTGTGCCGGGTATTAAGGTACCTGGATACCCAATACAATGCCTTCTTGGGTATAGGTTGGTAACCTCACCGAATTGTAAGTATTCTCCTCTGTCCCCTTTGCTTGTTCCCCCTAAGGCTGTGCCGGGTATTAAGGTACCCGGATACCCAATACAACGCCTTCTTGGGTATAGGGGGTAACCTCACTGAATTGTAAGTATTCTCCTCTGTCCTCTTTGCTTGTTCCCCCTAAGGCTGTGCCGGGTATTCAGGTACCCAGATACCCGATACAACGCCTTCTTGGGTATAAGGGGGTAACCTCACTGAATTGTAAGTGAATATGGAGTGCCATGGGCAAGCGGTTTAGTGCATCGGATTTGTGTTCTGATGGCTGAGTCGTCAGAATGTGGGTTCGAATCCCAACTGCGACCATGATGCTTGTGTCCTTGAGCAAGACACTTTACCATAATTGCTTCTCTCCACCCAGGGGTAAATGGGTACCTGTGAGGGCAGAGTTGGTTGTTGTGTTTGATTAGCCCTATATGTGCCGTAATGGCAGCAATTGAGCTGTATACTCCCCAGGGAGTTGAGATGGTTTCAGGAATGATTTATGAGCCTGATGAGCAGGGGTAATAATATAATGCGCCTTGAGCACCAGTTTGGTGGATACGTGCGCTATATAAGTCCACATTATTATTATTATTATTATTATTATTATTAAGTATTCTCCTCTGTCCGTTTTGCTTCTTCCCCCTAAGGCTGTGCTAGGTACTCAGGTACCCGGATACCCGATATAACGCCTTCTTGGGTATAAGGGGGTAACCTCACTGAATTGTAATTAGTATTCTCCCATATCCCCTTCTCTTTGTCGTCCCGCTTTCCCCACTCTTTAATTTGTTCATTCTTGGTTCACTTACATGTAACTGTACCTCTGGGTGAAGAGAAGTAAAGTACAGTTAAGTGTCTTGCTCATGGACACAAGTACCATGGTCGCAGCCAGGATTCAAACCCACATTTTGATGACACAGCTGGAGGATCATCCCATGAATGGATGCTGGAGGATTAGTTCGTTGAGGCGCGCAGGCGGGAACTGTTGAGACTAGGATCCTAGGGGTTGGGGGAGAGGAGCGTGTGCTCACATTTTGATGACACAGCCAGGCGGTGTGATTTGTCCGGATTTTTACAAATCGCAATGTTGTGATCCTCTGGATTTTAAAGATTTAGGAAAGCCAAGCAATCGCTCAGAACTATAGATTTCACCCCCAGCGCTGTTCACAACAGTGGCCCCAATACCCCTAAAAAAATTTACGTGGATTTTTCAAAACTGCCCAATCACTCCCTTGCTCAGCCATTAGAACACAAGTTCTCCTGAGGACATTCAGAGCATACTGATCGAAACGTCGAGTTGTAACCTCCAGTACTTTTCAGAAGTAATTACTACGCAATTGAGAATTTCACATGGTGTCACCGCAATTAATAAAATTAAAAATTAATAAAGATATTCTTTAGAGGAAATAAATCCTAATGTCAACACATTTACAAATGAAGTCCGTTTAAAAACACCCCATTTATTTCCACAGCTTTGAATTGTTCAAAAGTCGAACTATGAGAGCTGTTGTCACCGCAATTAGTTTTACTTGGAACACAAGTCAAATGCACTATTTGCACCATGTATGAGCTGTTGAGGGCACATGTTGTGTTAGATCACTGTGAATGAAAAAACAGAAATACGCTGCGTCACGTTTAGCATATTTTACAGTTGGCATATTCTCCAGCGATCAATGGCTGGCAAAAGTATGCGAGTGCGTAATACCATAACATACCCGCATAAGTGGAGTGCCATGTTCGAGCGGTTTAGTGCATCAGAATGTGGGTTCGAATCCCGACCGCGACCATGGTGCTTGTGTCCTCGAGCAAGACACTGTACCATAATTGCTTCTCTCCACCCAGGGGTAAATGGGTACCTGTGAGGGCAGAGTTGGTTGTTGTGTTTGATTAGCCCTATATGCGCCGTAATGGCAGCGATTGAGCTGTATACTCCCCAGGGAGCTGAGATGGTTTCAGGAATGATTTATGCGCCTGATGAGCAGGGGTTATTATGAACAGCGCTGTGATACCTTGTGTTAGAGCACTTTAAAAATGCCTTCATTATTATTATTATTATTATTATTATTATATACATGTATATTACTACGCACAACACCTCATGCCAAAGTGGTTACCATCAAGACACTGGGTGCAGATTTACTGCTAGAGGGCTATGGCGTGAGATGGGGGGGGGGGGTGGGAGATGCCGCTTGGCCATGGCACCCCTTACAGTAATATTCATAGGATAATTATTAAGAGTTTTGTTTTCTTCCAGATATCTGAGCTCCAACAAGCTGCCTTCATTTCCTCACGGTTTCTTCTCTGAGGAGTCATACTACAAACTAAAAGACCTGTAAGTTACGTATTACCAGAAGTCTATACATGTATATCTACATGAAGTGTGCCAGTCGTGTACTAACCTAGTCCACGGCACAATAGCAGAAGTCTATTACCTACATGAAGCGTGCCACTCATGTACTAACCTAGCCCACGGCATAGTACCAGAAGTCTGTTACCTACATGAAGCGTGCCACTCATGTACTAACCTAGCCCACGGCATAGTACCAGAAGCCTGTTACCTACATGAAGTGTGCCACTCGTGTACTAACCTAGTCCACGGCACAGTACCAGAAGTCTGTTACCTACATGAAGTGTGCCACTCGTACTAACCTAGGTCCTGGCACAGTACCAGAAGTCTGTTACCTACATGAACTGTGCCACTCGTGTACTAACCTAGTCCATGGCATAGTACCAGAAGTCTATTACCTACACGAAGTGTGCCACTCATGTACTAACCTAGTCCACGGCACGGTACCAGAAGTCTGTTACCTACATGAACTGTGCCACTCGTGTACTAACCTAGTCCACGGCACAGTACCAGAAGTCTATTACCTACATGAAGCGTGCCACTCATGTACTAACCTAGCCCACGGCATAGTACCAGAAGTCTGTTACCTACATGAAGTGTGCCACTCGTGTACTAACCTAGTCCACGGCACAGTACCAGAAGTCTATTACCTACATGAACTGTGCCACTCGTGTACTAACCTAGTCCACGGCACAGTACCAGAAGTCTATTACCTACATGAAGCGTGCCACTCATGTACTAACCTAGCCCACGGCACAGTGCCAGAAGTCTGTTACCTACAAGTACATGAAGTGTGCCACTCGTGTACTAACCTAGTCCACGGCATAGTACCAGAAGTCTGTTACCTACATGAAGTGTGCCACTCGTGTACTAACCTAGTCCACGGCACGGTACCAGAAGTCTGTTACCTACATGAACTGTGCCACTCGTGTACTAACCTAGTCCACGGCATAGTACCAGAAGTCTGTTACCTACATGAAGTGTGCCACTCATGTACTAACCTAGTCCACGGCGCAGTACCAGAAGTCTGTTACCTACATGAACTGTGCCACTCGTGTACTAACCTAGTCCATGGCATAGTACCAGAAGTCTATTACCTACACGAAGTGTGCCACTCATGTACTAACCTAGTCCACGGCACGGTACCAGAAGTCTGTTACCTACATGAACTGTGCCACTCGTGTACTAACCTAGTCCACGGCATAGTACCAGAAGTCTGTTACCTACATGAAGTGTGCCACTCGTGTACTAACCTAGTCCACGGCACAGTACCAGAAGTCTGTTACCTAAATGAACTGTGCCACTCGTGTACTAACCTAGTCCACGGCATAGTACCAGAAGTCTGTTACCTACATGAAGTGTGCCACTCGTGTACTAACCTAGTCCACGGCACGGTACCAGAAGTCTGTTACCTACATGAACTGTGCCACTCGTGTACTAACCTAGTCCACGGCATAGTACCAGAAGTCTGTTACCTACATGAAGTGTGCCACTGTACTAACCTGGTCCACGGCACAGTACCAGAAGTCTGTTACCTACATGAAGTGTGCCACTCGTGTACTAACCCAGTCCACGGCACAGGTACCAGAAGTCTGTTACCTACATGAAGTGTGCCACTGGTACATAACCTAGTCCCGCGGCACAGTACCAGAAGTCTGTTACCTACATGAACTGTGCCACTGTGTACTAACCTAGTCCACGGCACAGTACCAGAAGTCTGTTACCTACATGAAGTGTGCCACTCGTGTACTAACCTAGTCCACGGCACAGTACCAGAAGTCTGTTACCTACATGAAGTGTGCCACTCGTGTACTAACCTAGTCCACGGCACAGTACCAGAAGTCTATTACCTACATGAAGTGTGCCACTCGTGTACTAACCTAGTCCACGGCATAGTACCAGAAGTCTATTACCTACATGAAGTGTGCCACTCGTGTACTAACCTAGTCCACGGCATAGTACCAGAAGTCTATTACCTACATGAAGTGTGCCACTCGTGTACTAACCTAGTCCACGGCATAGTACCAGAAGTCTGTTACCTACATGAAGTGTGCCACTCGTGTACATAACCTAGTCCACGGCATAGTACCAGAAGTCTGTTACCTACATGAAGTGTGCCACTCGTGTACTAACCTAGTCCACGGCACAGTACCAGAAGTCTGTTACCTACATGAAGTGTGCCACTCGTGTACTAACCTAGTCCACGGCACAGTACCAGAAGTCTGTTACCTACATGAAGTGTGCCACTCGTGTACTAACCTAGTCCACGACATTGTACCAGAAGTCTGTTACCTACATGAAGTGTGCCACTCGTGTACTAACCTAGTCCACGGCACAGTACCAGAAGTCTGTTACCTACATGAAGTGTGCCACTCGTGTACTAACCTAGTCCACGGCACAGTACCAGAAGTCTGTTACCTACATGAAGTGTGCCACTCGTGTACTAACCTAGTCCACGACATTGTACCAGAAGTCTGTTACCTACATGAAGTGTGCCACTCATGTACTAACCTAGTCCACGGCACGGTACCAGAAGTCTGTTACCTACATGAAGTGTGCCACTCGTGTACTAACCTAGTCCACGGCACGGTACCAGAAGTCTATTACCTACATGAAGTGTGCCACTCGTGTACTAACCTAGTCCACGGCACAGTACCAGAAGTCTGTTACCTACATGAAGTGTGCCACTCGTGTACTAACCTAGTCCACGGCATAGTACCAGAAGTCTGTTACCTACATGAAGTGTGCCACTCGTGTACTAACCTAGTCCACGGCACGGTACCAGAAGTCTGTTACCTACATGAAGTGTGCCACTCGTGTACTAACCTAGTCCACGGCACAGTACCAGAAGTCTGTTACCTACATGAAGTGTGCCACTCGTGTACTAACCTAGTCCACGGCACAGTACCAGAAGTCTGTTACCTACATGAAGTGTGCCACTCGTGTACTAACCTAGTCCACGACATTGTACCAGAAGTCTGTTACCTACATGAAGTGTGCCACTCGTGTACTAACCTAGTCCACGGCATAGTACCAGAAGTCTATTACCTACATGAAGTGTGCCACTCGTGTACTAACCTAGTCCACGGCATAGTACCAGAAGTCTGTTACCTACATGAAGTGTGCCACTCGTGTACTAACCTAGTCCACGGCATAGTACCAGAAGTCTGTTACCTACATGAACTGTGCCACTCGTGTACTAACCTAGTCCACGGCATAGTACCAGAAGTCTGTTACCTACATGAAGTGTGCCACTCGTGTACTAACCTAGTCCACGGCATAGTACCAGAAGTCTGTTACCTACATGAAGTGTGCCACTGGTGTACTAACCTAGTCCACGGCATAGTACCAGAAGTCTATTACCCACATGAGTGTGCCACTCGTGTACTAACCTGGTCACGGCATAGTACCAGAAGTCTGTTACCTACATGAAGTGTGCCACTCGGTGTACTAACCTAGTCCACGACATAGTACCAGAAGTCTGTTACCTACATGAAGTGTGCCACTGCGTGTACTAACCTAGTCCACGGCATAGTACCAGAAGTCTATTACCTACATGAAGTGTGCCACCGTGTACTAACCTAGTCCACGGCATAGTACCAGAAGTCTGTTACCCACATGAAGTGTGCCACTCGTGTACTAACCTAGTCCACCTACATTGTACCAGAAGTCTGTTACCCACATGAAGTGTGCCACTCGTACTAACCTAGGTCCACGGCATAGTACCAGAAGTCTGTTACCTACATGAAGTGTGCCACTGGGTGTACTAACCTAGTCCACGCGGTACCAGAAGTCTGTTACCTACATGAAGTGTGCCACTGTGTACTAACCTAGTCCACGGCACAGTACCAGAAGTCTGTTACCTACATGAAGTGTGCCACTGGTACTAACCTAGTCCACGGCACAGTACCAGAAGTCTGTTACCCATGAAGTGTGCCACTCGTGTACCAACCTAGTCCACGGCATTGTACCAGAAGTCTGTTACCCACATGAAGTGTGCCACTCGTACTAACCTAGTCCACGGCATAGTACCAGAAGTCTGTTACCTACATGAAGTGTGCCACTCGTGTACTAACCTAGTCCACGGCACAGTACCAGAAGTCTATTACCTACATGAAGTGTGCCACTCATGTACTAACCTAGTCCACGGCAAAGTACCAGAAGTCTGTTACCTACATGAACTGTGCCACTCGTGTACTAACCTAGTCCACGGCATAGTACCAGAAGTCTGTTACCTACATGAAGTGTGCCACTCGTGTACTAACCTAGTCCACGGCATAGTACCAGAAGTCTGTTACCTACATGAAGTGTGCCACTCGTGTACTAACCTAGTCCACGGCATAGTACCAGAAGTCTATTACCTACATGAAGTGTGCCACTCGTGTACTAACCTAGTCCACGGCATAGTACCAGAAGTCTGTTACCTACATGAAGTGTGCCACTCGTGTACTAACCTAGTCCACGACATTGTACCAGAAGTCTGTTACCTACATGAAGTGTGCCACTGTGTACTAACCTAGTCCACGGCATAGTACCAGAAGTCTATTACTCCACATGAAGTGTGCCACCGTGTACTAACCTAGTCCACGGCATAGTACCAGAAGTCTGTTACCCACATGAAGTGTGCCACTGGTGTACTAACCTAGTCCACGGCACATTGTACCAGAAGTCTGTTACCCACATGAAGTGTGCCACCGTGTACCAACCTAGTCCACGGCATAGTACCAGAAGTCTGTTACCACATGAAGTGTGCCACTGGGTACTAACCTAGTCCACGGCATAGTACCAGAAGTCTATTACCCACATGAAGTGTGCCACTGGGTGCCAACCCAGTCCACGGCACAGTACCAGAAGTCTGTTACCTACATGAAGTGTGCCACCGTGTACTAACCTAGTCCACGGCATAGTACCAGAAGTCTGTTACCTCACATGAAGTGTGCCACTGTGTACTAACCTAGTCCACGGCATAGTACCAGAAGTCTGTTACCTACATGAAGTGTGCCACTCGTGTACTAACCTAGTCCACGGCATAGTACCAGAAGTCTATTACCTACATGAAGTGTGCCACTCGTGTACTAACCTAGTCCACGGCATAGTACCAGAAGTCTATTACCTACATGAAGTGTGCCACTCATGTACTAACCTAGTCCACGGCAAAGTACCAGAAGTCTGTTACCTACATGAACTGTGCCACTCGTGTACTAACCTAGTCCACGGCACAGTACCAGAAGTCTGTTACCTACATGAAGTGTGCCACTCGTGTACTAACCTAGTCCACGGCATAGTACCAGAAGTCTGTTACCTACATGAAGTGTGCCACTGTACTAACCTAGTCCACGGCATAGTACCAGAAGTCTGTTACCTACATGAAGTGTGCCACCGTGTACTAACCTAGTCCACGGCATAGTACCAGAAGTCTGTTACCTACATGAAGTGTGCCACCCGTGTACTAACCTAGTCCACGGCATAGTACCAGAAGTCTGTTACCTACATGAAGTGTGCCACTCGTGTACTAACCTAGTCCACGGCATAGTACCAGAAGTCTGTTACCTACATGAAGTGTGCCACTCGTGTACTAACCTAGTCCACGGCATAGTACCAGAAGTCTGTTACCCATGAAGTGTGCCACTCGTGTACTCAACCTAGTCCACGACATTGCACCAGAAGTCTGTTACCCACATGAAGTGTGCCACTGTACTAACCTAGTCCACGGCATAGTACCAGAAGTCTGTTACCTACATGAAGTGTGCCACTGTACTAACCTGTCCACGGCATGGTACCAGAAGTCTATTACCTACATGAAGTGTGCCACCGTGTACTAACCTAGTCCACGTCACAGTACCAGAAGTCTTTTACCTACATGAAGTGTGCCACTCGTGTACTAACCTGGTCCACGGCACAGTACCAGAAGTCTGTTACCTACATGAGTGTGCCACTCGTGTACTAACCTGTCCACGACATTGTACCAGAAGTCTGTTACCTACATGAAGTGTGCCACTCGTGTACTAACCTGGTCCACGGCATAGTACCAGAAGTCTATTACCTACATGAAGTGTGCCACCTGTACTAACCTAGTCCACGGCATAGTACCAGAAGTCTATTACCTACATGAAGTGTGCCTCATGTACTAACCTAGTCCACGGCAAAGTACCAGAAGTCTGTTACCTACATGAACTGTGCCACTGTGTACTAACCTAGTCCACGGCACAGTACCAGAAGTCTGTTACCTACATGAGTGTGCCACTCGTGTACTAACCTAGTCCACGGCATAGTACCAGAAGTCTGTTACCTACATGAAGTGTGCCACTCGTGTACTAACCTAGTCCACAGCATAGTACCAGAAGTCTGTTACCTACATGAAGTGTGCCACTCGTGTACTAACCTAGTCCACGGCACAGTACCAGAAGTCTATTACCTACATGAAGTGTGCCACTCGTGTACTAACCTAGTCCACGGCATAGTACTCCAAGAACAATAGATTTGGTCCATTCGTGACGTTTTGTTCCACAAACTGATGCGCAAGGTCTCAAAAGAAGCAGTGCAGTCTGGGAGACTTACCCGGCGTGTGAGAGAACTATATCCTCCCGAAATGAATCAATATTACTTGTTTGAGAGGTCTAATAATCTGATTTTGATTTCAGTCACATTGATAACAACGAGATTACCAACATCACAGAATTCACTGTTGACCAATTTGATGGTGCCCTGACATTGTACAACTACAAGTTGACGTTACATGATCCATTCGTCAATATCCCAAACCTAAACAAACTGTAAGTACAATTTACTCAACGTCATGCATATTTGTGACCCGCTCTATCGTAATGAGGAATGTCCCCCAAGGGACCGTTTCTCGTAAACAAGCTCTGAAGTTCACATAACGTAAAAAATTGCATTGAAATCGATTTTGAGGTTTTCGTGTATTTAGGTACCTTAAATATCAAAGTTTGTGTGTGTTATTTTACTTTTTGAGAAAATTATCAATAAAGTAGAAAATAAAGACCTTTTCTCAAGCGTGTCTGTGTCCATTTTTTTTGCAAATCGTCCTCGTTAGCTCCAAAAAGACGAATTTGAATTCCTTTTGTAAGTGCCGTTTCGAGTCGCGCCATTATCATTTAGCATGCATGTTTGGTGCTGTTAGAAAGGTCATGATGTGACCTCTGTAATTTTATCAATGACATCACTGTCTGAATACTGAATAATGCAGCAGACATACAGTCGTACATGTACATGTGCACGGCGCATCACTGGGCACCGCGGGAGCGACGAGGTCATGCATTGTAATAGTTCACGTTATTCACGTACACGAGTAGGTGCATGATCGTTGTTTGACAGTGTTTGTTTATCAAATATTCAGAGACCCAGAACTTCTAAAGTAATTTGAGCATTGACGTTAAACTTTCACAGAGTATTCAGACATGGTCCATACGCCTGATAAATTTTGTGATTCTAGCCTTTCCGGAAGATTACTGTTGCCACGGTAAGTTACATGTATTTCGTTCAAGTTCAGATATTATGTACATCGCGCCCCCACACGTAGTACACACAGCGCGTGAAGTTCAAACATTTTTTTTTGTTCGCAGCGCGTACTTTTTTTAAAACCCGTTTTTCTCATAAAACGTTTCTGTAACAATCCCACCAGTATCTCAACTTCTTTGTTTAATAACTTCGGAACGGGAAAAGGGACACATTTATGTTTGGCTTCATTGGAAAGCCCATTAAATGTTCGTTAGATGGTATGCATATCTCCATTTTTCATATTTGGGGGACATTCCTCATCACGATAGAGCGGGTCACATTTATGAGCTAACGCGGTTCGCTGATTAGTCAATTCATCATGGTGTACTAGGCATCAGATTTTAACTATTTGTTTGATTTTGTAGAATGATGGTTATTGGAAACATATCGTCCTGTCAGAACAACAAGGTCGTATCGAAAAAAAATGCAGCAAGGTCGTACATTATGTGCAATAGTGCATAAATTTGCATCTATTAAAACAATTGAGTGAAACAACGTCGTATCTTCTTCCATAGGTTTTGCGTGTTCATCCTGGAACTCTGTAAAAAGATACGACCTTGTTGCACTGAGCAAAATCCATGTCTGCAACAAGGTCGTAACTATGATACGACCTTGCTGCACTGATGCGACCATATGTTCATTTTAACCCTCTAGTCTTCGCAAAATGTTTCATAAACTAACTTTTGAGAGTTTCATCCTAAAAAGGGCAAATTTTTTGAAAAAAATTACCAAAAAAAATTGTTTTATGTTTTTGTTTTACAAAAGGATGCCAGTGGCAACTTTTTGTGGGACCTACAGCTTAATGTTCCATCTGAAGGACAAAGCAAGTAAGGGAGGAGGGCCAAAGTCATGGTACAGAGAAGCCCAGACTTTGCCCAGGCTTTGCCCAGGCTTTGCCCAGGCTTTGCCCAGGCTTTGCCCAGGCTTTGCCCAGGCTTTGCCCAGGCTTTGCCCAGGCTTTGCCCAGGCTTTGCCCAGGCTTTGCCCAGGCTTTGCCCTGGCTTTGCTCAGGCTTTGCCCAGGCTTTGCCGAGGCTTTGCCCATGCTTTGCCGAGGCTTTGCCCGGTCTTTGCCCGGTCTTTGCCCGGGCTTTGCCCAGGCTTTGCCCAGGCTTTGCCCAGGCTGGCAGGCCTAAATAATTCAATAGTTGAGCACAAAAGACCCTTCACTAATGAATAGATCTCAAATAGCTCTTATTGTTAACACAGACTTGACTGACACCTCGGCTGTCTTTTGTTCTCAACTGCAGCCATTATAATGATGACAATCAGAGCATACTGATCGAAACGTCGAGTTGTAACCTCCAGTTCTTTTTCAGAACTAATGTAATTACCACTTAATAGAGATTTTCACATGGTGGCACCGCAATTAGTCTTACTTATAATGAAGCTCTACCTAGCTGGGCTAGGCCCTCCAGAAGCCCATGTTAGGTTGATTGGCAGGTACTGTATTGTTACAGGGTTAGGACTCACAAAAGACAGATTAGGAGGCCAGGTAGCCTGGGCCTGGCCAGGTAGCCTGGGCCTGGCTGGGCTTCTCAAAGGCTTGGCTGTACCAAGACTTTGGCCCTTCTCCCTATTAAAGGTTAAGTGCCTTGATGGATCAGAATCCTGGACTATGACGCAGAAAGACGAGAAAAAGGTGGACGCCTTCGAAATGTGGTGCTATCGGAGGCTGCTGAGGATATCGTGGAAAGAAAAGAAAACCAACGAATGGGTTTTGCAAAAAATGTGTAAAGAGATGGAAGTCAGAAAGGGAATCGCACTGAGGAAGATGAGATTTTTTGCACATATAGTTAGAAGAGATGGTTTGGAGAAGAAGATAGTACAGGGAAGAATGGAGGGGAAGAGAAGCAGGGGCAGACATGGGATGGACGGATGATATGAAGAGATGGACCGGATCAGTTGAGACGCCAATTACCACCATCGCGAGCAATAGAGATGGTTGGAGGACTCGAATGAAGGCCACAGCAGCACTATTCAGTGCTAACTGACGAGAGAGAGAGAGAGAGAGAGAGAGAGAGAGAGAGAGAGAGACAGAGACAGAGACAGAGACAGAGACAGAGACAGAGACAGAGACAGAGACAGAGACAGAGACAGAGACAGAGAGACAGAGAGACAGAGAGACAGAGAGACAGAGAGACAGAGAGACAGAGAGACAGAGAGACAGAGAGACAGAGAGACAGAGAGACAGAGACTTGATCACGACCGGCCAGGATTCGAACCCACACCCTGCCCACCAGAACTTCAGTCCTATGCACTCCATAAAATGACTTAAATTAATTTTTTTTTTAACATTTAGACTTATCAATGACAACAAAATCGGAGGGATTAACGAAGAGGATCTGTGTAAAATGAGCGTTCTCTCCGAGTTAGACCTGGATGGTAATCAGCTCACCGATGACACTCTTGACGAGAATGCATTCACGTGTCTGGCATCCCTTAGAACATTGTGAGTATTGCAGCATTCAATTCTATTTCATTCTTTCCTGCCGGCGCGCCAATATAACAGCTCACGCGCACGCCGTAAATGGACAGCGCGCCAATTTATCGGCTCAACATGGCGAACCTGACAACGGGTCTTGTTTTGACTTGTTTTGACAACAGAATGCACAACTAACCAATAAGAATTCGAGGTCATGCACTCCTAATGCAAATTAGCTAATATACTACTCAAAACAATTTATGGAACCCCAGATTTTTATAATAGCAACATGTAGGTTGGGCTATACCATTAGAAAGATAAGGAATCAGTCTTTCCAATCATATATACTACTCAAAACAATTTAGGGAACACCGGATTTTTAACATCAAATAGGTTTGAAATGTTCCATGAACCGGGATTTTCATTTGCAACCCCCTCTCTCTTTCAGTAGTCATGTCATGGAATGTGTAATCACTACATGCATCCTTTATCATCTGTTCCATTGTGCAGTTGTTTCTCATCAATTCTGTGAAACATTGTGTTTATCTGAAATAAATGATCTTGCTTTAACTGAGATTATTCCGGTGTTCCCTAAATTGTTTTGAGTAGTATAAATATTGATTAGAGACAACAAGCACAGAAGAAATACTACTCTGAGAACTTCGATTGTGTTCATTGTTAACGTTAAGTACACATGCGGTTTACACGCGCGTTGTATTTAAAAATGGTGGCCTCCATGAAACTCACAACAAACGATGTGCAACGTACGCTATTTTCTTGGAATTATGACGTGGGCAGTGCTGATGGAGATGATGATGGTGACAATGTTGACTTTGAACACCCTGACAGTGACGGAAGATTTGATTTTCAGGGTAAAAATGACAGTAAAAGCTCTGGATCTGAGGTCGTATGTCCTGATTGCGATAGCGATATAGCGATATGTGATGCGATCTGGGAAAACCCGTCGGATGTCGGCGAACTTGTTTTGAAGATAATGGCAAAATAGTCCCCTAATTTATTTTTGACAATTTGAGTTTTTGCTACCATTTTAATTGTTAATATTTAAATCATCATTCTTGAAAATATTAAATAAAAATTCCATCGTTTTATATGTAAAAACATAGTTTTATGATGACAGATAATTAAAAAGCCGTCTTTGTTTTTCGTTTCCGCCATTGTTTTTTAAGGACAGCGGCAGCTATAACTTCCCGAAAGCATAACTCAAGTTATAGACAACCTAGAATCATGAATAAAACAGTTTTGAAAACAACACAGTGTCCTCGTTAATTTGACGTATATACATGTAACACAAAAATGACAAATTTCACCATGTGAAGGGTTTTCCCAGATCACATCACATATAGCGATAGGCCTATACTATACATGGCACCATGGCGCGACCATGACAGCAAGCAATGCCCCCAGGCTAATTGTGCTCATAGGACCAGCAATTGGGCGAGTAATAACAGCAAAATTTAGACAGATGTTACACATGATACTAATGATTCTTGACCTTGATTGTTTACCCTATCAAATTACAATAACAAAAATAATTCCATCCATGCACGTGAAATAATTCCGGGTAGAAAGAGTTATGGGCTTTACTGAAATAGAAATATTATCGTGGTTTATTGATAGACTGGGTGTTGAAACAATATCTTTTGAGTTTCGTTTAGAAAACAAGTATGTTATTGTGTATTTTTAAAAAGTAGACCTCTGATTTCTCAGGATTTTTCCTGATTTCAGGATTTTTTTTACAAATCTCCATTGGCCTCAAAATTTTCATGAAAGAAGAGAAGTAGCCATCAAGGAAAGAAAGAAGTAGCCTGTATTGTGTCCAAACCTCTAGTTTCTTGTTTATGGGGATGTGGAGAGTCTGTAAATCCTCCAAAATTAAACATCCAGGAGGTTCAGGGGGCTTTGTTCTCTAGACCAAAGGGAGACCCAGGCCCGCTGCCCATTTTTCAGGATTTTTTATTTTTGTCAAATCACACCACTGAAAAAGAAATAAAAAAATCTTTGCAATCTGATTTTAATTCAGCTGTCAGCTTCCATTATCAGTTCAATAAACCAATAATAATAATAATAATAATAATAATAATAATGAACATTTGTAATGCGCCGGTATCCGTCAAAAGAGACGCTCATGGCGCAGTGACACATCAGTGTAAACAAGAAAACAAAATACATGGTAAGAACAATGCAATATAAAATTACAAGGAACAATGGTTGTAAAAAGGCCGACTGGCCCTGGTCAGAATATGCTAGGCAAAGACTATTCTGACAACAAGGAAAAACCCTGCATACACAACCATGCAAACAAGGTTGATTTGCAAAAAAATGTAAACACCGAAGTGATGCTCTTCACATATTAAACAAAAACAAAAGGTATAAATAAATCATCATAAAAGGCAACAGTTAAACATAAGTAAATTATACATCAATTTTCATCAAATGAGTTTTGAGAGCAGTTTTAAATGAAGCAAGAGATGGAGATTGTTTGACATGCTCAGGTAAATCATTCCACAAAGAAGGAGCAGCAGCAGCAAAAGAACGTTTCCCCCAGGATCTCTTTGTCAATTTCTTACTCGGAAGAAGTTTATGATGTGATCTCATGAAATCACGATTTGAGTGATACGGTTGAAGTAATTCTGATAAATATGATGGTGACATATCAATGGAAGAGCGGTAAACATACATTAAGATTTTGAAAACAATCCTGTCCTTAATCGGGAGCCAATGAATACTAATAATAAGTCTCCGGTATCTGGTCACCAAGCGCGTCGCCTCAGATAGACCGCAGCGTCTGAATTTTTTAGTTTTCCTTTTTTTGCCGTGAAACAACATCCAATTGCAGTCAAAATTGCTGGATCGATCGTGCTGTGTTTTTCAGAACTTTTTCACACAGGTACATGAACGATTGTCCGATTTGTGAGGCCTCTCTCAGCCAGCATACTTTGTGTATAGGAAATTTGGTCTGGTTCCAATAACCGTGTATGCATGCATCACATTTTTCACCGGGTGGGAAAAAAAGAAGAAGATTACAACAACAACAAAAAACGTCACTGCACCGATTTTGAAGCCGACCTATGACCAGAAATCAGAGCCGTTTTTGGGGGGGCCTAATATAAGACTCTATTATTAATAACAAATAATCTAATATTTATTTGATTTGTTTGCAGAGATTTGAGCTCCAATAATTTCCAATACGTCCCACCAGCTGTACAGTACCAAGACAGAGTATTGAGCTTGTCAACTCTGTAAGCATCTATGAATTTATTCCGATTATAACAATCATTCAGCATAAACTGCCATCGAATAGACCCATCTATTAACCCTGACCTTCCCAAATCCTCCAAAACCCTCTTTGCTGTAAAAGTGGATGATTTTGAAGGTTTGAGCTTACATGCTACATGCTCCTTGCTAAAGTGAAGGATTTTGGAGAATTGAGGTTATTAGGCATACTTGCCTTTCCATGATACATGTACATCCATGTTTGTGATTGCAAGGTCAGTGCTTGAGTCAGTGGACACTGTTTATTGCTCCATGCATGCAGGGAGGGTCCCTAGCCATGTACATGTATCACAGATTAGAAACACATGTGTGCATACATGTCATGTGCTTGCTTTACTACTGAAGGATTTTGGAGGATTCAGGTTATGGGTTGTGGCTGCTTCTGGCCGCTGTGGGTGTTTGGGTTGTGGCTGCTTCTGGCCGCTGTGGGTGTTTGGGTTGTGGCTGCATCAAGCCGCTGTGGGTGTTTGGGTTGTGGCTGCATCAGGCCACTGTGGGTGTTTGGATTGTGGCTCCTTCTGGCTACTGTGGGTGTTTGGGTTGTGGCTGCTTGTGGCCGCTATAGGTGTTTGGGTTGTGGCTGCATCAAGCCGCTGTGGGTGTTTGGGTTGTGGCTGCATCAGGCCACTGTGGGTGTTTGGGTTGTGGCTCCTTCTGGCCGCTATGGGTGTTTGGGTTGTGGCTCCTTCTGGCCGCTGTGGGTGTTTGGGATGTGGCTGCTTGTGGCCGCTATGGGTGTTTGGGTTGTGGCTCCTTCTGGCCGCTATGGGTGTTTGGGTTGTGGCTCCTTCTGGCCGCTGTGGGTGTTTGGGTTGTGGCTCCTTCTGGCCACTGTGGGTGTTTGGGTTGTGGCTCCTTCTGGCCGCTGTGGGTGTTTGGGTTGTGGCTGCTTGTGGCCGCTATGGGTGTTTGGGTTGTGGCTCCTTCTGGCCGCTATGGGTGTTTGGGTTGTGGCTGCTTGTGGCCGCTGTGGGTGTTTGGGTTGTGGCTCCTTCTGGCCGCTGTGGGTGTTTGGGTTGTGGCTGCTTGTGGCCGCTGTGGGTGTTTGGGTTGTGGCTCCTTCTGGCCGCTGTGGGTGTTTGGGTTGTGGCTGCTTGTGGCCGCTATGGGTGTTTGGGTTGTCTCTGCTTCTGGCCGCTGTGGGTGTTTGGGTTGTGGCTCCTTCTGGCCGCTATGGGTGTTTGGGTTGTGGCTCCTTCTGGCCGCTGTGGGTGTTTGGGTTGTGGCTCCTTCTGGCCGCTGTGGGTGTTTGGGTTGTGGCTCCTTCTTGCCGCTGTTGGTGTTTGGGTTGTGGCTGCTTGTGGCCGCTATGGGTGTTTGGGTTGTGGCTCCTTCTGGCCGCTGTGGGTGTTTGGGTTGTCTCTGCTTCTGGCCACTGTGGGTGTTTGGGTTGTCGCTCCTTCTGGCCGCTGTGGGTGTTTGGGTTGTGGCTGCTTGTGGCCGCTATGGGTGTTTGGGTTGCCTCTGCTTCTGGCCGCTGTGGGTGTTTGGGTTGTGGCTCCTTCTGGCCGCTGTGGGTGTTTGGGTTGTGGTTCCTTCTGGCCGCTATGGGTGTTTGGGTTGTCTCTGCTTCTGGCCACTGTGAGTGTTTGGGTTGTCTCTGCTTCTGGCCACTATGGGTGTTTGGGTTGTGGCTGCATCAGGCCGCTGTGGTCTCTAAAAGGTTAACATTTGCAATGGTATAATTGTTGGTTTCAATATTCCTACAGGTCTCTATCCAGCAATGACTTTACCTTTCTGCTGTCCGGAGCGTTTTCTAATGTCACCACATTGAGGAGTCTATCTCTATCATACAATCGTATCATCTCTGTAGAGAATGAGGCTTTTCCATTGGATATCACATCCATGTAAGTAGTGCATTTATTTGCCCTAAGGATCAGGGGCGGATCCTGGGTCACAGAAAAGGTGGGGACACAATGATGAAAAAGTGCAAACACCCAAGGGGGTGGGGGGGAGGTGATGCACGGAGACCACAAACCAGAGACTTTTTTTTGCCGAAAAATTATTATTTATAATTTTTGAAGAATACCAAATACACTGCGTTTTCAGGCCTGCTGATAATTGCTATTAAAATATTGTTTTGTTTACAGTCAAATGTCGTCAAATCAGTTTTACTTCCTGCACGAGAACCCGTTTAAGAATTTGACATCGCTGAATTCATTGAGTTTGTCTTCGAATGAAATTGACGTCATACCTGACACTGCGTTCGATGGATGCATATCACTCGACGCATTGTAAGTATAGATCATGTGACTATGACATCACTTGTCAACACAAACTGCAAGCTTTATTGAATTCAGGAGTGGGATCTATGAATCATCTTGTGAGATGGCCTTTACTTGACATCACACCATCTTTACGGGCAGTGAATATCAATTTGTGACAGCAATGACAATTTTGTAAAGAGTCTAAACTTTTTCACATTCAGTTTTTATCAATAGCGCCATCTGTCTAGCTTTTTAGTACTACAGAGTGCAGTTAAATGGAAGGTACAACATTGGTAATGTTGACACAACTGCTTCTATGAGTATGCTTACTCTCTTTGAATCAAGATATACATTAAAGGGAAGGTACAGCATTGGTAATGTTGGCCAAACTGCTTCTATGAGTATGCTTACTCTCTTTGAATCAAGATATACATTAAAGGGAAGGTACAGCATTGGTAATGTTGGCCAAACTGCTTCTATGAGTATGCTTACTCTCTTTGAATCAAGATATACATTAAAGGGAAGGTACAGCATTGGTAATGTTGGCCAAACTGCTTCTATGAGTATGCTTACTCTCTTTGAATCAAGATATACATTAAAGGGAAGGTACAGCATTGGTAATGTTGGCCAAACTGCTTCTATGAGTATGCTTACTCTCTTTGAATCAAGATATACATTGAAGGGAAGGTACAGCATTGGTAATGTTGACACAACTGCTTCTATGAGTATGCGTACTCTCTTTGAATCAAGATATACATTGAAGGGAAGGTACAGCATTGGTAATGTTGACACAACTGCTTCTATGAGTATGCGTACTCTCTTTGAATCAAGATATACATTGAAGGGAAGGTACACCATTGGTAATGTTGGCAAAACTGCTTCTATGAGTACGCTTACTCTCTTTGAATCAAGATATACATTAAAGGGAAGGTACAACATTGGTAATGTTGGCCAAACTGCTTCTATGAGCATGCTTACTCTCTTTGAATCAAGATATACATTAAAGGGAAGGTACAGCATTGGTAATGTTGGCCAAACTGCTTCTATGAGTATGCTTACTCTCTTTGAATCAAGATATACATTGAAGGGAAGGTACACCATTGGTAATGTTGGCCAAACTGCTTCTATGAGTACGCTTACTCTCTTTGAATCAAGATACATTGAAGGGAAGGTACACCATTGGTAATGTTGACACAACTGCTTCTATGAGTACGCTTACTCTCTTTGAATCAAAATATACATTGAAGGGAAGGTACACCATTGGTAATGTTGGCAAAACTGCTTCTATGAGTACGCTTACTCTCTTTGAATCAAGATATACATTAAAGGGAAGGTACAACATTGGTAATGTTGGCCAAACTGCTTCTATGAGTATGCTTACTCTCTTTGAATCAAGATATACATTAAAGGGAAGGTACAGCATTGGTAATGTTGGCCAAACTGCTTCTATGAGTATGCTTACTCTCTTTGAATCAAGATATACATTGAAGGGAAGGTACAACATTGGTAATGTTGACAAAACTGCTTCTATGGGTATGCTGAATTTCTAAACCAAGATATACATTAAGTAATGTGGAGACAAAGTTATTGAAGAAATTTTAAACAAGTTTTACAGAAAACATGTCCTGGAACGTTGGGTTTGTACTTTGTGTCAGGTGAAAGCTTGCAAATGCAGTCACATGTGAGATGACAAGATAAATAATCCGCGCTCATAAAATTTGTCTCAAGGAATCAATGTTTTTTGTCGTTTGAAAAGGGCTTTATTGTCAAATAGTGATCTACCATTTGCCAACAACTTGTCAGCTGTTGAGCTTGTACTGAAATATTGAATTATCTTTTTTACAGATATCTCGGTAATAATAAAATCGGTCGGATCCTGAAAACAACATTTGAGGACTGTCCATTGACAAGCATCTTATCTCTTGAGAACAACGAGATAGCTTACATTGAGGATGGCGCCCTCGCTCACTTGACTTCAATGATTTCAATTAACCTGCAGAATAACCGACTTACGAAGATACCTAACGGGGGAGACTTCAATGATTTGACTGTCTGGCATTTGTAAGTGACAATTCTCCATATTTTTTCTATATAATTTTAAAACCTCTATACACTTTTGGTAAAATGTCTGTATTAAAACCCTCCTACGATAGCTGAACTTTTATGGCAAGTGGTGGTCAAATCACTGATCTCTATAGTAACTGGATAAGAGATCGCGCCGATTGGCTGAAGCTCGTTATTCGCCATCTTTGTTCCCCCAAGAAAGAAGGTGCATGCATGACGGCCGGACAGGTTTACTGCTACCCGACCGACAACAATGCCGAGTGCCGCTGAACTGGTTGTTGTTATTGTCTGTTGCTAACGTGACATTTGACCCTTGACCTTTTGGGGGAACCAACATGGGGGCCGGTTACTTCAACTTTTTATAGGCCAATCAGCGCCCATCCAGTTAGTATAGAGATCAGTGGGTCAAATCCGTAAAACTGACTATTTTTCACTGTTATTGGATCATATTACAGGCAGTATACAGAAATACAAAATTCATAAATAATTTAGGAAGAGACGACATGAACATGCAAGAGATGCTTCATCTCCTGGCTCTGCACCACCGACTTTCACTTGCCACTTCTGTGGGAGGGGTTTGTCAACCCCTTTTTGGACATTTCTCCCATGAGAGGGCTTGCAGCCAACATTACTCTGACCAACTAATTCTTAACCCTACTACACATGGAGGCCACTCCGATCCACTAAATTTTCAATATGTTCTTCACCAACCTTTAGTACATACAAGCCTGCTGTCCTTTCCAAGTAATCTTACAAAATCAACTGTGTGGCCACCCAAGGCCACTGTAAATGTTTGAACATATTAGTATGGCCTGCAATGTATCAATGGGAGACCACCTTACCCTGTGATCTAAGCATAGGAGGCCACTGGCAACAGCTAATGGCTTGGAGTGGCCTGAATGGGCTGTTTCAAAAATTGCACTGATTGTAGGAGGGTTTTTAATGTTGTTTTATGTCTTGTTTTTGTGATGAGTCATACTCATTAGCAAGTTGACCACCGATGACCATTGGCATAGCATTGTACTGTCATTGACTTGAACTGGCGTTTGCAAATTGTGCTGCCTTTGACTTTGAAATTTCTGTTGGAGACTGTCATATTTTTAAGAAAAATCCTATATGGATTGGTCAATAAAATTGCGGGCTCATTATAATGATTGATTATTTTGTTTTCAGGTATCTTGACAACAACAGAATCACCGAAATAAAAACTGGCACGTTTAAGAACTTAGCTGTGACATTTTCTTTGTAAGTTTTTTGTAAAAATAATTTCTTATAACAATTAAGCTTGGGCGATATTGATTTTTTTCATCGACGATATATCGGCAAGCATATATCGCGATTTTTGATATTATCGCGATTATTATTTTTTTTCAGTCATGCATGATTGCTTTAGAGCCGATAACCACAGGTACAGCCCTCTACAAGCGTCACAATAAATCGGAAATTCGTTTGCAGAGCGTGTATGCACCAGAGCTGCCAACTCTTCCGGATTCTGCGGAAGACTTCGCGTATTTGACGGTAATTTACTTAAATATATGCAAGGAGGCCTCTCCTTTTGGTGCCAAAAGGAGAGGCCTCCTTGCATATATTTTAAGTAAGTAAATTACCGTCAAATACGCGAAGTCTTCCGCAGAATCCGGAAGAGTTGGCAGCTCTGTATGCACTTCTGAAGTAGTTCGCTTTTGTTTCTCACTTACAAAGTTCCATGGAATTTCTGACTTCACTCACAATGTCGATTTTTTTTTAATCGCGATATATTTTTTAATCGTGATTTGCCGATATGCCGATAACTAAAGGTTCTCGATATCATAATCGAATAAACAAGGTGTCACGATATTCGATATTATCGTGTTATTGCTCAATCTTAATAACAATTTGCATTTATTGATGAAATTCTTGTATCAGGATAAATGTAATTACAAATTGGTTTGATGTTTAATCCTCCACCAACATATGTTTGAATTTCTGTATGACATAAAACACAACAAAGGGGGCCACTTTGCATCCGTCACGTTAGCAGTTTTTCCAATGGTTGTTATTTATTTTTAAGTACCTGAAACCGACCAAAAAGTGTTTCAACATGTGAATGGACATGCAGGCTTATACTAGAACTGATTTCTAGTATAGCAGCGGAACCCGCTGCTATATAGGATTCTAGCCAGCCAATCGTCATCGGGCAAGCTCGGTGGTCGAGAGGTCAAGACGTCTGCAGTAGTAAGCAGGAGTTCATGGGTTCGAATCCCGCCCGAGTCGCCTGTGTAGTTTTTTCACAGACACTCGGAAAGCACTGAGCATACAGTGCTATACACACGTCGGTGTAGGGCAAAATTAAATCAATTAATTTCAGTAGATTTATTTTATTTCTTTTTTTTTAAATTTATTTGTTTACCCTCAAATTTCCATAAAAATTGGACGGAAAAAGTTACCTCACTTTTCTGTCCATTTGTTGATGGAAATTTTAGGGTAATTAAAAAAATAATAATAATAATCAACTCAAATTATCTTTAGGATAAGCATGCATGTCTATTCAAATGTTGAAATTCTTTTTGGGTGATTTCAGATATTAAAAAAAAAAATTACAACCATTAGAAAAATTGCTAACGTGACAGTAGGAAAGTGGCCCCCTTTATTGTGTTTTATGTCATATACACTCTGCATGTCTGTGGAAAAACCTCTATAAACACGTCCACAGGCAATGTGTTCCTTCTGGACCACTGAGGTTGCCTGATGACGGCAGGCCAGCTAGAATTCTGTAGACACTCGGGAAGCGCTCATACATATGTCGGTGTAAGGCAAAATCAAATCAGTTGTTAAAATAATTTAATGAAAAAGAAATTCTCAAGCAATCATCACCACATCAGTCCAGTTGTAGTCTTCGTTCAAAACTGTGTTTGTAGTGCCGTGGTCGAGCGGTTTAGTGCATCGGATTTGTGTTCTGATGGCTGAGTCGTCAGAATGTGGGTTCGAATCCCAACCGCAACCGTGGTGCTTGTGTCCTTGAGCAAGACACTTTACCATAATTGCTTCTCTCCGCCCAGGAGTAAATGGGTACCTGTGAGGGCAGAGTTGGTTGTTGTGTTTGATTAACCCATATGCGCCGAAATGGCAGCAATTGAGCTGTATACTCCACAGGGAGCTGAGATGGTTTCAGGAATGATTTATGCGCCTGGTGAGCCTGGGGTAATAATGTACAGTGCTGTGATACCTTGTGTAAGAGCGCTTTAAAATGCCTCCATTATTATTATTATTATTATTATTACGTTTTTTGATATACACGATCCGACGGCGCTACATGTACATGAACGCTACAATCACGAACCGCTACCACACACAAAGACCGCTATCAAACACAGTCTTAGGAACTTCGTATAATCTCCCCCCAGTTTCGGGGGAAAACAATACGCATGCCGTGTGGAGTTGTCGATCAGTGAACACGGCAGTCCGTTGTTGTTTATGCGCGTTCTCACCAAAAATGTGGGCCGCGCTAGCATTTCAAATCGACGCAGGCGTAGTGGTTTCCCCCCGTTTTCGGGGGGAGATTCTACGAAGTTACCAAGACTGTGTTTGACAGCAGTTCGTGTGTGTGGTAGCGGTTTGTGATTGTAGCGTTCATGTAGCGCCGTCGGATCGTTTATCAAAAACATACAAACACAGTTTTGAACCAAGACTAGTCCAGTTGTCCGTTGAAGCTGGAGTTGGTTTTATACTATATTGCAATTTGTTTTCTTTTTTTCAGACATTTGGATAATAACGACATTGCCCACATTGAGCCAAATGCCTTTGATACCATTACCGGGGGTGGTGTTAGCTTGTGAGTAATATTTAGTGGCCTTCTAGTTCAAACCCTTGCAGAGTGTTTCTCAAACTTTGTTTTAGAGGTTTAGATGTGTTTAAAGGATCCGAGCAGACTTTCGACAGGGCATGGTTTTAGTCTTCTAGTTTTAGATGGACTCCGTGATAACACCCTACGAGTGTGCGCTGGCCAATAACACTATGAATAACTTTACCCTGAAAATGCCCTGAAAATCCGTTTTGCCGTGAAATAATAGTTCACCGTAATTTCACGGCAATTTCATGGTGTCTCTTCCTCTCAGTTATTGGCAATAATGTTCATAGGGATTTCAGGGCAAATTCACGGTGATCTTGAGAATTAATGAGCTGCCACAAGAAGTTCATGGTGTTTTCACGGCGTTTTCACTGCGAAGAAATTCCAAGAGTATTTCATGGCGTTTTCACGGTGTTGTGTCGTCCTGAAATTGCTGTGAACTATTTATTTCACGGTAAAACAGATTTTCAGGGCATTTTCAGGGTAAAGTTATTCATAGTGTAAGCTTCCTTGACAGATTTTTTCATTCAATGTCTCAAATGAAAGCTATTCAGTATTTGAATCTATGATATACTGTTTTTTTTAGTTACAACTAAAACTTCATAGTTCCTGTGAACAATATTTTATCATAGGTAAAACTTGTAGCTTTGCATGGTGAGGATGATAAGTAAGACTAATTGCAGTGACACCATGTGGAATCTCAATTGAGTAGTAATTAGTTCTGAAAAGAACTGGAGGTACAACTCGACGTTTCGATCAGTATGCTCTGATCGTCCTCAGGAGAATGCCAGACTCTGGAAAATGCTGCTGCTTAAGTAGACTGCTGGAGGATCATCCCATGAATGGATGCTGGAGGATTAGTTCGTTTTTATCATCACATTATCGGTGGAACAAAGTCATATTAATACATATGAACTTTGAACTCTGAACTTTGTCAAAGCAAGAACTTTTTATGAGAAACCATTGGTAAAATATTGTCTTAATTCATGCAAATTTATGCACTTTTGCAGGTCAACCTTTTTTTTGTAATGTGTTTTTTTTCCCACTGAGATGTTGATATGTACATGTACATGTATTCTATATTGTTCATAGGTTTCGTTTCAGCAACAATCCACTGTCAACCATGAGTTCATATTCCTTCAGTGATGTCACATGCAGATATTTGTAAGTATTCCATGGTAGCTATTTGCCTAGTATTGATGTAAGTTGTTGTTTTCGTTACACTGCTGTCACCACCATCAGCTGTTGCTGTTGTCTGTGACTAGAGTCTGTGACGACCCAATGTCTTCTTTATTTTGTATCTGTTACTCGGGATTTACCAGGCAATCGAGTTAAACCAGTGTGGAGTGTCGTGGCTGAGCGGTCTAGCTTACCGGACTCAAGTTCTGGTGTTAGCAGCAGAATGTGGGTTCGAATCCCGGCCGTGACACTTGTGTCCTTGAGCAAGACACTTAACCATAATTGCTTCTCTCCACCCAGGGGTTAAATGGGTACCTGTGAGGGCAGAGTTGGTTGATTAGCCCTATATGCGCTGTAATGGCAGCAATTGAGCTATATACTCCCCAGGGAGCTGAGATGGTTTCAGGAATGATTTATGAGCCTTATGAGCCTCATGAGCAGGGGTAATAATATAATGCGCCTTGAGCACCACTCAGTTGGTGGATACGTGCGCTATATAAGTCCACACATTATTATTATTTTTTATTATAACCATTACATTTTGGGTTATACTGTAGCTTTTAAATGAAAACTGGAATAGACCTGCAATTTTTTTTTGTTTACTTCAAACATTACACCGTACCTCAGGACGTCAGCTTTTATATCCAAAGTCAACATTCCACCCCAGACTGAGGGATCTCCTACGTCCTAAGTCATCCACTCTCCCTCCTCCTTTCCGAGTGTCTGTGAAAAAATCCGCAGGCAACTCAGGCGGGATTCAAACCCACGACCTCCTGCTTACTAGTGCAGATGTCTTTATAACCTCTCGACCACCGAGCTTGCCCATTGACGATTTAGCCGGCTAGAATCCTATATAGCAGATGGGCTCCGTGATATTTATAGTTTGGTGAAATTCTTGCGTCGGGTGATAAACAATTGACTTGATTTTTCCCTGACACCAATGTATGTTTGAAGCACTGTATACTCACTGTATCCTGACTTGAGAGGCATTCAAACTGACGACCTCCTACTTACTAGTGCGGACATCTTAACCTCTCTACCACCAAGCTTGCCCGATGACGAAGGGAACTTGACTTGAGCAGTATTTGAACAGGAGGTCGCAGGTTCAAATACATTTCTAGTAAATGTTATTTTCTTCACGCTAAAACATAATAAAAATCTATAATTGATAAAATCAATTATAACAAATCATGTACAAACTACCTGCGCAATACCCAGCAATTCTACATGTAGTTGACACGCAGTTGACGTGCAGTTGGCATGCAGTTGACGTGCAGTTGGCATGCAGTTGGCATGCATTTGGCATGCAGTTGGCATGTACATAGTGAGGAAAAACACTTTTTTCTTTTTATTTACAGCTATATGGAATCGATTGGCTTGACAATCATTCCTACCCGTGCTTTCAACGGGGTTACAGCAGAAACCATGTAAGTAAATGCCCATTTGACTCACAAAGTTATTATTACTGCTATTATTATTATATACTACTCAAAACAATTTAGGGAACAAAACAATTTAGGGAACAAAACAATTTAGGGAACACCGGAATAATCTCAGTTAAAGCAAGATCATTTATTTCAGATAAACACAATGTTTCACAGAATTGATGAGAAACAACTGCACAACGAAACAGATGATAAAGGATGCATGTAGTGATTACACATTTCATGACATGACTACTGAAAGAGAGAGGGGGTTGCAAATGAAAATCCCGGTTCATGGAACATTTCAATAACGGGGTGTGACCACCTCTTGCAGTAAATCTGGTGTTACCTAAATTGTTTTGAGTAGTATACATTTCTGGTAATGAAACCCACGATGCCTCAAAAGCACACTTAAGCACTGTAGCTCAGAAGCCTGAGGAAACCTAGCCTGTAAACAAGGGCGCTTGCTATGTGAACCAGAAACACCGAGGTAAACCCCTTCTCTTCCACGATAAGTGTTCTGGATTCCCTATTTATTACGTTTCTTCCATGTTAACTTTTTGATACTTTTTGATATTTCCAAGAGCAGGATTTGAACCTGTGACCTCTGGGTTGATACATGTAGGTTGTTTTCTACCAAACGGTGCTACGGCGACATCCAGGATTTAACCCAAAAACTCCTAATACAGAAAACAAAATTGTTTGTGTAAATTCATAAATTTCTAAATTTTTCGTAAGTTGCTGAAACTCGGCAGTATAGAATCCCATGACCAAATACATGCTTTTAATGAAAATAATCGCAAGATTTAACGTTAAAGAATTACTTTAGTTTGATGGCTGTTCGGCACTTGAGCGTTACGACAAAAAAATACGCCAGTATCGGCACAGGTGCGTCGGCGTACATACGAGCGTGACGAGCACACATAAAACCTGCTGCATGGAATAATTTACGCGTACCGCACATACGCAGCTGTTTTGTCGCTGCACGCGCGTACGCTAAGTGCACTATGAAATGACAAACAACCATCGAAACTCAAGGATGTCTTCAACGTTAAATCTGGATTTGCTTTCAATAAAATGACTTAGTAAAAATGACATTTTGAAATTCGGACCTATAGCGCTTGTCATTATAGTTGTTCATGGACGTTTAGTACCGAGTTTCAACCTCCCCACACAGGTAAGATTTAACCAGTTCGCACCGGGAATAAAAAAGTTTTTCCGAACCCCCGTGGCGGGTTTATTTTTACCGCACAAACACGAACAATGGTGCTCACCAGAGCGTGACCGGGGAGACCGCGTCTTCCACCGTATGCTTATGGCTCGTTGCCACGTCGACCGGGAATCTATACAAATATTCTCGTAAGTCCTGTGGCGTGTTTAGACGCTCTCCGATCCGCTGTCCCAAAAAAAATGTGCGTGTATACACGGCCTCCGACGCGAACTGGTTAAACAATGTCACAAAAGAAATTATCTGTGCGGCGACTGACCCCCTGGATAGGACTCCGTTTCCTTGCATACAGAGACGGAGTCTTTATTTGTGACCTGTTACAACTAAAAGAGCGTAAAGTCGCACTATACCATTTCACAGTACAGCGGGAAAAGTGAAAAATCGGAGGGTGGTCTAATTTTTTTGTTATTATATTTGCAACTTGTAAATCTCCTTATATCGCATTCCAAATTTGCAGTTCGATCAGACAATTAAAAACCTCAATTTCAGGCCAATTTCGTTGGTAGCGTTTATCGTGTTCCGACAAAGAACTTGAAACAAAGACGGAAACAAAGCCGCAAATCCCCCTCTGGTGGTCTGGGGGATCGCTGTAACCCCAAGTGTTATATATCATTGGAAAGCTCTTGTTCCACTGAATCCAGAAATACCAATAACTCCATTGATTAAATTTCCGACTTTAAGCTCATTTTGTGGTGACAGGTCACATTTGGGCTATGGATCGCTAGAACAGGATACAACTTTATATAATATAGACTTTTTTTATAATCACAATTTCTTGTTTTACATACAGGTACATGCAGTTTAATTCTATTACAACCATTGAAGAAGAAGCATTTAATATCACTATCAGTAAAATACTGTAAGTTTATCACATTAAAATACAGTGGAATGCCACCAGACTTGTACATGTATGACTCACCGATGTGAGTCACATTTGTAGTGACTCGAACTTAAGACTCGAGTCACAATTTAATGATTCTGAATTGCATTTGATCTTCAGTACTTGACCTTTAAGGACTCGGAACTTTTGTAACATAACTAGGAACCAAAATGGCCTGGTCATTGTTAACCATTGGAAGATTAATCAATATGGAAAAGTTTCATTGTTATACAATATTTTGCCATTTTACTTAAAAACTTAAAGCCCAAGATAATCATGAATATTCATAAACTTCTGAATATTCATTTGCTTACATTTATAATGACTATTCAACATCATTTATATTTGTAGAATAGTTTAACCTCATGAATATCTGTAGAATGGCTAGTAAGCCACATGAATATTTGTAAAGAAATGATTAAAGCCTGCAAATATTCATGAATATTCATAATCTTATGAATATTTATTTGCTTACTTTTATAACAACTACATGTATTCAACTTCATTTATATTTGTAGAATATTTAAACTTCATAAATAGTTGTAGAATAGTTTAGTAAATATCATGAATATTTATAGAGAAATTATTAAACCCCACAAATATGAATATTCATAACCTTATTAATATTCATTTGCTTATATCTCTGCATGTAGGCATTTGGAGAGCAACAAGATCTATGACATCAGAGGCAAGATATTTGTTGATGGTTCATCTATAAATGAATTGTAAGTAATCAGAAAACAAAGTTGTTAATTTTACAGAATGAGATTTTATTTGAAGGGACAGTATCTTCATGATCAGAGCAGACTGCTAACAGGGCATGGAATCAGTGTCGTAGTTTAAGATGAACACAGTGACTGAAACTCAATGGCTTATTGATCCTAACTTTACTGAGTACATAATATACTGTGTTTGAGCTGTATAGTTTTCATTTGTATTTATTATCATGATCGCCCATAGAAAATCATCTAATACAGGTAGCTGACATGGATCTATCTATTTATTTATTTATTTATTTTATTACATTTTACACTGGCAATCAGATTACATCAATTAAATATAAAACCAAACCCTAATAAACTACAAATACACAAAAATTCATTTTAAACAAAGCCAGTGAATGGTAAGATAGAACAGGTGACCAGCACCTCTACAAGGCCATCCTACCACAAGAAACTCACTAAACATTATATACCTCTTTACACCCCCCCACCCCCTCCCCGCCCCGTTACACCACTAGAGGGCCGCTGAAGCAAGTTAGGACGGAAAAGAACGAAAAAGACAACATTAAGCAACAAATTAATTAAATACGCCGACAGAGAGAGCAATGGCAAAAGGACATCCATGTGCAAATATCTACCGAAAAACTGGAAGAAAATTTTGTTCTGTAAAACTGAGATATTTGAGATTTAAACGACGAAAGTGAAGTGGCAGATCTTGCTGCCAAAGGAAGTTGATTCCAGATTGGAACAATCCGCTGAAAATAAAAATATTTATGTGATTCAGTTTTATACCTAGGAACAGTTAACATATAAGGATCAGAAGAAAGTCTAGTGGTAGGACGGCCTTGAGTTACATTAAAACTAACATAACGATCAATATTAAAATGTGTAATTTTACAATTAAAAAAATATATAAGAATCACCAATAACGGTAAAATGTCAAGACTATCCAATCGTGACTTATAGTCTTCCTCAGGATAATGCAGGATAAATTTTGTAGCCCGTCTTTGAACACCTTCAATTAATCTAATGTTACGTTTTGATGTTCCACTCCACACAGAACTACAATATTCAAGGTTACTTCTAATCAAAGTAGAATAAAGTGTTTTTGAAACTCGAACAGGAGCTTCATAGCCAATAGTACGTTTAATCAACCCCATCATCTTATTACAATTTCCAACAATTTTATTAACATGATCATTCCAAACAAAACCCGAGGAAATCTCCACACCGAGATCCCGAACAGAATCAACCCGTTCGAGAGAAATGTTGTTTAATTTGTAATCAAAATTTACCAATTTTTTACGCCTAGATATGGAAATAATTTGGCACTTCGAAAATTAAATGCAAAATCCCACTTAACACTCCAAGAATACAGGGAATCAATATCCTTCTGTAATAATTTACAATCAGATATATTCTTAATGGAATTAAAGCACTTGGAATCGTCGGCAAACAGTGCCACTGTAGAATTTTGGACAGTGCTGGGCATGTCATTAATATACAGAAGAAACAATAACGGACCCAATACGGAACCCTGTGGCACACCTGACACAACCGGCAGCCAATCAGAGTTGCATCCCTCGACAACCACCCTTTGTTGACGATTATTCAAGTAAGACTTAAACCAACCGAGTAAATCCGAATGAATACCAAAAGACTGTAATTTGTGAAGGATTAATTCATGAGAAACACTGTCAAAAGCTTTGGAAAAATCAAGATAAATCACATCAACTTGTCCAGCACTGTCCAAAACACAACTGACTTCTTGCAATACTGTTAAGAGTTGTGAAACTGTTGAGCGACCTTTAACAAACCCATGTTGGAGGTTGTATATATCATCCCGAACAACTGGAACAATAACATTAAAAACAACCCTTTCCATAACCTTGGCACATACACTGAGTAAAGACACTGGCCTATAATTTTCAACTTTATCTTTGTCTGATTTTTTAAAAACTGGAACAACATTTGCTCTTAGCCAATCACTGGGTAATACTTGAGTTCTAAGAGACAAGTTAAAAAGATGACACAAAGGAGAAATAATCTGTTGAGCACATTCTTTTAAAACTCGAGGGGATAACCCGTCAGGACCCACTGCTTTAGTTATGTCTAAATGATTAAGGATGTCTAAAACTTCACTCTCATTAACAGATATTGAACCCAATTCAGCATGTTTATAAACAGGAATATCGGGTAAGAAATCATAATCCTTTGGTTGGGTCAAAACGGAGTAAAAATAATTATTAAACAAAGTAGCTTTATCTTTAGCATTAGTAGCAGTTTGACCAATACCACTTTTTACCATGTTGGGTAATGATTTAGTTTTAGTTTTTTGCCTAAAAAATGACCAAAATCTCTTAGGGTTATCCACAAGAGTTGACCCAAGATTATTCAAATACTGCTTATACTTATAAGACAAAAGATTCTTAAAACTGTTACGCAACTTTCGAAAAGCTGTCCAATGTTGAGTTAAATTAGATTTTTTAGCCTTCCTCCAGGCTGATTTATTTTTATTTTGAGCATGTCGGACTTCTGCATCTATCCACCCAGGTGCTGTGGGATCCTTAATTTTTATTTTAGGAACAAATCTATCCAATACACTCAGAAATATATCAACAAAATTAGACCAGGCTACATTCACATCATCAGCATCATAAATAGTATGAAAATCAGTACCAGACAGAACGGATCTGACGACCTCAAAATTTGCACACTTAAAGTTATAAACAAAACGAGGAGCACTTTTGATTTTTCTAACGCTATCCATTTTTCTATCCATCCATCCATCCATCCATCCATCCATCCATCCATCCATCCATCCATCCATCCATCCATCCATCCATCCATCCATCCATCCATCCCATCCCATCCCATCCCACCCCACCCCATCCCATCCCATCCCATCCCACCCCACCCCATCCCATCCCATCCCATCCCATCCCATCCCATCCCATCCCATCCCACCCCATCCTGCTGGGTTGTTGAGGCGCCACCGATGACTGCCAGACAATTCCACGCCATCCATCTCGATCCTCGACGGCCCTCTGGGTGCTGGCAAAGGACAGGCCTGTCCAGTCCTTAATGTTGTCCTCCCACCTCTTCCTCTGCCACCCTCTTCTTCTTCCTCCAGGCACTGTCACTATGAATAACTTCACCCTGAAAATGCCCTGAAAATCCGTTTTGCGGTGAAATAACAGTTCACCGTCATTTCCCTGCAATTTCACGGTTTCTCTTCCTCTCAGATATTGGCAATAATGTTCATGGTGATTTCACGGCAAATTCATGGTGCTCTCAAGAATTAATGAGCTGCCCCAAAACTGCCACGAGAAGTTCATGGTGTTTTCATGGCATTTTCACGGCGAAGGAATCCCAAGAGTATTTCATGGTGTTGTGTCGTCATGAATTTGCCATGAACTATTTATTTCACAGTAAAACAGATTTATTTTCAGGGAATTTTCAGGGTAAAGTTATTCATAGTGATGTACCCTGCAGAATAGTCTTTGCAATGCCAGCTGCATGTTCTTGAAATGTGCCAATACCACCTCATCTTTCTTCTCTTTCTTCTAATATACTGAACAGCAAAAGAAACGCAAGTCCGAGGACAGCAAAAGAAACGCAAGTCAGAGGTCTTGTCAAGTTTTCAAACAGAAGACAAACCATTTTGATTCTAATCACTCATTTAATGAAAAATGCTTTCAATTTGTGAGCTGGAAGTGACTGTTGAAATTGCATTGCAAGATTTTCACATTCAACAGTCACTTTCAGCTCACAAATTGAAAGCATTTTTCATTAAATGAGTGATTAGAATCAAAATGGTTTGTCTTCTGTTTGAAAACTTGACAAGACCTCGGACTTGCGTTTCTTTTGCTGTCCTCGGACTTGCGTTTCTTTTGCTGTTCAGTATAGTTACACTATGAATAACTTCAAGTTTTGCCGTGAAATAATAGTTCACCGTGATTTCACGGCAATTTCACAGTGTCTCTTAGATATTGGCAATAATGTTCACAGTGATTTCATGGCAAATTCACCTCGCTCTTGAGAATTAATGAGCTGCCCCAAAACTGCCGCGAGAAGTTCATGGCGTTTTCACGGCTTTTTCACAGAGAAGGCATCCCAAGAGTATTTCATGGCGTTTTCACAGTGTTGTGTCGTCGTGAAATTGCCGAGAACTGTTTATTTCACGGTAAAACAGATTTTCATAGTTTTCAAATTTTTCATAGTGTTCTCATGGTTACCATCTGTAAGAAACATTTTATTATTATTATTTTAATAATTGGCTGTAATTCTAAATTTGACTTTCAAAAAAGAAAAGAAGGAAAAGCACATCAGAAATATAAACAAATTGTGGATTTTGTTTTTGTAACAATTTTTCTAGGACATTGATTCACGCTCAAGTTGGCAAGTTTTTTTCACAGACACTCGGAAAGCACTGACTATACAGTGCTTCTTATAAATGTCGGGTGTAGGGCAGTAATTTTTTTTTTTTATAAACCGACGTAAACATTTAATCAATTGATATTATTTTTTATAGTTTAATGAAATTCTTGCATCGGGTGATAAACAATAATTGATATTATTTGTTTCTTCTTCTAGGTATCTACAAAACAATGTGATACCATCTATACCAGGGGATGCTTTTGACGGAGCAACTGTTAACAAAATGTAAGTAAATTTTGGAAACCATACATTTCTGTATGAGGATTGATGTTTCCCCAGTGACCAGGGATAATAATCTACAGTGTATCTTGATTCAAAGAGTGTAAGCAATGTTGTACCTTCCCTTGAATGTATATCTTGATTCAAAGAGAGTAAGCCTACTCATAGAAGCAGTTTTGCCAACATTACCAATGCTGTACCTTCCCTTGAATGTATATCTTGATTCAAAGAGAGTAAGCATACTCATAGAAGCAGTTTGGCCAACATTACCAATGTTGTGCCTTCCCTTCAATGTATATCTTGATTCAAAGAGAGTAAGCATACTCATAGAAGCAGTTTTGCCGACATTACCAATGTTGTACCTTCCCTTGAATGTATATCTTGATTCAAAGAGAGTAAGCATACTCATAGAAGCAGTTTTGCCGACAATGATGTACCTTCCCTTTAATATGGGTCATAAATAAAAGAATACAAAAAACAGAGAATGGATCATCTGTGACATGGTGACATTTTGTGACAAAATTTCATTGACCAAAAAATCTGTGACATTCTGTGACATTTTGACAATTTTGTGACAAAATGTGACAAAAGGAACATAAACAGAAGAATTAAAAATTTTCTGACATTTTAGTTGGATTATACTTCAGAGGCACTTTGGGCAATCTTTTACGTTTTCCTGATTTTTCTTTTGTACTTTCGATTCTTCAGTGTAGATTTACAGAGTGTAATCTGATGTTGCATTTTAGTGGTGGTTCCATTTTTCATGAAACAGACATGAGTATCACCGGTCAACTGGTCATGATGTTTTAATCTATGCCAATCAAATGCGACAAAGGCAAAACTGATGTGACATTCTGTGCAAAATGTGCCAAAAATTCTGTGACATTTGAGACATTTATGTGACAAATTTGAAATTTTGTGACGTGACATTTAGTAACAAGCCATCAATCATCAATCCATTCACTGAAAAAGCAAAAATATTATGCAGTTGTTGATCATTATTATAATTTTTCCCATGACATTCTTCTGCATTTCAGGTCATTGTACAGCAACGATTTGACGACTTATCCAGCTAAAGCCTTATCAAGTCAGAATTTGGAAGAAGTTAGCCTGAGTGACAATCAGATTGGGTCTCTTCCAACCAATGCCTTTGAAGGACAAACCAGCCTGAAAAAACTGTACGTCTCAAGTTTCCGCCTATCTTAACAGCATTTTCGGAAATTGCTGGTAATAGACCAAATCCCCCTTACTAGGCTTAAGGGTCATGGTAATTTTACCTTCGAATCACGATCTTGTGTCATTATAACAAAACTCACATTCAAAATACATATATTTTTTTATTTATTACTATTAGGAAGCAAAGATTTCTAGTGGTGACACCCTGTAAAACTTCTCTTTTGAGCATTTCAATCAGTATCCTATGATCTTCAGGGGAATATGTGACCCGCTCTATCGTAATGAGGAATGTCCCCCAAATATGAAAAATGGACATATGCATACCATCTAATGAACATTTAATGGGCTTTCCAATGAAGCCAAACATAAATGTGTCCCTTTTTCCGTTCCGAAGTTATTAAACAAAGAAGTTGAGATACTGCTGCGATTGTTACAGAAACGTTTTATGAGAAAAACGGGTTTAAAAAAAAGTACGCGCTGCGAAAAAAAAAAAAATGTTTGAACTTCGCGCGCTGTGTGTACTACGTGTGGGGGATGCGCTGTACATAGTATCTGAACTTGAACGAAATAACTTAACCGTGGCAACGGTAATCTTCCGGAAAGGCTAGAATCACAAAATTTATCAGGCGTATGGACCATGTCTTTAAGAATACTCTGTGAAAGTTTAACGTCAATGCCCAAATTACTTTAGAAGTTCTGGGTCTCTGAATGTTTGTCAAACAACGATCATGCGCCTACTCGTGTACGTGAATAACGTGAACTATACTAGATTGAAACGCATTCGTCGCTCCCGGTATGATGCGCCGTGCATGTACATGTACGACTGTACGTCTGCTGCATTATTCAGTATTCAGACAGTGATGTCATTGATAAAATTACAGAGGTCACATCATGACCTTTCTAACAGTACCAAACATGCGTACTAAATGATAATGGCGCGGCTTGAAACGGCGCTTACAAAAGGAGTTCAAACTCGTCTTTTTGGAGCTAACGAGGACGATTTGCAACAAAAATGGACACAGACATGCTTGAGAAAAGGTCTTTATTTTTCACTATTGATATTTTCTCAAAAGTAAAATAACAGATATTTAAGGTACCTAACACAAAACCTCAAAATCGATTTCAATGCGATTTTTTTTTTACGTTAGGCCGTTTTTTTATTACTGGATTACGGATTTGTTCCACAAAAATGAGCGGGGATCGGGGAAAAAAGAAAAAAAGAAAATGATCGGGATTACAATTTCGAGCTCACGAAATCGGCGGGCGAAAAAAAAAAAAAATTACCGAAGGCACGCAGGCGGCTTCAAAACACGTACTTATACACAATTTATGTAGACAAAAGCGAAAGTCACTGAATGAATGTCGCGAGTGTTTAGGCAACAAAATGTTCTGTTTCGGGTTTCAAGATGCACGTACATGGTTGTTATAAATGGCCAATGTATGCACTTGGGCAAATAGTATAGTCTATAAACGGACGCACTTTTGTACGTGAATGCATAACATTGGTCTGGTTTCCATCATGCATCGATTTTCTCCGTTCACTGGCTCACGGTACGTGTACACATTACTGTACATGTATTGTAGATCTTGTTGTATTTGAAGAAAATGTGATCTAAAGTATTGTTTTGTACACGATGGTGTTTTGTACGCGATCATTGTAAGCAGGATTTTTTTTTTTTTACTACAAAATTAGATTTTTCGGGCGGGGATTTTTAAATTTTTTTTCAGAAACGCGATTTTTTCGAGCGGCGATTCCGTAATCCAAGTTATTAAAAAAAAATGGCCTTATGTGAACTTCAGAGCTTGTTTACGCGAAACGGTCCCTTGGGGGACATTCCTCATTACGATAGAGCGGGTCACATTAAGAATCAATTAAATTTTTGATTTTATTTATGTGTAATAAACCTTTGATGCAACAAGATGTTTGCGCTGTTATGAAGGTGTCGTGTTTGACTTTCTGACTTATTTTCTTCTTTTTCAGAATCTTGGAGAACAACAGACTGACTGAATTACCAGATGGTATATTTACACCGTTAATAAACTTAGAACAACTGTAAGTCTGTAAATATCAAAAATATGATATTGAAAATCAAGGTAAAAATGGTATTTTGTACGATGTGATTTTGAACAGAAGATGTCCCAAATTACATCTGGGAAAAGAAACGTGATTTACTAACATTTTTCATCGGGGATAGTGAATAATTGATTTGATTTTTACCCATCACCAAATAGGCTTTCCAATGTCTTACAAATAACTAGTATTATTACTATTTATTCTCAGGTGTTAATACTTCCAAATTGATTTTATTAATATTATTGTGAATTGTGATACTATGGTCATTTGGGTAATGCCAGAATGCATTGTACCGGTACTCCAAATGTGCACACATGCACCGGCCAGTGAGCTTGGCTATCCTGCTTGAGAGCAGCGTAGCCAAGGGAAAAGTACCAATGCGACTGAATCTCATTATTGGAGAAAAAAAAAACGAAAAAATTGCTCAACACAGCTTGCTGCATGTACTTCCAGAACAAAATAGGATGTGAACTAAGGGAGGAGAGCCAAAGTCATGGTACAGCCAAGCCTTTGTGAAGCCCGGCCAGGCCTAGGCTACCTGGCCTCCTAATGTGTCTTTTGTGAGCAGGCTAGGCCCTCCAGAAGCCCAGGTTATGTTGATTGGCAGGTACTGTATTGTTACAGGATTATAGGACTCACAAAAGACAGATTAGGAGGCCAGTAGCCTGGGCCTGGCCAGGTAGCCTGGGCCTGGCCAGGTAGCCTGGGCCTGGCCAGGTAGCCTGGGCCTGGCCAGGTAGCCTGGGTCTGGCCAGGTAGCCTGGGTCTGGCCAGGTAGCCTGGGCCTGGCCAGGCTTCTCAAAGGCTTGGCTGTACCATGACTTTGGCCGTCCTCCCTAAATGGTACTTGGCTACATCAGAGAGGTTCACAAATACATGCATTTCGTTGGCGCTTTTACAGGGCAGAATGCATTAAAAAATTACCCAGGATCATGGGCGGATCCAGAACATTTTTTAGGGGGGGGCTGAGAATCAAAAACAATTATTTTTCAGTACTACAAAAATTACAATGAAATAATCAAAGGGAGAGAAAAACAAGCACATCAGGAATGGGAGTGCATTCTCCTCCTCCTCTCCTCTCCTCTGCCTCCTCTCCTCCTCTCTCGTCTCTCTGCCTCCTCTCCCTCCTCTCCCTCCCCTCCCTCCTCCCTCCTCCCTCCCTCCCCTCCCTCCCTCCTCCTCCCTCCCTCCCTCCTCTCTCTTTTTCTCTCTTGTGCTGTACCATGGACTAGCTAAGTTATTACTTGAGTCAGATGACTAACACTTGGTGTACATTTTTGATTCTGGTAATAATAATAGTAATAATAGGCAATTATAAATTTGCTACATGTATGTCTATAAAATATGGCGCTGGTAGAAAGAAATTAATATGGTTATTTCTTGAATTTTTCAGTGATTTATCAGGCAATCAGTTGAGTTACTGGCCGACGATGCCAAACCTACCTGACCTTCGAATCTTGTAAGTGATATTGTGGTGTGTTGTATTGTGGTGTTATTATTTAAAACACTAGCTAAGCCACTATTTGCTTTGTGCATATCATAGCCCTCTGTTGGTGAAAATGGAATTAGGCTCATAATTCGGTGCATTTTGCTGTGCCACTTCCTGGTTAGCCTGAATAATAATAAATAATAATAATGTGGACTTATAGAGCGCCGTATCTACCAAACTGGTGCTCAAGGCGCATTACATTATTACCTCTGCTCATCAGGCGCATAAATCATTCCTGAAACCATCTCAGCTCCCTGCGGGAGTATACAGCTCAATTGCTGCCATTACAGCGCATATAGGGCTAATCAACCAACTCTGCCCTCACAGGCAGGGATTCGAACCCACATTCTGACAACTCTGCCCTCACTGGTACCCATTTACCCCCGGGTGGAGAGAAGCAATTATGGTAAAAATGTCTTGCTCAAGGACACAAGCACCGCGTTCATGGTCGGGATTCGAACCCACATTCTGAAGATCTGACACACTTTGAGGCTTTGAGGTGAATTATGCTACATGTAGATACCGGCCGTGTGGCCGCCATTTTATTTTCCCAGAGATTCAACTTTGACCTTGCACGCGATAATGGGCGTCTGGTCCACGCGCAGAATCTCCAGTGATATTTGGATGGAAGAAGTACGCGCACTGCATAGTAGCGTTCATTCACACGCGAGCCTCGAACACCGATCTCTATTATACTAGTATAATAGAGCTCATTGGCCGCAAAACATGATGGTAGATCTTTGTGCACATTGTATCCAATGGAATCCATTGAATGGTGTGCCCGGAGCCTGTCTCTATCCTTGGTAGGATAAAAGACTGGACCACTCTACTTTATGGTCTGTATACTAAAGGTTATCCCGCAAACGTGGGTGAAACACAACAAAATGAGCCCCTGGGAGGCAAAGTGGGCTATCCCACATGTATGTCAAAAATGAGATACATACACTATACTATAGCTTCAGGGTCAATGCATGTCCTGATCCCACTGGTATTATCATGAATTGTACTCTACTGCCCTCTATTGACAGTTTTAAAAATCACTCTCGACACCTTCAGATATGCAGATTTTTCTATAATGTTCCAACGTTAAACCTCATTTACTCAAGATGTGGTTTTAATAATAATAATAATAATAACTTTATTACTTATAAAGCGCAAAATACATATGTATATGATCTAATGCGCTGTACAAAATAATACTATCTTACAATACTTTTTGTGGGATAGCCCACTTTGCCTCCCAGGGGCTCAAATATAGCACTTCTGCGTACCATATGCCACAAGGCAGAAGGGCTATGGATTCTACCCATACAGTCACGATGAATAACTTGACCCTGAAAATACCCTGAAAATCCATTTTGCCGTGAAATAAATAGTTCACAGCAATTTCACTATCTGAGAGGAAGAGACACTGAAATTACTGTGAAATTACAGTGAACTGTTATTTCACGGCAAAATGGATTTTTAGGGCATTTTCAGGGTGAAGTTGTTCATAGTGAGTATGGGTTTATATCCAACAGCTGTCGACCAATCAGAATTGATGAGTCAAGCTAGATGGACGATAACTATAAATGTATTCCTTGTTATTGCTGTAGTGCAGTCCCTCGCAGTAGCTAGTTTTAATAAAACTTATATTTACGTCACAGTGAAATCAACTGAGAAACAAAAGATTGATTTTACAACATACCAAACAAGACAATAATTAGTTATGGTGTCAGCGCCCTCTAGAGGCTGCTGACAATGTAAATATAGTTTTACATAAGAATTCCCCTGACAGTTATTTTATCTGTCAAACTTGATGATTGTTTCAAATTAAAAACCCTGAAATATTTTTGTCCGAGATGCTATCATGTTATTAAAATGAGATTCAACAAATCTTGTTTATAATCTATAAATCTTGTTGAAGTCCATAGCATCAACACTTGATTGTGGGTAGGGCTAAAGTTTATTGACATTATTAAATTAAATAACTTTGTCTCATGTCATTGTGTCTTTAATTGCAGGGATTTATCACATAACCTGATTGAAGCAATCGGTCGAAATGCCTTCCATAAACTCGACACAGATGTTCTGCAGAATCTGTAAGTGTAAAACGTGTAGCTTTGCATGGTGAAGAGGATAAGTAAGACTAATTGCGGTGACACTGTGTGAAATTCTCAATTGAGTAGTAATTAGTTCTGAAAAGAACTGGAGGTTACAACTGTAACTGTAAGTGTACATGTACCTTTTTAATGTGGGTACCTGGACAAAGCAGGCACCTGCTCAGTGTGGGCAGCCTCGGATGGGTCCATCAGACAGTCAAACCTGCTACTGTGGGCACCTGGACAAAGCGGGAACCTGCTCAATGTGGGCAGCCACGGATGGATCCATCAGATTCCATACAGTCAAACCTGCTACTGTGGGCACCTGGACAAAGCGGGAACCTGCTCAATGTGGGCAGCCTTGGATGGATCCATCAGATTCCATACAGTCAAACCTGCTACTGTGGGCACCTGGACAAAGCGGGAACCTGCTCAATGTGGGCAGCCTTGGATGGATCCATCAGATTCCATACAGTCAAACCTGCTACTGTATGCACCTGGTCAAAGCGGGAACCTGCCCAATGTGGGCAGCCACGGATGGATTCATCAGATTCCATACAGTCAAACCTGCTATTGTGGGCACCGGGACAAAGCAGGAACCTGCTCAATGTGGGCAGCCTCGGATGGATCCATCAGATTCCATACAGTCAAACCTGCTACTGTGGGCACCTGGACAAAGCGGGAACCTGCTCAATGTGGGCAGCCACGGATGGATTCATCAGATTCCATACAGTCAAACCTGCTATTGTGGGCACCGGGACAAAGCGGGAACCTGCTCAATGTGGGCAGCCTCGGATGGATCCATCAGATTCCATACAGTCAAACCTGCTACTGTGGGCACCTGGACAAAGCGGGAACCTGCTCAATGTGGGCAGCCTTCGATGGATCCATCAGATTGCATACAGTAGACCCTGCTACTGTGGGCACCTGGACATAGGAGGCACCTACTCAATGTGGCCAGCCTCGGATGGATCCATCAGATTGCATACAGGCGAACCTGCTAATGTGGGCACCTGGACATAGCAGGTACCTACTCAGTGTGGCCAGCCTTCGATGGATCCATCAGATTGCATACAGTCCAACCTGTCTTATTGCATTTTGTTGCATTCAGCAGGTTGTCTGTGAAATATGGGGTTAGGGTTAACCCTTTCACTACCACTGGCGACTTTAGTCGACAACACACATACCCCTGTTGCTTACCATTGGCGACTTTAATCGACCAAGGTCACCACACACACAGCACTTAATTGGGAGTATCATGACCAGCTTTTAAAACAGCTGTATTTTTTCCCTTCTTCGCAGTCCATACCCATGATACATGTATATATGGTTGGAAAGACTGATTCCTTATCTTTCTAATGGTATAGCCCAACCTACATGTTGCTAGGTAAAACTTGTAGCTTTGCATGGTGAGGATGATAAGTAAGACTAATTGCGGTGACACCATGTGGAATCTCAATTGAGTAGTAATTAGTTCTGAAAAGAACTGGGGGTACAACTCGGCGTTTCGATGTATGTGATCGTCCTCAGCAGAGAATGCCGGACTCTGGAAAATGCTGCTGCTTACAGTAGGCTGGAGGATCATCCATGAATGGATGCTGGAGGATTAGTTCGCTTGGTAGCGCGGGCGGGAAACTGTGAGACTATGAGACTAGGATCCTAGGGGTTGGGGAGAGGAGTGTGTGCTCACTGAACTGAATCAGTTGTTAACAAGCACAGGTGAGGAGGGTGGTTGACTTAGGATATAGGGATCCCTCAGTCTGGGGTGGGTTATGGACTTTGGACATAAAGATCCTTCAGTCTGTAGTATGTGGTCGCCAAATGCGCTGATGAAGAAACCCGATGTCCTGTGGCACAGTGTAGTGTTCCTGATCTCGATGGCCTCTCTGATGCGTCTGGGGTGCCATGCGTCGATGTGGTTGGGCTGCCTGCCAGTCGATTTCACCGGTGGTCTTGTGCGAGTGCTAGGCGATGGCGGACTCTCGAAATCTCCTGCGGCCGTGCTCGGTGTTCCTTCAATCTGATGGGGAGGTTGCGTTTCGTTTCGCTAAGATGTACCGCACTCACAGGGATCTCAGTAGACTCGCCTGTTGTTTGGGTCCGGTTTGTCCTTGTGGGTATGTAGAAGTCCTTGAGTTTGCTGGGGGCTGAGTGAACACGCCGATGCCTGCTTGTCGGAGGATGCGTTGTAGTTTGTGAAGTCGAACCCTAGATAGGGAGACAACAGAGAGGTTAGATCACTTACCTTGCTTTTGGAGTTTGGAACCCACATGTGCTGATCTTGTTGTGATTAACCGTATGTTTGAGGGTAGTTCGGATGTGCTGTAGTTCCTTGGGAAGGCTGTCCTTGTCACAAATGTTGTAGGCGCGTTATGTGACGCACACGATGACTTGATGTTGGAATGCGCTGGTTCAGGTACCGATCTGTGCGGCTTTCTGTAGGCGTTGTAGGTGTAGAACGCCTGGGTTTCTGGAAATGCCAACATCAAGGAACGCGATCTTGTCATCTTCTTCCGTTTCCATGGTGAACTTGATGCTCGGGTGTTGCTGGTTTAGATGTTGTAGAAAATCCTGGAGTGTGTCTCTGCCGTGTGGCCAAACCACAAAGGTGTCATCCACGTATCATGTTGCTATTATAGAAATCAGACATAATACAAGTCAATCCTTTCAATGGCCATTTGTGCTATGGAATGCCATACACACGTGTACAAAATGCTCTCTGTGTTTGTGAAACAAAGTCAGGGGAAGTAAAATAAATAACCCGATCATTTTATATGCAATGCCAATGATTTTGGTATCATATGAACGGGAATTTCATAAGCAACAATCATTTCATTGAATGTATCTTTCTCCAACAAATTCTTCATGAAGAAAAATGAGTTTAGAAAAAGTGCCTGTAAATGGATGCATACTGTTAATAATAATAATAATAATAATAATGTGTGGACTTACAGTGTATATAGCGCACGTATCCACCAACTGAGTGGTGCTCAAGGCGCATTATATCATTACCCCTGCTCATAAGGCTCATAAGGCTCATAAATCATTCCTGAAACCATCTCAGCTCCCTGGGGAGTATACAGGTCAACTGCTGCCATTACAGCGCATAATCAACCAACTCTGCCCTCACAGGTACCCATTTAACCCCTGGGTGGAGAGAAGCAATTATGGTTAAGTGTCTTGCTCAAGGACACAAGTGTCACGGCCGGGATTCGAACCCACATTCTGCTGCTAACACCAGAACTTGAGTCCGGTAAGCTAGACCGCTCGGCCACGACACTCCACAATTGCCGTAAGAATAGTGAAAAACATGGGCCAATGCATCTTTAAATGGACAGTCTCGTCACGATCAGAACAGACTGTCATCAGGACATGGAATTGGTGTCCTAGTTTAAGATGAGCACAGTGACTGAAAATTACTGGCTCATTAATGCAGCAGCAACGGTAATATGAACTTATCATGTGGGGTATTATTTTCAGTCCCCGAGTTAAATAGATCTCAAATAGCTCTCAAATAGCTCTCAAATAGCTCTCAAATAGCTTAGCTCTTATTGTTAACACAGACTTGACTAAGTAAGACTAATTGCGGTGACACCATGTGAAATTCTCTATTGAGTAGTAATTAGTTCTGAAAAGAACTGGAGGTTACAACTCAATGTTTCGACTCGACTTAACTGACACATCAGCTGTCTTTTGTTCACAACTGCAGCCATTATAATGAGCTCTACTTTGCTGGGCTAGGCCCTCCAGAAGCCCAGGCTATGTCGATTGGCAGGTACTGTATTGTTACAGAATTAGGACTCACAAAAGACAGATTAGGAGGCCAGGTAGCCTGGACCAAGCTGGGCTTCTCAAAGGCACTATGAATAACTTTACCCTGAAAATGCCCTGAAAATCCATTTTACCGTGAAATAAATAGTTCACGGCAATTTCACGACGACACAACACCGTGAAAATGCCATGAAATACTCTTGGGATTCCTTCGCCGTGAAAATGCCATGAACTTCCGTGGCAGTTTTGGGGCAGCTCATTAATTCTCGAGAGCACCGTGAATTTGCAGTGAAATCACCGACAACATTATTGCCAATATCTGAGAGGAAGAGACACCGCGAAATTGCAGTGAAATTACGGTCAACTGTTATTTCAAGGCAAAACTGATTTTCAGGGTATTTTCAGGGTGAAGTTGTTCATAGTGTGGTACACCATGACTTCGGCCCTCCTCCCTTAAACAATAATAAATTCTTGTTTGTATTTATTATGTCTACAGAAATCTTGCTGATAATCTCCTCGGGTGTTCATGTAACATGTATATCTCATTGGCATACCAGAACACCTCGATCACCGGCGGGAAGTGTACCACGCCGGCAGAAGCTGCTGGAATCACATTCATTTATTCTATGCGCTACTCTGATATGTACTTCCAGATGGGCTACGCATATCTTTTTCAATGTGGTGAGTTTAATTCTTCTGTGACTGCAAGGGTGAAAATCAGTCAAAATTCTGATATTTTGACTGACAAGGTATTTCTAGTGCACTTAAAAGTGCCAGGCCAAGGCTTTGCCCAGTCCTATGGGCCTATATAATCCCCTAGCTGAGCCCAAAAGACCCTTCACTAATGAATAGATCTCAAATAGCTCTTATTGTTAACACAGACTTGACTGACACCTCAGCTGTCTTTCGTTCACAACTGCAGCCATGACAACGAGATCTACTTGACTTTGCTAGGCCCTCCAGAAGCCCAGGTTAGGTTGATTGGCAGGTACTGTATTGTTACAGGTTTAGGTCTCGTGAAATACAGATTAGGAGGCCAGGTAGCCTGGGCCTGGCTGGACTCCTCAAAGGCTTGGCTGCACCATGACTTTGGCTCTCCTCCCTAACCTGTTTCTCCCATCCCAACCTTTGACCCCGCCCAATTGACACAGGTCTGGTACCAAGCCTTTCTTTTACTTGCCTTTACAGCTCCATACAATGTAACCGCGACAGCTCCCGCCCTCGAACAGATCCTGGTGACTTGGACAGAACCAGCCGTACTTCATCCAAACATTACCGCCAATGATACAAACATGGACGACTGGTAGGTTGCACATTCATAAAAAAAACATGCTGTTCTTCGGTTTTTGTCTGTTTATGCACACACCGCTGTCTGTTTATAGGTTGTTATAGCGATCATTTTGACGCTTATACATGGGACTATATCTATTTGCTTCTACGAAGTACCTAAGAACCGTTTCCAAAGCCACAGTTTCTTGTTACGATTGGGTTGTATGGGGAGAGGCCTGCAGGGATTGGTCTACAGCCAAAATGCTTCCGAAACAAATGAAGTCAAACTTGACTAATTATGGGTCACTGAGAATGGAAATGATGCTTAAAATTGTTGATTGGCTCTAGTTTTCAAGATATGGTACCATTTAATGACTACAAGAGACAAGCCAAGAAGCACAGAGTAGACACTGAATAAGGACTGAACTATGAACTGATACATAGTAAGTGTTACATAAACAGGGCAGGTGATATCAAGTGAAACAACCATAAACACATGAAAAGACCTAGGTTTACAATTCATGATTAAAAATCTGCTATGTACACCATATACAATGTAAAAACTTAAATATCTTGGAAACAGTAGCCAATCAGCAATTTTAATTGTCATATTTGAATTCAGCACATCAAAATCCATAATAAATAGCACATCTTATCTCCGAAGCAGACAACTTTAAAAAAATTGTTGACCAGTGTTAACCACACATTACCTCATTCCACCTTCTATTTTATTTAGTTTTTAATATTTAATATTCGAAAAATAACGTGAATTTCGAAGGTTGTTGTTTTAATTTAAGTTACGTGATATGCACTATTGGGGGTATACGAAAAAAATTGTAAGAAAAAATGAGGCTTATCACTATGAATACCGGGCAAGCTCGGTGGTCGAGAGGTTAAGACGTCTGCACTAGTAAGCAGGAGGTCGTGGGTTCGAATCCCGCCTGAGTCGCCTGTGTAGTTTTTTCACAGACACTCGGAAAGCACTGAGCATACAGTGCTATACACACGTCGGTGTTGGGCAAAATTAAATCAATTGTTTATCTCCCGACGCAAGAATTTCACCAGTCTATATATATCGCGGAACCCGCTGCTATATAGGATTCTAGCCGGCCAATCGTCATCGGGCAAGCTCGGTGGTCGAGAGGTTAAGACGTCTGCACTATAGTAAGCAGGAGGTCGTGGGTTTGAATCCCGCCCGAGTTGCCTGGGTAGTTTTTTCACAGACACTTGGAAAGCACTGAGCATACAGTGCTATACACACGCCGGTGTAGGGCAAAGCACTGAGCATCACAGTTTATCTCGCCGGTGTAGGGGCAAGAAAGCACTGAGCATACAGTGCTATACACGTCGGTGTGCAAGAAAGCACGAGCATACAGTTGTCATCGGGCAAGCGTCGGTGTAGGGGCAAGAAAAGCACTGAGCATACAGTGCTACACGCCGGTGTGGGGCAAGAAAGCACTGAGCATACAGTGCTATACCCGTCGTGGTTGGGGCAACTCGAAAGCACTGAGCATACAGTGCTATACACACGCCGGTGTAGGGCAAGAAGCGTTGTTTACTGAGCACAGGGCATACAATCCGGTGTAGCGAACCCGCTGCATACAGTGCCGCCACACGTCATCGGGCTGAGCAGCAGTGCTATACACACGCCGGTGCAAGAAAGCACTGAGCATACAGTGCTATACACCGCCTGGTGTAGGGCAAGAAAGCACTGAGCATACAGTGCTATACACACGCTGGTGTAGGGGCAAGAAAGCACTGAGCATATTGTTATACACCGCCGGTGGGCAAGAAAGCACTGAGCATACAGTGCTATACACACGCTGCTATATAGAAAGCACTGAGCATACAGTGCTATACACACGCTCGGTGTAGGAGGTAAGAAAGCACTGAGCATACAGTGCTATACAGGAGGTCGGTGTGGGCAAGAAAGCACTGAGCATACAGTGCTATACACGCGACCGGGCAAAATTAAATGAGCATACAGTGCTATACTACCCGGTGAAATGTTCCTGAAAATGCCCTGAAAATCTGTTTTACCGTGAAATAAATAGTTCACAACAGTTTCATGACGACACAACACCGTGAAATTGCCATGACAAATACTCTTGGAATTCCGCTGTGAAAATGCCACAAACTTCTTGTGGCAGTTTCGGGGCAGCTCATTAATTCTCGAGAGCCCCATGAATTTGCCGTGAAATCACAGTGGACATTATATTGCCAATATCTGAGAGGAAGAGACACTGTGAACTTGCAGTGAAACGCATAGCTGCCAACTATTACGAAGTTTTAGTAATTATTACGAATTTTCTCAGGAATTACGAAAGTACGAATTGCTCTTTAAAAATTACAAATTTCAAGTTTTCCGCCCAACCAAAAAAAAAGCCCTTGAAGTACCATTTTATGATCGTAAAAATCAGAATCGGTACCCATACTGAATATTTTTGTACCTGTAGCATGCTATAATAAATAAGTTCTGAATTACCAAAAAGTTATGAATGTCAATTGGCGTAATATCGACACCTTGTTTGTCAGGGTACCAATTTGTGCGATGTAGTAATGGGTAATAAACAGGAACCAGCGAAGAGCCAACGGTTTCATCATGGCGCCCGCCACTGTGTAAACGTTTAGCACGAATTGCAAAGTTTCATTACAAATTAGTGGAATTTTGAAAAGTTCAAAGGCAGCTTAAAAGCAAAGTCAACTGTTATTTCAAGGCAAAACGGATTTTCAGGGTATTTTCAAGGTGAAGCTGTTCATTGTGTATATAATGCATGACCCAGCTGAATAAAAGATCATATATACTCCTTAGCTATATCAATAATTTTGTAAGTTGCATTTTTATTAAAAGGAAGGAACTATATTGGAGTGCCATGGTCGAGCGGTTTAGTGTCATCGGATTTGTGTTCTGATGGCTGAGTCGTCAGAATGTGGGTTCGAATCCCTACAGTGCCATGGTCGAGCGGTTTAGTGCATCGGATTTGTGTTCTGATGGCTGAGTCGTCAGAATGTGGGTTCAACTACAGTGCCATGGTCGACGGTTTAGTGCATCGGATTTGTGTTCTGATGGCTGAGTCGTCAGAATGTGGGTTCGAATCCCTACAGCAACCATGGTGCTTGTGTCCTTGAGCAAGACGCTTTACCATAATTGCTTTCCTCCACCCAGGGGTAAATGGGTACCTGTGAGGGCAGAGTTGGTTGTTGTGTTTGATAAGCCCTATATGCACTGTAATGGCAGCAATTGAGCTGTATACTCCCCAGGGAGCTGAGATGGTTTCAGGAATGATTTATGCGCCTGATGAGCAGGGGTTAATAATATAATGCACCTTGAGCACCAGTTTGGTGGATATGTGCGCTATATAAGTCCACATTATTATTATTATTATTATTATTATTATTATTACATTGGTAATGTTAAATCTACTCCTATGAGTAAGCTTACTCTCTTTGAATCAAGATATACATTGAAGGGAAGGCACAGCATTGGTAATGTTGGCAAAACTGCTTCTATGAGTATGCTTACTCTCTTAGAATCAAGATATACATTGAAGGGAAGGCACAGCATTGGTAATGTTGGCAAAACTGCTTCTATGAGTATTGTGTTTTGCAGGCAGTATGATGTCACCTGTACCAGCGACACAGCGGCCACACTATTATACAACAGAAACACTTGTACCTAGTCTCTGATTGTGCATCGGTGTATTGTGTTTGACGGCAGTATGCGTCCACCTGTACCATGTGGCCACACTATTATACAACAGAAACACTTGTACCTAGTCTCTGATTGTCAACGACAGGCTGTGTTTATGGGCATAATTGCGTCACCTGTACCAGCGACACAGCGGCCACACTATTATACAACAGAAACACTTGTACCTAGTCTCTGATTGTCAACGATTGTATTGTGTTTGCAGGCAGTATGATGTCATCTTTAGCAGCGACACAGCGGCCACACTATTAGACAACACAATCACTTGTACCTAGTCTCTGATTGTCAACGATTGTATTGTGTTTGCAGGCAGTATGATGTCATCTTTAGCAGCTATATACAGCGCCACATTATTATTATTATACAATTATTGTACCTAGTCTCTGATTGTCAACGATTGTATTGTGTTTGCAGGCAGTATGATGTCATCTTTAGCAGCGACATTATTATTATTATTAGACAACACAATCACTTGTACCTAGTCTCGATTATTATTATTATTGTATTGTGTTTGCAGGCAGTATGATGTCATCTTTATGGCGAATCACAGCGGCCACTATTAGACAACACAATCACTTGTACCTAGTCTCTGATTGTCAACGATTGTATTGTGTTTGCAGGCAGTATGATGTCATCTTTAGCAGCGACACAGCGGCCACACTATTAGACAACACAATCACTTGTACCTAGTCTCTGATTGTCAACGATTGTATTGTGTTTGCAGGCAGTATGATGTCACCTGTACCAGCGACACAGCGGCCACACTATTAGACAACACAATCACTTGTACCTAGTCTCTGATTGTCAACGATTGTATTGTGTTTGCAGGCAGTATGATGTCATCTTTAGCAGCGACACAGCGGCCACACTATTAGACAACACAATCACTTGTACCTCGTCTCTGATTGTCAACGATTGTATTATGTTGTGGAGTGTCGTGGCCGAGCGGTCTAGCTTACCGGACTCAAGTTCTGGTGTTAGCAGCAGAATGTGGGTTCGAATCCCGGCCGTGACACTTGTGTCCTTGAGCAAGACACTTAACCATAATTGCTTCTCTCCACCCAGGGGTTAAATGGGTACCTATGAGGCCAGAGTTGGTTGATTAGCCCTATATGCGCTGTAATGGCAGCAATTGAGCTGTATACTCCCCAGGGAGCTGAGATGGTTTCAGGAATGATTTATGAGCCTTATGAGCAGGGGTAATAATATAATGCGCCTTGAGCACCACTTAGTTGGTGGATATGTGCGCTATAAGTCCACACATTATTATTATTATTATTATGTTTGCAGGCAGTATGATGTCACCTGTACCAGCGACACAGCGGCCACACTATCAGACAACACAAACACCAGTACCCTACTCTTTACTGCTGAAGATGATGTTCAACTGGGCACCGACTATTTGTGTCATGTGACACTGACTGTAGGCAACTATGCGAGTGTGGCAGATGAGTACGTCCCTGTCACTACGCTGGAAAATGTCGGTAAGTGCATTAGGCAGAAGATAGAACTAAGACAAGATTTAACCCTCTCAGTACCGAATTGTTTTGACATAAACAACCGCTGGTGACCGCATTGTTTGACCACTCAAGCGTGAAGCACACATTCTTACACAACAGAAAGCTTGTGTTCAAAGGCCAATTTTACAAACTCTATTATCACCTTGAAGATATCGTTTTACAGCAAAATAAATAATAAAAAATATCTTACTTATTGAATTCCCTTTCATAAAATCCAAAAAACATTAAGATCGGTCAATAAATGTCCAAGTTCTCGGTCTTTGTTTCCTCAGTGTGATCTGTAAACTCAAACACTTTTTTGTACACAAACAAATGGCACTCCGTAGGTGTTTGGCATTTCGGATCTTTCCACTCCAGTTTGAAGGGATTGCATAATAGCAACCTTATTTTATTTCACCATCAATGGAAAGATCCGATCTTGCTCTTTCCAACCATTGTAAGCTTGGGTATGGAGGGTGAACATGGACAAAACTACAGCTTTATAACAAATGGCCTTTGTGCTCAGGCTTGAGTGCTTTTTTGTGTGAAAGCATGGTCGACTAAAGTCGCCTATGGTAAGTAAGAGGGGGTATGAGTGCAGTCGACAAAAGTCGCCTATGGTAAGGAAGAGGGGGTATGAGTGCAGTCGACTAAAGTCGCCTATGGTAAGGAAGAGGGGGTATGAGTGCAGTCGACTAAAGTCGCCTATGGTAAGGAAGAGGGTATGAGTGCAGTGGACTAAAGTCGCCTATGGTAAGTAAGAGGGGTATGAGTGCAGTCGACAAAAGTCGCCTATGGTAAGGAAGAGGGGTATGAGTGCAGTCGACTAAAGTCGCCTATGGTAAGGAAGAGGGGTATGAGTGCAGTCGACTAAAGTCGCCTATGGTAAGGAAGAGGGGTATGAGTGCAGTGGGCCAAAAGTCGCCTATGGTAAGGAAGAGGGGTATGAGTGCAGTGGGCTAAAGTCGCCTATGGTAAGGAAGAGGGGTATGAGTGCAGTGGGCTAAAGTCGCCTATGGTGAAGAGGGGGTATGGTGCAGTCGACTAAAGTCGCCTATGGTAAGTAAGAGGGGGTATGAGTGCAGTCGACTAAAGTCGCCTATGGTAAGTAAGAGGGGGTATGAGTGCAGTCGACTAAAGTCGCCTATGGTAAGTAGAGGGGGTATGAGTGCAGTCGACTAAAGTCGCCTATGGTAAGTAAGAGGGGTATGAGGTGCAGTGGGCTAAAGTCGCCTATGGTGAAAGAGGGGTATGAGTGCAGTCGACTAAAGTAGCCTATGGTGAAGAGGGGTATGAGTGCAGTCGACTAAAGTCGCCTATGGTAAGTAAGAGGGGTATGAGTGCAGTGGGCTAAAGTCGCCTATGGTAAGTAAGAGGGGTATGAGTGCAGTCGACTAAAGTCGCCTATGGTAAGGAAGAGGGGTATGAGTGCAGTGGGCTCAAAGTCGCCTATGGTAAGTAAGAGGGGTATGAGTGCAGTCCAAAAGTCGCCTATGGTAAGGAAGAGGGTATGAGTGCAGTCGACTAAAAGTCGCCTATGGTAAGGAAGAGGGGTATGAGTGCAGTCGACTAAAGTCGCCTATGGTAAGGAAGGGGTGAGTGCAGTCGACTAAAGTCGCCTATGGTAAGGACGAGGGGTATGAGTGCAGTCGACTAAAGTCGCCTATGGTAAGTAAGAGGGGGTATGAGTGCAGTCGACTAAAGTCGCCTATGGTAAGGAAGAGGGGGGCTGAGTGCAGTCGACTAAAGTCGCCTATGTTAAGGAAGAGGGGGTATGAGTGCAGTCGACTAAAGTCGCCTATGTTAAGGAAGAGGGGGTATGAGTGCAGTCGACTAAAGTCGCCTATGTTAAGGAAGAGGGGGTATGAGTGCAGTCGACTAAAGTCGCCTATGTTAAGTAAGAGGGGGTATGAGTGCAGTCGACTAAAGTCGCCTATGTTAAGTAAGAGGGGGTATGAGTGCAGTCGACTAAAGTCGCCTATGGTAAGTAAGAGGGGGTATGAGTGCAGTCGACTAAAGTCGCCTATGTTAAGGAAGAGGGGGTATGAGTGCAGTCGACTAAAGTCGCCTATGGTAAGTAAGAGGGGGTATGAGTGCAGTCGACTAAAGTCGCCTATGGTAAGTAAGAGGGGGTATGAGTGCAGTCGACTAAAGTCGCCTATGGTAAGTAAGAGGGGGTATGAGTGCAGTCGACTAAAGTCGCCTATGGTAAGGAAGAGGGGGTATGAGTGCAGTGGGCTAAAAGTCGCCTATGGTAAGTAAGAGTGGGTATGAGTGCAGTCGACTAAAGTCGCCTATGGTAAGTAAGAGTGGGTATGAGTGCAGTCGACTAAAGTCGCCTATGGTAAGGAAGAGGGGGTATGAGTGCAGTCGACTAAAGTCGCCTATGGTAAGTAAGAGTGGGTATGAGTGCAGTCGACTAAAGTCGCCTATGGTAAGGAAGAGGGGGTATGAGTGCAGTCGACTAAAGTCGCCTATGGTAAGTAAGAGTGTGTATGAGTGCAGTCGACTATAGTCTCCTATGTTAAGTAAGAGGGGGTATGAGTGCAGTCGACTAAAGTCGCCTATGGTAAGGAAGAGGGTATGAGTGCAGTCGACTAAAGTCGCCTATGGTAAGGAAGAGAGGGTATGGTGCAGTCGACTAAAGTCGCCTATGGTTAAGGAAGAGGGGGTATGAGTGCAGTGCAGCTAAAGTCGCCTATGGTAAGGAAGAGGGGTATGAGTGCAGTCGACTAAAGTCGCCTATGGTAAGGAAGAGGGGTATGAGTGCAGTCGACTAAAGTCGCCTATGGTGAGGAAGAGGGTATGAGTGCAGTCGACTAAAAGTCGCCTATGGTAAGGAAGAGGGGTATGAGTGCAGTCGACTAAGTCGCCTATGGTAAGGAAGAGGGGTATGAGTGCAGTCGACTAAAGTCGCCTATGGTAAGTAAGAGGGTATGAGTGCAGTCGACTAAAAGCCTATGGTAAGTAAGAGGGGTATGAGTGCAGTCGACTAAAGTCGCCTATGGTAAGTAAGAGGGGTATGAGTGCAGTCGACTAACGTCGCCTATGGTAAGGAAAGAGGGGTATGAGTGCAGTCGACTAAAGTCGCCTATGGTAAGGAAGAGGGGTATGAGTGCAGTCGACTAAAGTCGCCTATGGTTAAGGAAGAGGGGTATGAGTGCAGTCGACTAAAGTCGCCTATGGGGAAGAGGGTGAGTGCAGTGGGCTAAAGTGCCTATGGTAAGGAAGAGGGGTATGAGTGCAGTCGACTAAAGTCGCCTATGGTAAGGAAGAGGGGTATGAGTGCAGTGGGCTAAAGTCGCCTATGGTGAAGAGGGGTATGAGTGCAGTGGACTAAAGTCGCCTATGGTAAGGAAGAGGGGTATGAGTGCAGTCGGCTAAAGTCGCCTATGGTAAGGAAGAGGGGTATGAGTGCAGTCGACTAAAGTCGCCTATGGTAAGGAAGAGGGGTATGAGTGCAGTCGACTAAAGTCGCCTATGGTAAGGAAGAGGGGTATGAGTGCAGTCGACTAAAGTCGCCTATGGTAGGAAGAGGGGTATGAGTGCAGTCGACTAAAGTCGCCTATGGTAAGGAAGAGGGGTATGAGTGCAGTGGGCTAAAGTCGCCTATGGTAAGAAGAGGGGTATGAGTGCAGTGGGCTAAAGTCGCCTATGGTGAAGGAAGAGGGTATGAGTGCAGTCGACTAAAGTCGCCTATGGTAAGGAAGAGGGGTATGAGTGCAGTCGACTAAAGTCGCCTATGGTAAGGAAGAGGGGTATGAGTGCAGTCGGGCTAAAGTCGCCTATGGTAAGGAAGAGGGGTATGAGTGCAGTCGACTAAAGTCGCCTATGGTAAGGAAGAGGGGTATGAGTGCAGTCGACTAAAGTCGCCTATGGTAAGGAAGAGGGGTATGAGTGCAGTCACTAAAGTCGCCTATGGTAAGGAAGAGGGGTATGGAGTGCAGTCGACTAAAGTCGCCTATGGTAAGGAAGAGGGGTATGAGTGCAGTGACTAAAGTCGCCTATGGAAGAGGGGAGTGAGTGCAGTGGCTAAAAGTCGCCTATGGTAAGTAAGAGTGGGTATGAGTGCAGTCGACTAAAGTCGCCTATGGTAAGGAAGAGGGGGTATGAGTGCAGTCGACTAAAGTCGCCTATGGTAAGGAAGAGGGGGTATGAGTGCAGTCGACTAAAGTCGCCTATGGCAAGGAAGAGGGGGTATGAGTGCAGTCGACTAAAGTCGCCTATGGTAAGTAAGAGGGGGTATGAGTGCAGTCGACTAAAGTCGCCTATGGCAAGGAAGAGGGGGTATGAGTGCAGTCGACTAAAGTCGCCTATGGTAAGGAAAGAGTTAAAGGAGTGTGTATACCATTCAAATTACCCAAAAAGAAACTTAGAGAACTAAGCCCCCCCCCCAAAAAAAAAGGTCTCCTGTTTCTGGTCTCCGTGCGCCTCGCCTCAGACCCGCGTGTCAGCATTTTTAATTTTCTTTTTTTTGTGCTATGAAACGATGTCCAATTGCAGCCAAAATTTCTGGATTGATTGGTATTCTGCTGTGCTGTGTTTTAAACACTTTTTTTTCTTCACATAGGGGTATGAACGTTTGCCCAATTTGTGAGGCCTCTCTTATCCACCATACTTTGTATATGGGAAATAATAATAATAATAATAATAATACAGAAGATTTATAATGCGCACATATCCACCAAGAAGTGCTCAAGGCGCTTCACAGTAAACAAGAAATCATACAATAGCATAACAATACAATAGCAGATGCAATATAATACTAAACAAAAGATCAAAAATGCATAAATGAATGTTAATAATAATAAACTGTACTTATATAGCGCCTCACACAAAATGTCCCGAAGCGCTTACAAAAATTAAAAGTTAATTAAAGAGGTAAGGTTTTAGCATTGATTTGAAAATGTTTTCATTTGGAGCAGTTTTTATGAAATTTGGCAAATTGTTCCACAGTGTGGGTGAAGAATGTGAGAACGAGCGATGGCCATATGATTTGGTGCGAGTGATGTATGGGACGAGTTGAGATGAAGAGCTGGAACGGAGGGTACGACGAGGTTGATATGGATGAAGGAGTTCATGGAGGTAGTGGGGTGCGGTGCGGAATGGTTGAGGGATTTGTATGTCAGAAGTAGGATTTTGAATTCTATGCGTTTGGAGACAGGTAACCAATGGAGTATTGGGGTGATATGTTGCCGAGGTGATGAGCGGTGATGAGTTTTAATACCCAATTGTTTCTATTTTGTTTTATATCTCGACATATTGTACTTTTATTATATTCTTTTGTACAGAGCGCTGAGATTTGTATGTAGTGCGCTATATAAGAACAATACATTATCATTATCATTATTTAGACTTTTGTTCAGCCAGCAGACATTTTGCACTGGAACGTAACTTGCGAGAGGGGGCATAACGTTTCAACAAGTCAGATATATATAATGGTGCACAATCATTCAAAGATTTGAAAACGATAAGCAATATTTTATAAATAATACGATATGATATTGGCAGCCAATGCAGATCTTTCAGGATGGAGGTGATATGGCATGATTTTTTCGAGAGAGTCACAATACGTGCAGCAGTGTTTTGAATCTTTTGAAGTCGTCGTAGTTGATCCTGAGGAAGTCCACAAAGCAGGGAATTTACCATATCAAGACGAGATGTTATGAAGGAATGGACAATTTGTTCTGTTGCATCATAATTAAGATATGTGGTCGCCACATATACCTGCATCACGTATTTCCCTGTTGGGGAAAAACAAATTATTTCAACAAAAAAAAACCCAGCGCGTCAACGCACCAATTTTGAAGCCAACTCATGACCAGAAACAGGAGACTTTTTTGGGGACGTAAGAGTAGATTTATATAGCTTGGTGAAATTCTTACATTGGGTGATAAACAATTGATTTAATTTTTAGCCCTACACCGACGTGTGTATAGCACTGTATGCTCAGTGTTTTCCGAGTGTCTGTGAACAAACTTCACAGGCGACTCGGGCGGGATTCGAACCCATGACCTCCTGCTTACTAGTGCAGACGTCTTAACCTCTCGACCACCGAGCTTACCCGATGACGATTGGCCAGCTAGAATCTTATATAGCAGCGGGTTTCGTGATTTAAAGAGGTGTATACACCATTCAAATTACCTCCCCCCCCCCCAAAAAAAAAAAGAAGAAAACTAATAGGTTAAAGCTTACCTTTACATACTCGAGGAGTGTCATCACCAAGCAATTCATTATTATCGTCGTGTGCCCGGAAGAAGGACGTAACGAAAGTGTGACCGGCAAAAGGTCGTAATAATAATAATAATGTGTGGACTTATATAGCGCACGTATCCACCAACTGAGTGGTGCTCAAGGCGCATATTATTACCCCTGGTCATAAGGCTCATAAGGCTCATAAATCATTCCTGAAACCATCTCAGCTCCCTGGGGAGTATACAGCTCAATTGCTGCCATTACAGCGCATATAGGGCTAATCAACCAACTCTGCCCTCACAGGTACCCATTTAACCCCTGGGTGGAGAGAAGCAATTATGGTTAAGTGTCTTGCTCAAGGACATAAGTGTCACGGCTGGGATTTGAACCCACATTCTGCTGCTAACACCAGAACTTGAGTCCGGTAAGCTAGACCGCTCGCCACGACACTTCAATTAATGTGCAAAGTTGTGTTTCAAGAAAACTGAGTGTGAAAGTTTGGTCGTTTTTCTGCCATTCATAAGTCATTGTAGGAAACTTAAATTCCACATGGGAATGGAAAAACATGTCTTGGAAGTAATTCTAGCAACAAATATATAACAGTTACACTATGAATAACTTTACCTTGAAAATGCCCTGAAAATCTGTTTTACCGTGAAATAAATAGTGCATGGCAATTTCACGATGACACAACACCATGAAAATGCCATGAAATACTCTTGGGATTCCTTCGCCGTGAAAACGCTGTGAAAATGCCATCAACTCCTCGTGGCAGTTTTGGGACAGCTCATTAATTCTCGAGAGAGCCGTGAATTTGCCGAGAAATCACTGTGAACATTATTGCCAATATCTGAGAGGAAGAGACACCGTGAAATTGCTGTGAAATTACACTGAACTGTTATTTCACGCCAAAACAGATTTTCAGGGCATTTTCAGGGTGAAGTTGGTCATAGTGTTTTATGCCCTACTTTTTTCAAAGGAGCCATTTTATTGCTTACGACCTTCTGCTGGGACAAAAAGTTGTGCTTTGTGTGCCCGGAAGAAGGTCGTAGAGCCTTACGACCTTCTTCCGGGCACACAATGATTTAAATCTATTTTTTTACCGTCAAAATTGGCCCAAACACAGACGATACACCTTAAAATAAATTTTATATCTTTTTCCTTATTTTTTTTTACAGCTGAAACCAATGCGACAGCAACAGGGAATGACCTTAAACTGAGTGTTATATACTATGATTTCAGGTAGGAGGCAGATGCCAGACTTATAGCAAGCCTTGAATTATGGTTTTTATAGGGGCCAGACATTTCTCCCAGACATTCACCATGGCAGGCACCAAGAACATGGATGCGATTCTCACCATGCATGAGTACATTGAGGGCACATGCATACCTCCCAACATGTACGATTTTGGCGTACTTTTTACGATTTTTCACCCATTTTACGCTTTTACGATTTTATTCTTCATTTGTACGATTTTTGACAATGCCATTTTTAATTTTTTTTTTTTATAATCTTTTTTAATTTGTTATTTTTTTATTTCGCGCGCCATAGGCCGTACAAGTCTCATGGGCGAGACTTAACACAGTCTATTCCTGTGTGGTCTGTTGTTCCCGGTCGTGCGGTCCGCATAATCGCATTCACTGTAATACATTCGATCTCTGAAGGGCAAAGGAGGGACTGTCAACTAGTTTATGAATAGACGGCGTGCATTCATAAAAATCCAAGAATGAAATAGGTTTTACTCTGACAAGATTTGACCATACCTTTCGCTGTGTGCATTGCGAAACGCAACACAATGACTACCGGCTTGAAGAAAGTACTATTTTTGAAAACTGAATGTTGGGAGGTCTGCACATGTCTTCAGATCTCTGTGGATTGAAAGGGCAGCATTAGTGTTGTGATTGGCGTATTTTGGAGTTGATATGTGTACGCGCGGAATATCTCAAGTGACCATTGGCTGGCAGAAGTACATATCGTGACATTAGCGCAACAAGGTCATATCATAGTTACGACCTTGTTGCAGACATGGTCGTATCTTTTTACAAAGGTTGTATTTTTTTTCAAAGTTCCAGGATGAACACGCAAAACCTATGGAAGAAGATACAATGTTGTTGCACTCAATTGTTTTAACCAGTTTACGTCGGAGGCCGTGTATACACGCAATTTTTTTTTGCACCGCGGATCGGAGAGCGTCTAAACACGCCACAGGAAACTCCGGAATATTTGTATGCATGCTCGGTTGAGCCACGCGCGTACGGTGACATGCTCGGAAGACATGGCCACGCGCTGTGGAAGCTTCCATTAACGTGTTTGTGTGGGAAAAAGAAACCCGCACAGGGGCCCAGAAAAACTTTTTTATTCCCGACGCGAACTGGTTAATGTATGCAAATTTATGCACTATGACCTTGTTGCATTTTTGAGTTATGACCTTGTTGCGCTGATGTGACGATGTGCACTCAAATACATTAACCCTAACCCTATAGGTATTCTGGCTAGGAACCTTCCTGAACCCTAACCCCCTATAGGTATTCTGGCTAGGAACCTTCCTGAACCCTAACCCCCTATAGGTATTCTGGCTAGGAACCTTCCTGAACCCTAACCCCCTATAGGTATTCTGGCTAGGAACCTTCCTGAACCCTAACCCCCTATAGGTATTCTGGCTAGGAACCTTCCTGAACCCTAACCCCCTAGGTATTCTGGCTAGGAACCTTCCTGAATCCTCCAAAATCCGCCAGTGCACTTTTGGAAACATGCCCTTATCTTCAAAATGCACCATGCATTTTCGTTGATCTTTCATATTCAGCACTTATGGCCTGTACTTCTTGCCAGGTAGTAATTTTGCCCATTTGAAGAGGTGAAAGTACCAGTTTCCAACAGTGCTGAGTTTTTCCAAAAAAAGTGCTCCTTGGAGGATTTTGGAGGATATGGGGTGGTTAGGGTTCATGTTTATGCAGATGTATGCACTGTTGCACATACGACCTTGTTGCATTTTTGAGATATGACCTTGTTGTACTTGTGCGACAATGTGTGCGTTGGTCCATAACGTACAGGCTTACGCACACCGCTCAAATACGTTATTATACACACACATGTTGGTAAAAAACCATTCTTATATTATTTACTAGCTTTGAGCATTCTGACTTCACCCCGGTGGGGAAGGACGTCATCTCGCGGCCGAGTTACATCGTCTCGCCGTACGGGGCCTGGCTAGCCATATCAGACACCCCGTCCGGTGATTCCTTCTCTCGTTGGTTTCGTCAGGATTCTACCACAAATGACGCCATTGAATCTGATCTGGTTATTAAGTGGGATAACACTTCAGGCGTCGTCCAACCAATCAACAGGTGTGATATTTTCTCCAAGAAGACAGAGCTGTAGCATAATACACTATGAATAACTTTACCCTGAAAATGCCCTGAAAATCCGTTTTACCGTGAAATAATAATAATGATAATGTGGACTTATATAGCGCACATATCCACCAAACTGGTGCTCAAGGCGTTATATTATTACCCCTGCTCATCAGGCTCATAAATCATATCCTGAAACCATCTCAGCTCCCTGGGGTGTATACAGCTCAATTGCTGCCATTACAGCGCATATAGGGCTAATCAAACACAACAACCAACTCTGCCCTCACAGGTACCCATTTACCCCCTGGGTGGAGAGAAGAAGTGTCTTGCTCAAGGACACAAGCACCATGGTCGCGGTTGAGATTTGAACCCACATTCTGACGACTCGGCCATCAGAACACAAATCCGATGCACTAAACCGCTCGACCATGGCACTGCATAATAAATAGTTCACTGCAATTTCATGACGACACAACACCGTGAAAATGCCATGAAATACTCTTGGGATTCCTTCGCTGTGAAAACACTGTGAAAATGCCATGAACTTCTCGTGGCAGTTTTGGGGCAGCTCATTAATTCTCTGGAGCGCCGTGAATTTGCCTTGAAATCAACACTGAACATTATTGCCAATATCTGAGAGGAAGAGACACTGTGAAAATGCAGTGAAATTACGGTCAACTGTTTTTTCAAGGCAAAACTGATTTTCAGGGTATTTTCAGGGTGAGGTTGTTCATAGTGATAGAGATGGCCGTAAATGCAGAGGAGTTGGGGTCATGGGCGGATCCAGAAAATTTTTTAGGGGGGGCTGAGAATCAAAAACAATTATTTTTCAGTACTATAAAGGGTGCCGCCACTTCCTATGTGCAACGGTTAGTACAGTACTAAGTAGGTAGGGAATGGGAGTGCGTTCTCCCCTCACCTCCCCCTCTCTCTCTTTTTTCGCTCTTTTTTTTTTTTTTTTTTAGGGGGGGGGCTACCGCCCCCTTAGCCCCCCCCTGGATCCGCCAATGGGGGTTCTATAGAATTATTCCCTAAAACAAAATTGTTAAGTAAATATCTCTGTAGAATGTCATTCAGAGTTCCCTACAAAATTCCCAACAATTTTCCTGAACAATTTCACAAATGGAGTGTCGTGGCCGAGCAGAAAAGTTCTGTATTTTAGTTTTTTCTAATATTTTGAACATACTTTTTATTCAACCCCCCAAAAAAAATTGGACAAAGGGGGTTGGGTATAGGGATATAATAATAATAATAATAATAATGTGTGGACTTATATAGCGCACGTATCCACCAACTGAGTGGTGCTCAAGGCGCATTATATTATTATCCCTGCTCATAAGGCTCATAAGGTTCATAAGGCTCATAAATCATTCCTGAAACCATCTCATCTCCCTGGGGAGTATACAGCTCAATTGCTGCCATTACAGCGCATATAGGGCTAATCAACCAACTCTGCCCTCACAGGTACCCATTTAACCCCTGGGTGGAGAGAAGCAATTATGGTTAAGTGTCTTGCTCAAGGACACAAGTGTCACGGCCGGGATTCGAACCCACATTCTGCTGCTAACACCAGAACTTGAGTCCGGTAAGCTAGACCGCTCGGCCACGACACTCCATATGGGTTAGTCATTGGAATTTGTAATCTCTCTCCACCCCCCTCCCCTCTGTCTGTGAATAGAAAAAGTCGCTGATTATTAAGAGAACAGCTATAAGCCCCCAAAAATTAGTCTGGTTTCTGGTCTCCATGCGTATCGCCTCAGACCCGCGCGTTGGCATTTTTATTTTTTATTTTTTTGTGTGTGCTATGAAACGATGTCAAATTGCAGCCAAAATTGCTGGATCGATTGGAATTCTGCCCTGCTGTGCTTTAGGGAGGAGGGCCAAAGTCATGGTACAGCCAAGCCTTTGAGAAGCCCGGCCAGGCCCAGGCTACCTGGCCTCCTAATTGTCTTTTGTGAGTCCTAATCCTAGGACTAATACAGTACCTGCCAATCAACATAACCTGGGCTTCTGGAGGGCCTAGCCCAGGCAAGCAGAGCTCATTATATAGGCCAGTCGGCAGAGGAAAAGCCTGGGCCTGGCCGGGCTTCTCAAAGGCTTGGCTGTACCATGACTTTGGCCCTTGTCCCTTGCCCCTTAACCCTAACCCTAACCCTGCCAGACGCAGCAGAGTGCATCAGCTGGAAAAGTCTGATGCACTTTGATGGATTCAGCTGTCAACACCAGTGCATAAGCAGCCAAGTCTGTTTCTATTGAGAGCTGGTCCCATTGAACAATGCCAGAGTTGTATTCTGCTGCGTTTGGTGACCACAGACTCTGAGGCAGTTCGGCCTTGAGATTTGTGATAAGATGGATCTTGCTGCACTTGGCAGCCAAGTCACTTTGATAAACGATGCACTCTGTTGCGTCTGGCAGGGTTTCTAGCCAAAATACCCTGGAGGGTTAGGGTTAAACAACTTCTTCACGTAGGGGTATGAACGTTTGTCCGATTTGTGAGGCCTCTCTTAGCCACCATACTTTGTATATGGGAAATTTGGTCCCCGTGTATACATGTATCGTGTATTTCCCTGTTGGCAAAAAAAACAAAAAACGCGTGACCACACCGATTTTGAAGCCAACTGATGACCAGAAACCGGAAACTTTTTTTGGCCTAATAAATCAAAAAATTGATCTATTGTCATTGTAAGTGGCATTTGGCCAACAGACCAGCGATCCCGTATGTGACATATTAAATGGATAATTAATAATAAACTGTTTTTCAACAAATTTTTTTCTATATGACCTGGGCATATATTGAAATATGAAATTATTATTAAAATTACTTTTTGTGCTGGATGTTTCAGGTACTATTCAGAATCCTTTTTCCCGGTGGATGGGCTTGGCTTTGCTGCACAGGGACAGAGAGATTGTAACTTTATTCTCCATAACTTTGGGTAAGGAACAATACAAATTGTAAGTTTGCACCTTTCTTAACCAGTTGACGTCGGGAATATTAATTTTTTTCCGGTCCCCCGTGCGGGTTTATTTTCAGTGAAAAATCTGAAAAAATTTCTAGCCATTAATAATTTTTTTGGTCAATGAAACTAAGTTCGGACACCCAAATAAACACCTTTACTCATTGACATTTTGAGAATTAAATGGCAAGTTTTTTAATTACGGTTGTGTTTGTTCAGCACAATTAGACCGTTGGCAAGCCCCGATGCAACGTCCTATTAGCGACCAGCGCCCGGTCGAAAAGACGCCATACCTGGAGAGAGATCGAATGCCTCGTAAACAATGGATATAAATCCCTCTTTACAAATCCCTGGCTGGTACGTCAAAGGAACAGGTCTTGGATAAAGGGATTAGGCAAAAATCAACGAAAAGAGTGAACTCGTTCAGTATTTGCAGTGCATTTTGTCCGGGGCCACCGAACCGTGACCCCATGGACTCCGAGAAACGATAGCGTGTATACAAGTCAGCCGCCACGACGGCACGCCACGTGTGGCGTGTTGACAAGTCTCCTGGGGCCGATTTCACAAAGAGCTAAGATTGATCTTAACTGTGTATCAATCTTAATTGCTTAGCAAAGTGTGATGTCACAATACAAATCACTATGGTAATACTAACAACTCATCTTAAGATGAATCTTAGTGCTTTGTGAAATCGAGCCCTGGTGACACACACAAAAATCGGAATGCGTGTTTAGACGCTCTCCGATCCGCTGTCCAAAAAAAAATTGCGTGTATACACGGCCTCCGAAGCGAACTGGTTAATTTCTTATTCCACACTAAGCTGATGAATGCATTTTTTAAATCTTTGAATGAGCATGTTGTTTTTGAACCAAAAATTACCGTCACATTTTTTTATGTAATTTTTAGATCAATGCTTCATAGACACAGTAACACTTTTAAAACACTTGTCTCGAGGCTGACAGCTTATGATTATTAAATTGATATGTGTCATATATGGGGTGCCATGGCCGAGCGGTTTAGCGCATCGGACTTGTGTTCTGATGGCCGAGTTGCCAGAATGTGGGTTCGAATCCTGGCTGCGACCGTGGTACTTGTGTCCTTAACCCTAACCTTCCCAAATCCTCCAAAATCCTCTTTGCTAAAGTGAAGAATTTTGAAGGATTGAGATTACATGCTACATGCTCTTTGCTAAAGTGAAGGATTTTGGAGGATTGAGGTTATTAGGCAATACTTGCCTTTCCATGATACATGTACATCCATGTTTGTTGTAGTGATTGCAAGGTCAGTGCTTGGGTCAGTGGACACTGTTTATTGCTCCATGCATGCAGGGAGGGTCCCTGGCCATGTACATGTATCACATATTAGAAACACATGTGTGCATACATGTCATGTGAGCTTGCTTTACTACTGAAGGATTTTGGAGGATTCAGGTTATGTGTAAGCAAATGGGCCTAGGGAGTTAGGAAGGATTCAGGTTATGTGTAAGCAAATGGGCCTAGGGAGTTAGGAAGGATTCAGGTTATGTGTAAGCAAATGGGCCTAGGGAGTTAGGAAGGATTCAGGTTATGTGTAAGCAAATGGGCCTAGGGAGTTAGGAAGGATTCAGGTTATGTGTAAGCAAATGGGCCTAGGGAGTTAGGAAGGATTCGGGTTATGTGTAAGCAAATGGGCCTAGGGAGTTAGGAAGGATTCAGGTTATGTGTAAGCAAATGGGCCTTATAGGGAGTTAGGAAGGATTCAGGTTATGTGTAAGCAAATGGGCCTAGGGAGTTAGGAAGGATTAGGGTTATGTGTAAGCAAATGGGCCTAGGGAGTTAGGAAGGATTCAGGTTATGTGTAAGCAAATGGGCCTAGGGAGTTAGGAAGGATTCAGGTTATGTGTAAGCAAATGGGCCTAGGGAGTTAGGAAGGATTCGGGTTATGTGTAAGCAAATGGGCATAGGGAGTTAGGAAGGATTCGGGTTATGTGTAAGCAAATGGGCCTAGGGAGTTAGGAAGGATTCAGGTTATGTGTAAGCAAATGGGCCTAGGGAGTTAGGAAGGATTCAGGTTATGTGTAAGCAAATGGGCATAGGGAGTTAGGAAGGATTCGGGTTATGTGTAAGCAAATGGGCCTAGGGAGTTAGGAAGGATTCAGGTTATGTGTAAGCAAATGGGCCTAGGGAGTTAGGAAGGATTCAGGGTTATGTGTAAGCAAATGGGCCTAGGGAGTTAGGAAGGATTCAGGTTATGTGTAAGCAAATGGGCCTAGGGAGTTAGGAAGGATTCAGGTTATGTGTAAGCAAATGGGCCTAGGGAGTTAGGAAGGATTCGGGTTATGTGTAAGCAAATGGGCATAGGGAGTTAGGAAGGATTCAGGGTTATGTGTAAGCAAATGGGCCTAGGGAGTTAGGAAGGATTCAGGTTATGTGTAAGCAAATGGGCCTAGGGAGTTAGGAAGGATTCAGGTTATGTGTAAGCAAATGGGCATAGGGAGTTAGGAAGGATTCGGGTTATGTGTAAGCAAATGGGCCTAGGGAGTTAGGAAGGATTCAGGTTATGTGTAAGCAAATGGGCCTAGGGAGTTAGGAAGGATTCAGGGTTATGTGTAAGCAAATGGGCCTAGGGAGTTAGGAAGGATTCAGGTTATGTGTAAGCAAATGGGCCTAGGGAGTTAGGAAGGATTCAGGTTATGTGTAAGCAAATGGGCCTAGGGAGTTAGGAAGGATTCGGGTTATGTGTAAGCAAATGGGCCTAGGGAGTTAGGAAGGATTCGGGTTATGTGTAAGCAAATGGGCCTAGGGAGTTAGGAAGGATTCGGGTTATGTGTAAGCAAATGGGCCTAGGGAGTTAGGAAGGATTCAGGTTATGTGTAAGCAAATGGGCCTAGGGAGTTAGGGTTAAGGAAGACATTGTACCGTAATTGCTTCTCTGCACCCGGTAGTATAAAGTAACCTACGATAGACTGGCATTCCATCTAAGGGGAATAGAAATATTCTCAGTCGTTTCATGCCAACGAAACCGGAGATGAACACCAGCCCTGATGAGCCAATGTGGCTTGAGACGGAATTTACTTTTTTATTTTTTTTAATTTATTTTTTTTAACGCAAATTCGCCCCACACAAGGCCAATGGCCACTACAAGGTGGGGGCTACTAAGTCATTGAGTTGTTACAACGACTCCACACTGAAGAAACCAGCCCCTCGCACCGAAACAAGACAAGTTAATAACCAGCCTCTTCACTGTGCGAATAGGACTGGGAGCGGTGACTAGTCCAGAACAAGGCAGTTGATTAACTGCCTCTGCCCCTATAAGCAATTATGGTTAAGTGTCTTGCTCAAGGACACAAGTGTCACGGCCGGGATTTGAACCCACATTCTGCTGCTAACACCAGAACTTGAGTCCGGTAAGCTAGACCGCTCGGCCACAACACTCCACAAAATGTGAGGAATGTGTGCGCAGATTGGCTGGAGACACTATGAATAACTTTACCCTGAAAATGCCCTGAAAATCTGTTTTACCGTGAAATAAATAGTTCACAGCAATTTCATGATGACACAACACCGTGAAAACACCATGATATATACTTGGAATTTCTTTGCAGTGAAAACGCCGTGAAAACGACATGAATTTCTTGTGGCAGTTTTGGGGCAGCTCATTAATTCTCAAGATCGCCGTGAATTTGCCCTGAAATCACTATGAACATTATTGCCAATATCTGAGAGGAAGAGACACCATGAAATTGCCATGAAATCATGGTGAATTATTATTTCACGGCAAAACGGATTTTCAGGGCATTTTCAGGGTAAAGTTATTCATAGTGAGATCAGCTTGCTGTACATTCTGACGACTTAGGGAGGAGGGCCAAAGTCGTGGTACAGACAAGCCTTTGAGACACCTGGCGAGGCCCAGACTTTGCCCAGACCTAAGGTCCTATGTAATGCCCTAGCTGAGCAGAAAAGCCCCTTCGCTCATGAATAGATCTCGAATAGCTCTTATTGTTACTGACTGACACACCAGGCTGTCTTTTGTTCACGACTTGTAGCCATTATAATGAACTGTACTTGGCTGGGCTAGACTCTCCAGAAGCCCAGGTTAGGTTGATTGGCAGGTACTGTATCGTTACAGGATTAGGACTCACAAAAGACAGATTAGGAGGCTGGGTAGCCTGGGCCTGGCTGGGCTTCTCAAATGCTTGGCTGTACCGTGACTTTGGCCCTCCTGCCTTAGCCATCAGAACACAAGATTAACGTATTTCAGGTACAAATCCAAAAATCCAACAATTGCATTAATATTCCTAGGTAAAACTTGTAGCTTTGCATGGTGAAGAGGATAAGAAAGACTAATTGCAGTGACACCATGTGGAATTCTCAGGAGATTCTCCCGAGGACGATCAGAGCATACTGATCGAAACGTCGAGTTGTAACCCCCAGTTCTTTTCAGAACTAATTACTACTCAATTGAGAATTTCACATGGTGTCACCGCAATTAGTCTTACTTATTATAATATTCTTTTTGGTAGATTTACAAGTGCAATACGGACCGGGGTCATGTTCAACGGGACTGAGGTTATCACCGTCGGCGGAGGGGATGAGATCTGGTTGTATGTCAACAAGGTCCTTGTTCTTGAGGTACATGGAGACGTGTCCGGTAATCCCATCAAATGCAAGAAGATCAACTTGGCATCTGCTGCAGTGGAAGGTACACACAAATAACTGCGGTGAAAAGGTCAAATGCCAGGGGTCAAATGTCAAATGCCAGGGGTCAAATGTCAAACACAAACAAATAACCCTGATGTGAAACTTTTGTTGATCATTTTTCAGAATACCCAAAATCTTTCTGTTATTTGTAAATTTCACAGAGTACACAGTAAGGCTGTGCGTTTTCAGTTACATTGGGAACCAGATATGCAAAATTGGAAATCTTTGGATACCCAGGTACCCAGGTACCCAGGTACCCAGGTACCCGTAGACAATTTCGCAAAAATACTCCCGAATGTATAAAATAACCAATATGAACACAAGTTTCTCTTGTTTTATTAGAGGCATAATAAATGAGACTGGCTCTGGCAAAACCCTAAACTTGGGCCCAATTTTCAAAAGCGTGATTTTGGTATAGTTTGATTATCTAGATTTTACGGTGACACCATGTGGAATCTCAATTGAGTAGTAATTAGTTCTGAAAAGAACTGAAGGTACAACTCATGGAGTTGTACCTCCAGTTCTTTTCAGAACTAATTACTACTCAATTGAGATTCCACATGGTGTCATCGCAATTAGTCTTACTTATCATCCTCATCATGCAAAGCTACAAGTTTTACCTCTCTAGATTTTCCTCTTTCATTTGATACCAGATTTGTAGAAATCAGAAAAAAATTATTTATAAATATATATATATATATAAATTAAATCGGGAGGGTGGCCTTAGCTTTCGAACCAAACCGGACCTTCATCAGAGGCTTTGACAAAAAACACATCCATTTATAGGGAAAAGAGAAAGCAAAGGATCATGGGACGGGATCCAAAAAGGCGGGAAAATAGTAGCCAATTAAAGATAAGCATCAGTCTAGAAAAGCCAATAGTAGTATCAGAAGTGAACAAAGCGGGGATTATTGAGCCACACAATAAGTGGATGTGGCAGCTATATATATATATTGGAGTCAATTTGAAGTACAAATGAAGTAAAACTTCACAAATAGTACAGTTTTACTATAATAATAATAATAATAATAATGTGGACTTATATAGCGCACGTATCCACCAAACTGGTGCTCAAGGCGCATTACATTATTACCCCTGCTCATCAGGCGCATAAATCATTCCTGAAACCGTCTCAGCTCCCTGGGGAGTATACAGCTCAAGTGCTGCCATTTCGGCGCATAGGGCTAATCAAACACAACAACCAACTCTGCCCTCACAGGTACCCATTTATCCCTGGGTGGAGAGAAGCAATTATGGTAAAGTGTCTTGCTGAAGGACACAAGCACCATGGTCGCGGTTGGGATTCGAACCCACATTCTGACGACTCAGCCATCAAAACACAAATCCGATGCACTAAACCGCTATGACCATGGCACTCCAACAAAGTATGAACCCATTTACATGTAGTCAAGCTCTTTATTAATTTGATAGAACAAGGACTTAATTATTTTCTGCAGGTGGGGGATATGTAACGCCTGAAGAAGGAACTATTGTGAATGGAGAATGCGTCATCACAGACTCTGTACTGGATGAACAAGTGTTTTTACAGATGGAGGTGACACTATGAATAAATTTACCCTGAAAATGCCCTGAAAATCTGTTTCACCGTGAAATAAATAGTTCACGACAATTTCATGACGACACAACACCGTGAAATTGCCATGAAATACTGTTGGAATTCCTTCGCCGTGAAAACACTGTGAAAATGCCGTGAACTTCTCGTGGCAGTTTGGGGGAGGGGCAGCTCATTAATTCTCGAGAGCACCATGAATTTGCCGTGAAATCACAGTGGACATTATTGCCAATATCTGAGATTAAGAGGCACTGTGAAATTGCAGTGAAATAACGGTGAACTGTTATTTTGAGGCAAAATGGATTTTCAGGGTATTTTCAAGGTGAAGTTGTTCATAGTGTGAGTAAAATAACAATGTAGTCTGGGGGAGTTATGGGGATGCAAATGCACTCCGTCCCCCCTCTCTCCATTCCCCATCCTTTGCTGGACAAGAAAGTTCCACTTGCCATAATCTATTTCTAGATTGATAAAATTATTGCGTCGGGTGATAAACAATTGAATTGATTTTGCCCTTACACCGACGTAATGTATGAAGCACTATATACTCAGTGCTTTCTGAGTGTCTGTTAAAAGAATTCCACAGGCGACTCGGGCGGGATTCGAACCTACGACTTCTTGGATGAGCTTTAAAGGAGAATGGCCAAAGTCGTGGTACAGCCAAGCCTTTGAGAAGCCCGGGTTACCTGGCATCCTAATATGTATTTTGTGAGTCCTAATCCTGTAACAATACAGTACCCAATCAACCTAACCGGGGCTTCTGGAGGGCCTAGCCCAGCCAGGTAGAGCTCATTATAATGGCTGCAGTTGTAAACAAAAGACAGCTGAGGTGTCAGTCAAGTCTGTGTTAACAATAAGAGCTATTTGAGATATATTCATTAGTAAAGGGTCTTTTGTGCTCAGCTAGGGGATTATATAGGCCCATAGGCCTGGGCAAAGCCTGGGCCTGGCCGGGCATCTCAAGGCTTGGTTGTACCACGACATTGGCCCTACTCCCTAAGACGTTTGCACAAGCAGGAGGTCGTGGGTTTGAATCCCGCCTGAGCGATACCACTGTTGCCTTTAATTCCAACAAGATCAGTGCACCATTTCACTCGGCTTTGCCTTGTGAAATTGAACGGTGCGGATATCACCTCAGGATATATTTCTACCATTGTACTGTGAAGCACTCGATATATATATAATATTTTACCCTCTCCAAACAGATTGGTGAGAGCTATCACTTTGACCTCTTCCACACTGAGCGTAACCCATGCTCGTCAGAGCTATTCCTTGAAATCCAAGGCATCGACTTCCTTCCGATCGATGCAGAAAACCCACCCTTTGACTACGTGATCACAGTTGATGAAGATCTCCACCTCAATGCTGTCATTGAGTCGATATGGGTGGCGGATGTCTTCTCTACTGGTCCAAACTTCCAAGTGACGATTACAAGTGGTATGTATGTTACAGTTGAAAGTAAAGTGTATAGTTGTGTTGGATTTCTTTGAAAATTTTTTACATGTATGCACATATATGTTAGTCTTGGTCAAACACGAACCGCTACAATCATGAACTGCTACAATCACGAACTGCTACAATCACGAATCGCTACAATCACGAATCGCTACAATCACGAATCGCTACAATCACGAACTGCTACAATCACGAACCGCTACAATCACAAACCGCTACAATCACGAACCGCTACCACACACAAACCGCTACAATCACAAACCGCTACAATCACGAACCGCTACAATCACGAACCGCTACAATCACAAACCGCTACCATACACAAACCGCTACAATCACGAACCGCTACAATCACGAACCGCTACAATCACGAACCGCTACCACACACACGAACCACTACCACACACAAACCGCTACAATCACGAACTGTTACAATCACGAACCGCTACAATCACGAACCGCTACCACACACACGAACCACTACCATACACAAACCGCTACAATCACGAACCGCTACAATCACGAACCGCTACCACACACACGAACCGCTACAATCACGAACCGCTACAATCGCAAACCCGCTACAATCACGAACCGCTACCATACACGAACCACTACCATCACGAACCGCTACAATCACGAACCGCTACAATCACAAACCGCTACCCTACACGAACTGCTACAATCACGAACCGCTACCATACACGAACTGCTACCATACACGAACTGCTACAATCACGAACCGCTACCACACACACGAACCGCTACAATCACGAACCGCTACAATCACAAACCGCTACCCTACACGAACTGCTACAATCACGAACCGCTACCATACACGAACTGCTACCATACACGAACTGCTACAATCACGAACCGCTACCACACACACGAACCGCTACAATCACGAACCGCTACCACACACACGAACCGCTACAATCACGAACCGCTACCACACACACGAACCGCTACAATCACGAACCGCTACCACACACACGAACCGCTACCACACACACGAACCGCTACCACACACACGAACCGCTACAATCACGAACCGCTACAATCACGAACCGCTACCACACACACAAACCGCTACAATCACGAACCGCTACCACACACACGAACCGCTACCACACACACGAACCGCTACAATCACGAATTCTACAATCACGAACAGCTACAATCACGAACCGCTACCACACACACAAACCGCTACAATCACGAACCGCTACCACACACACGAACCACTACCATACACAAACCGCTACAATCACGAACCGCTACAATCACGAACCGCTACCACACACACGAACCGCTACAATCACGAACCGCTACAATCGCAAACCCGCTACAATCACGAACCGCTACCATACACGAACCACTACCATCACGAACCGCTACAATCAAGAACCGCTACAATCACAAACCGATACCCTACACGAACTGCTACAATCACGAACCGCTCCCCTCCACGATCCGCTACCATACACGAACTGCTACAATCACGAACCGCTACCACACACACGAACGCTACAATCACGAACGCTACAATCACAAACCGCTACCCTACACGAACTGCTACAATCACGAACCGCTACCATACACGAACTGCTACCATACACGAACTGCTACAATCACGAACCGCTACCACACACACGAATGCTACAATCACGAACCGCTACCACACACACGAACCGCTACAATCACGAACCGCTACCACACACGAACCGCTACAATCATGAACCGCTACCACACACACGAACCGCTACCACACACACGAACCGCTACCACACACACGAACCGCTACAATCACGAACCGCTACAATCACGAACCGCTACCACACACACAAACCGCTACAATCACGAACCGCTACCACACACACGAACCGCTACCACACACACGAACCGCTACAATCACGAACCGCTACCACACACACGAACCGCTACAATCACGAACCGCTACCACACACACAAACCGCTACAATCACGAACCGCTACCACACACACGAACCGCTACCACACACACGAACTGCTATCAAACACAGCCTTGGGAACGTTGTATAATCCCCCCCCCTCCCCCCCGACTCAATGCAATGGTCTACCAATAATTCTGTTACCATTTACAGGTAATGAAGCGAGACATTTCACCCTCAAGAACAACACAGCAGCAAATATTGCTGATGGTGAAGCCCCTACTGCTCAACCGCCAACTGCTACCTATTACGCGAATGGTACAGCCTTCATTACATGTGACTCTATCCCACAGATTGGTAAGTTTTCAGATAAATAGGGGTGTTGACAACCCTCCTAGAAGAGGGGTACTGTGGCAATACCACAGCATATATAACCTACGGACGGACAGCGCAGACTGTAATCTTAAATACTGCATTGCAAGCACGTTCATATTTATGCAAGACACAATCACTGGCCTATTCCACCATGCAACGTTTCACACTTCACATTCATTTGCCCATGTTGCAGCGTAAGGCCAATTAGGTCTGATCCGGGTATCCGGATACCCGACCGAAACTGTCATTGCCCTGTTCCATTTTTCGGTTCCAATTACCCGTAAATGACTTTTTAAAATTCGGACTTAACATTTGAGTGGTAAGCAAGACTAATTGCGGTGACACCATGTGGAATCTCAATTGAGTAGTAATTAGTTCTGAAAAGAACTGGAGGTTCAACTCGACGTCTCTGATCGTCCTCATTTGAGTGGTGCGAACAGAAATCTTTGACTCTTCTACAATGTAATGTTTACACTTTTACAGACAATTATCTTTAAATTCAAGAGATTGCGCTCCAATAAAGAAAAGATCGATTTAAGTGCTGTATCCTCTGTATTATAAAAGTCAATTTGTTACCATTTACAGTACATGTATTTGTACACCACCGGACTCGGCATGTTTTCAACAAAAATGAAAACGGGTCTCCGGGTATACAAAGTTTCCTGATTTCGGGTATCCGGTTCCAAAAATATCCGAAAACGCACAGCCCTAAGGCGCTAAATCGTCTTTCAAGAAGCCCTACTTCAGAAGAGTGCGTTCTTAGGAAAATACAACATCTTAATTAAGCTTGTGAAATGCTCATAAAATACTGCAACCATCGCATTTCCCCCAATTTATACTCCCGGGTGGAGAGTAGCAATCATGGCTAAGTAAATTGGTACATTTGTCTCTGTGTACAGTGACGGAACCAAACGAGGCAGCGACAGAAACCTTTGATGTCCATTCAGATAAAGCACTCATAACACTGGCTACTGAACTAGATTATGAGACGGGGACGTCATCGTACTTTCTTAAACTCAGTGTCATTGATGTAAACGCTGATCCACAGTACGAGGGCAGTCTAACAGTACAGGTAAGAATGGTTTCAGATTGCTCGGAAGGGAGACATGGGGTGGGGGAAGTGAAACACAATCCCAGTTTAACTCTTTCTCTACCATTGGCGACTTTAGTCGACAACACACATACCCCCTGTTGCTTACCGTTGGTGACTTTAGTTTTACAAATCTACCTCACTACACAACATTGTACTGTATAAGAATAGCCTTTATTCTGTATTCATGCAACCTTCACTCAGAACGCTAGAACAACAGTAATGATCCCTAGAATATCTCTACTTAAACACAAAGAAAAAGAAAACGCACTAGAACAGAACTGACAATAGCGCCCTCTGTAGTGGAGAGGGGCGCTAGGTATTTACATCCCCAATGTTGTGTGTGACACCGATCGACCAAGGTCACCACACACACAGCACTTAATTGGGAGTATCATGACCAGCTTTTAAAACAGCTGTATTTTTTCCCTTCTTCGCAGTCCATACCCATGCTATATATGGTTGGAAAGACTGATTCCTTATCTTTCTAATGGTATAGCCCAACCTACATGTTGCTATTATAGAAATCAGACATAATACAAGTCAATCCTTTCAATGGCCATTTGTGCTATGGAACGCCATACACTTGTGTACAAAATGCTCTCTGTGTTTGTGAAACAAAGTCAGGGGAAGTAAAATAAATAACCTGATCATTTTATATGCAATGCCAATGATTTTGGTATCATATGAAAGGGAATTTCGTAAGCAACAATCATTTCATTGAATATATCTTTCTCCAACAAATTCTCCATGATGAAAAACGAGTTTAGAAAAAGTGCCTGTAAATGGATGCATACTGTTGTGCAATAATGTGTGAATTCATGCATGACTGGGCAAACAATTCGGTAACCAGTGGGACATCCTGTTGAAACAAATCGGTAATGAAAGGGTTCAATGCATGTTTCATCGGGTCAGAGCAGAAAGGACTTATAAGGACCCAAAAAAGTCTCTTGCTTCTGGTCTTGCCGCGCATGTCGCCTCAGACCAACGTGTCACTATTTTTATTTTTTATGAACGATCATATTCTGTTAAAATTTCTCAGAAAAAAATAATTTATCAGCTGGCACTTAGAAGAGATCTTTTTCACCATTTCACCAATTTCATCAAATTTATGAGAAACAATTTTCAAAATAATGGTTATTGGCCTTACGTTTCGAGCCTAGCACTAAGTTCTTTCTCAAAGGCAAAATGAGACAGAACACAAACATATATACATGTAAATACATGAACACAAGAGTGAGCAGAAGTTAGGAAGGAGGGCCAAAGTCGTGGTACAGCCAAGCCTTTGAGAAGCCCAGCCAGGCCTAGGCTTTGCCCAGGCATATGGGCCTATATAATTCCCTAGCTGAGCACAAAAGACCCTTAATTATCATATCACTAACGTAGACTTGACTGACATGTCAGCTGTCTTTTGTTCGCAACTGCAGCCATTGTAATGAGCTCTACTTGACTGGGCTAGGCCTTCCAGAAGCCCTGGTTACTTTGATTGGCAAGTACTGTATTGTTACAGGATTAAGACCCACAACATACAGATTAGGAGGCCAGGTAGCCCTGGCCTGGCCGAGCTTCTCAAAGGCTTGGCTGTACAATGACTTTGGCCCTCATCCCTTAATTAGGTGTGAAATGAACTCAAAAGAAATATAGAGTCAGGTACTGGTCCTGGGACTGGAAAACAGAGGGATTACACACGAATAGATAGAGGGAGCTTTTGGCTGGAGAATATGTTATGAGATTAGTGAAAAGCAATGAGTCAGACAGGAGGAGTAAAACAAAACGGGCAAATGGACTAACAAGCGAAACACTTTTCTTTTGAATTTGTGAATAGATTCATGTCCTTGATGTGAATGACAATTGCCCAGTCGTATCTAACAATAGTCTAGAGTTCTTCCCGTTACCGGTACTACAGCAAGATCCATTGACTGATGTCGTAGCAACAGACGCCGACAGCGAGGCAAACAGCGAGATTACCTACCACACGTCTTCTATAACACAAACGTGAGTCTAAGATTTCGAAATCAGGTTGGGGTAGTTATTTGTAGATCAGGTTGGGGTAGTTATTTGTAGATCAGGTTGGGGGTAGTTATTTGTAGATCAGGTTGGGATAGTTATTTGTAGATCAGGTTGGGATAGTTATTTGTAGATCAGGTTGGGATAGTTATTTGTAGATCAGGTTGGGGTAGTTATTTGTAGATCAGGTTGGGATAGTTATTTGTAGATCAGGTTGGGGTAGTTATTTGTAGATCAGGTTGGGATAGTTATTTGTAGATCAGGTTGGGGTAGTTATTTGTAGATCAGGTTGGGATAGTTATTTGTAGATCAGGTTGGGGTAGTTATTTGTAGATCAGGTTGGGGTAGTTATTTGTAGATCAGGTTGGGATAGTTATTTGTAGATCAGGTTGGGATAGTTATTTGTAGATCAGGTTGGGGTAGTTATTTGTAGATCAGGTTGGGGTAGTTATTTGTAGATCAGGTTGGGGTAGTTATTTGTAGATCAGGTTGGGGTAGTTATTTGTAGATCAGGTTGGGGTAGTTATTTGTAGATCAGGTTGGGGTAGTTATTTGTAGATCAGGTTGGGGTAGTTATTTGTAGATCAGGTTGGGATAGTTATTTGTAGATCAGGTTGGGGTAGTTATTTGTAGAGCAGGTTGGGATAGTTATTTGTAATAATAATAATAATAATGTGGACTTATATAGCGCACGTATCCACCAAACTGGTGCTCAAGGCGCATTGTATTATTACCCCTGTTCATCAGGCTCATAAATCATTCCTGAAACCATCTCAGCTCCCTGGGGAGTATACAGCTCAATTGCTGCCATTACAGCGCATATAGGGCTAATCAAACACAACAACCAACTCTGCCCTCACAGGTACCCATTTACCCCTAGGTGGAGAGAAGCAATTATGGTAAAGTGTCTTGCTCAAGGACACAAGCACCATGGTCGCGGTTGGGATTCGAACCCACATTCTGACAACTCAGCCATCATTATTTGTAGAGCAGGTTGGGGTAGTTATTTGTAGATCAGGTTGGGGTAGTTATTTGTAGATCAGGTTGGGGTAGTTATTTGTAGATCAGTTTGGGGTAGTTATTTGTAGATCAGGTTGGGGTAGTTATTTGTAGATCAGGTTGGGGTAGTTATTTGTAGAGCAGGTTGGGATAGTTATTTGTTGAGCAGGTTGGGGGTAGTTATTTGTAGATCAGGTTGGGGTAGTTATTTGTAGATCAGGTTGGGGTAGTTATTTGTAGATCAGGTTGGGATAGTTATTTGTAGATCAGGTTGGGATAGTTATTTGTAGATCAGGTTGGGATAGTTATTTGTAGATCAGGTTGGGGTAGTTATTTGTAGATCAGGTTGGGGTAGTTATTTGTAGATCAGGTTGGGGTAGTTACATTTTTGTATTTGTAGATCAGTTTGGGGTAGTTATTTGTAGATCAGTTTGGGGTAGTTATTTGTAGATCAGTTTGGGGTAGTTATTTGGGGTAGTTATTTGGGATAGTTATATGCTGATCAGGTTGGGGTAGATATTCAGGATAGTTATTCAGAGATCAGATTGGGGTAGTTATTTGTAGATCAGTTTGGGGTAGTTATTTGTTGAGCAGGTTGGGGTAGTTATTTGAAGATCAGGTTGGGGTAGTTATTTGTTGAGCAGGTTGGGGTAGTTATTTGAAGATCAGGTTGGGGTAGTTATTTGTAGATAAGATTGGGGTAGTTATTTGTAGATAAGATTGGGGTAGTTATTTGTAGATCAGTTTGGGGTAGTTATTTGTTGAGCAGGTTGGGGTAGTTATTTGAAGATCAGGTTGGGGTAGTTATTTGTAGATCAGGTTGGGGTAGTTATTTGTAGATAAGATTGGGGTAGTTATTTGTAGATCAGTTTGGGGTAGTTATTTGTAGATAAGATTGGGGTAGTTATTTGTAGATCAGTTTGGGGTAGTTATTTGTAGATCAGTTTGGGGTAGTTATTTGGGATAGTTATATGCTGATCAGGTTGGGGTAGATATTCAGGATAGTTATTCAGAGATCAGATTGGGGTAGTTAGGTATGGACATGCCCAATTTTCCATCAGATTAACAGAATCTCTATGGGTCATTCCAGCAGGTTGGGGCAAGCTTTGTGACACGGGGTCCTTGTTACGTAGGTAGATGTACCATTCATTATCCTTATTATGAGTACACATTCTTGGGTCATTCCAGCAGGTTGGGGCAAGCTTTGTGACATGGTGTCCTTGTTACGTAGGTACATGTAGATGTACCATTCATTATCCTTATTATGAGTGTACATTCTTGGGTCATTCCACCAGGTTGGAGCAAGCTTTGTGACAGGGTGTCCTTGTTACGTAGGTAGATGTACCATTCATTATCCTTATTATGAGTGCACATTCTTGGGTCATTCCACCAGGTTGGGGCAAGCTTTGTGACTTGGTGTCCTTGTTACGTAGGTAGATGTACCATTCATTATCCTTATTATGAGTTCACATTCTTGGGTCATTCCACCAGGTTGGAGCAAGCTTTGTGACAGGGTGTCCTTGTTACGTAGGTAGATGTACCATTCATTATCCTTATTATGAGTGCACATTCTTGGGTCATTCAAATTAGGGGCAATGAAATCAATCTTGTGTCCTTGAATAGGAAGATGTACAATTCATTATCCTTAATAAGGAGTCATAATAAATGATAATAAATGGATTATGACAGGGTTGAGTACGTGTGACTCCAGTGTTCAAACTCCTTACTTATGAGTGCCATTCTCATTTTTTCAATCAAAATCCAACAGCTAAGTGCCTTGAATTGGAGTTGAGTACTGTTATGGCAAGTGGACTGTTGGAGTTTGATGGGTTGAGTACTGTAAACCAGCAACAGTCAACCATGGTGTTGGGATTTGATAGGTTGAGGAAGGTTTCTAGTAAAAATGCTTAGGGAGTTAGGGTTAAATTACTGATTATAAGTGATTTCCAATTAGCAAACAGTCATTGCATGTTACACATTTAATATAATATACTTTGCAGACCAATGGTCAACGACACCTTCTCAATACTGCAGTTGACGATCATGGCAGTCGACGGCGGTAACCCGGCACGCGGGGCGATCGTCAACATCACCGTAACCCTTAGCAACACCTGCCTCTATGATGCCATCAATGAGCCAGTTGAGGTGAAACTCTACATTGACATTGCCGACAATGGATTGTATTTGCGAGTACCCAAATATTACGCGATTGTCTTTGGTAAGTAAAGTCAGTTTTCGGATCCGGACTGACACCATGCCATTCAGTCTGGTGGCCATGTTCTCTCGATGGCAGAATCCCAGCAAATTATACTCTAAGGCACCTTCTCAAAACTATTCTGGGATAAGTTGCGGGAAAGTTTTTCCTCAAAGGGTATATCATTGTGGAAACGTTGCGGGTGGATTCTTTTCCTAGATAGATTTTTTCCCCCAATACAAAGCACACATTTAGGGAGGAAGTCCAAAGTCATGGTACAGCCAAGCCTTTGAGAAGCCCGGCCAGGCCCAGGCTTTTCCCCTGCCTACTGGCCTATATAATGAGCTCTGCTTGCCTGGGCTAAGCCCTCCAGAAGCCCAGGTTATGTTGATTGGGAAGTACTGTATTGTTACAGGATTAGGACTCACAAAAGACAATTAGGAGGACAGGTAGCCTGGGCCTGGCCAGGCTTCTCAAAGGCTTGGCTGTACCATGACTTTGTCCCTCCTCCCTTACGTGGAATATGTTTGTAGACTCCCCACTGAGCAGTCTGCGGTTTGGCCAACTGATGAGATCTCACAGCCCTTTGCGGTTTTGAGAGGCCAGGCAATGTTTACGAAATGTGACATGCCTGATTTATTTTGTGAAAGTATTAATCAAGGACAATCTAGTCTTACTTGATGTCAATGAAAGAGCCTGATCTTTAGCAACAGAACACATAGGTTTACTTGTAATACAGATGCAAAATTCTTCAATACCATGAAGATTTTAAGAATAAAATGTTCTTCGGCAGTAGTAACATCACAATCACTCGGCCAGTGACCAAACCGCAAATCCACCCAGCAGGGACCACCCACTTGCTACCATTAGATAATGATCTCAATGTCTGCGGTTTAGTCTTCATGTAAACAAATTGCCTGGTCTCGTTTCAATACTTTCCCCGCAAACTTATCCGCAATATATTCAGACTGCTTGGGGATACTGTGCGGGTTGAAAAATCAACTGCGGGGACATCTCCCCGCAAGTTATCCCGGAGTAGTTTTGAGAAGGTGCCTAAGTACTACAATAAGAGTGCAGGAGGGGCCAGTTAGCCGTACTAAGCTGGTAAAGACCAAGAGGCTTGGTGGTCGAGCGGTTAAGACATCTGCTTTAGTAAGCAGGAGGTCGTGAATTCGAGTGTACAGTGCTTCATACATAAGGGACCCTCGCCAATCTCGCCCGCAAAAACCACTGGGTCATTCTCGCAGTATTAGCGTGAGACTCGCCCGGAAAGCAGTGATGAAGCTGCAGTCCTCAAAAAACTTCCATCGTTAACTCCCTAATTCATTGACAAAAGTGTTTCCGCAGAGCAATAGACCTTTTGAATTACCAATTAAGCCTTTCCATTGTGTGGACGGATTAACGTTGGGCCAAACATTGCCCAGCCAGGCAAAGCGGTTACATCAAACTAGCGTGGGCAGCTTCTATTGTTAAGGTTTTTCTAAAGGTCTTGTAGGAGACTTGGAGTAAAAAAAAAATAGTGAGGGCTAGAATTTTTGCGGGTGAGAATTTAGATTGTTCCGGGTGGAGTTAGTGGGCGAGATTGGCTAAGGTGCCTTAGTCGGTAGAAGTGCAAAATCAAATCAATTGTTTATCACCCGACGCAAGAATTTCATCAGTCTATAAATATTGCGGTACCCGCTTCTGTATAGGATTCTAGCCAGCCAAACTCAGTGCATACTCGGTGGTCGAGAGGTTACGATGTCGTCACTCGTAAGCAGGAGGTCGTGGGTTTGAATCCCGCCCGAGTTGCCTGTGTAGTTTTTTCACAGACACTCGGAAAGCACTGAGCATACAGTGCTATACACACGTGGGTGTAGGGCAAAATTAAATCAATTGTTTATCTCCCGACGCAAGAATTTCACCAATCTATATATATCGCGGAACCCGCTGCTATATAGGATTCTAGCCGGCCAATCGTCATCGGGCAAGCTCGGTGGACGAGAGGTAAGACGTCTGCACGACCAAGCTTGAGGTCGTGGGTTCGAATCCCGCCCGAGTCGCCTGTGTAGTTTTTTCACAGACACTCGGAAAGCACTGAGCATACAGTGCTATACACACGTCGGTGTAGGGCAAAATTAAATCAATTGTTTATCTCCCGACGCAAGAATTTCACCAATCTATGTTTATCAAAATTTTTGTTTATCACCTGACGCAAGAATTTCATCAATGTATTGATAGGCATTGTTACCAACTTCACATCAACTTCACTTTCGGATAATACGTTGTTAATGTCTTAACCCCTTGAGTACGCTATTATTTATACCGAGAGTGAAGGTGGTTGCGGCCAACCACGGAATGTCTTTGTGGCCGTGGAGCACCGGGTCAAACCCGGCCGTGGATCCGGACATGTGCACAACTTCGCTGTTCAGCCAAGCGTATAGACAGAACAATAAGTGGCCATTCATCGTACGTGAAGTCCCCACATAGTGTAATTGAAAGGCCGGTGTTCAGAAAGGTCATGAAAAGGCTGTATTCAGAATGCTCTCGAAAGACCAATCTATTATATAACAATGTGGAGTGCCATGGTCGAGCGGTTTAGTGCATCGGATTTGTGTTCTGATGGCTGAGTTGTCAGAATGTGGGTTCGAATCCCAGCCGTGACCGTGGTGCTTGTGTCCTTGAGCAAGACACTTTACCATAATTGCTTCTCTCCACCCAGGGGTTAAATGGTTACCTGTGAGGGCAGAGTTGGTTGATTAGTCCTATATGCGCTGTAATGGCAGCAATTGAGCTGTATACTCCCCAGGGAGCTGAGATGGTTTCAGGAATGATTTATGAGCCTTATGAGTAGGGGTAATAATATAATGCGCCTTGAGCACCACTTAGTTGGTGGATACGTGCGCTATATAAGTCCACACATTATTATTATTATTAATCCATTTCAAGAACAATATGGTCCACCAAACTATCAGCCTTCTTGAAGATTTCAATTCAAGGCAAATTCTCAGCAAATACAGCTGGAAAATCTATTAATTCACCGGCCGCGGCTATAGCCGTCAACCGTACGCAAAGGGTTAATAAGATAATTACTAATGCTGTACGTTTAATAAGTGAATAACAGTTTGTCGTGTGGTCATTACCACAGTTTAACGACCGGTTTTGGGCGAGGTCCTAATTGCCCGTGTCAAACTGTTATTCCCATTCATAAATACCTTGGGGAGCTAATATCGACTGTCCACCCTCCAAACCATGTTATATTTGTATACTGTACCTTTTATAAGTGAATAACAGTTTGTCGTGTGGTCATTACCACAGTTTAACGACCGGTTTTGGGCGTGGTCACTGGTCGTGGGCGATGTCCTAATTGCCCGTGTCAAACTGTTATTTCCATTCATAAATACCTTGGGGAGCTAATATCGACTGTCCACCCTCCAAACCATGTTATATTTGTATACTGTACCTTTTATAAGTGAATAACAGTTTGTCGTGTGGTCATTACCACAGTTTAACGACCGGTTATGGGCGTGGTCACTGGTCGTGGTCACTGGTCGTGGGCGTGGTCCTAATTGCCCGTGTCAAACTGTTATTCCCATTCATAAATGCCTGTATCGATTTCGTTTTCAAAATGTAAAAAAAAAAATATGACTTTCGGGAACTAGTTTGTCAACTTCCAATACCTTGGGGAGCTAATATCGACTGTCCACCCTCCAAACCATGTTATATTTGTATACTGTACCTTTTATAAGGGAATAACAGTTTGTCGTGTGGTCATTACCACAGTTTAACGACCGGTTTTGGGCGTGGTCACTGGCTGAAGGCGATGTCCTGATTGCCCGTGTCGATTTCGTTTACAAAATGTAAAAAAAAAATATGACTTTCTTTTTCAAAATAAATAATTCTAATAAAAATAGTTAGAGATTTTTTTTAGTGAATCGGTGTGTAAAGGTCATTCATGTTTTCCGTCACAGCTTGCAGAGATGCCCTTGGATTGCAAACCGGTGTTATTCAAGATTCAATGATGTCCGCTTCGTCTTATTATGACGAGCCACACACAGCTAACAGAGCAAGACTTCATGCAAACGCTAGCGCTGATGGCAAAATAGGATCTGGTGAGATTTGGTTTTTCTTCTTTCATTTTCACCAATGGGAGACTTGATCATTTTAAGGCATTCATTCTTGTTATGATAAATTGTAACCAAATATTGTATTTTTTCCAAGTCAAGTCAAGAAACAAGTGATTTTGGTATATTTCAAGTTTGTCAGTTCAAGTCACACGTAACTTTTTCCCAAGTAAAGTCAAATCACAAGTAATTCAAGTTCCAGACATAATTATTAATTGTTTTTTACAAAGTCAAATCACAACTAATTTTTGCTTCCCAGTCCAGTAATTAACAAACAAGTAACCAGCAATATTTTTGTCCAAGCCAAGTCAAATCACAGGTAATGTTTTTCCAAAGTGGACTGTCGTGGCCGAGCGGTCTAGCTTACCGGACTCAAGTTCTGGTGTTAGCAGCAGAATGTGGGTTCGAATCCCGGCCGTGACACTTATGTCCTTGAGCAAGACACTTAACCATAATTGCTTCTCTCCACCCAGGGGTTAAATGGGTACCTGTGAGGGCAGAGTTGGTTGATTAGCCCTATAATAATAATAATAATAATGTATAGATTTATATAGCGCACGTATCCACCAACTAAGTGGTGCTCAAGGCGCATTATATTATTATCCCTGCTCATAAGGCTCATAAATCATTCCTGAAACCATCTCAGCTCCCTGGGGAGTATACAGCTCAATTGCTGCCATTTCTAGCGCATAGAGAGCAAACCATCTCTGCCTTCACAGGTACCCATTTAACCCCTGGGTGGAGAGAAGCAATTATGGTTAAGTGTCTTGCTCAAGGACACAGGTGTCACGGCCGGGGCTCGAACCCACACTCTGCTGCTGGCAACACCAGAACTTGAGTTCGGTGCGCTAGACCGCTCGGCCACGACAATCCACTTTACGTGCATTATACAACACACGGGACCTACGGCTTTACGTCCCATCCGAAGGACGAAGCAATTATGGTTAAGTACCTTGCTCAAGGATACAAGTGTCACGACCGGGGCTCGAACCCACACCCTGCTGCTGAGATGAGATGGCTTCAGGAATGATTTATGAGCCTTATGAGCCTTATGAGCCTTATGAGCAGGGGTAATAATATAATGCGCCTTGAGCACCACTCAGTTGGTGGATACGTGCGCTATATAAGTCCACACATTATTATTATTATTATTATTATTATTAAAGTGAAGTCAAGTAACAATATTTTTTAAAGTCAAGTCAAATCACAATTTTTTTTAAATTTTTCCAAGTCAAGTCAAGTCACAGGGGATAAAAGTTGGCCGAGTGGTCTTAACTGCAGGATATATATATTTTTTTTAAATATTTTTTTATGCTAATCGCCCCACACAAGGCCAATGGCCACTCCAAGGTGGGGGCTACTAAGTCATTGAGTTGTTACAACAACTCCACACTGAATAAACCAGCCCCTCGCACCGAAACAAGACAAGTTAATAACCAGCCTCTTCACGGTGCGAATAGGACTGGGAGGGGTAACTAGTCCAGAACAAGGCAGTTGATTAACTGCCTCTGCCCCTATAAGCAATTATGGTTAAGTGTCTTGCTCAAGGACACAAGTGTCACGGCCGGGATTCGAACCCACATTCTGCTGCTAACACCAGAACTTGAGTCCGGTAAGCTAGACCGCTCGGCCACGACACTCCATGAATGACCAGTTTTGGTGATAAAGCACCAAGTGGGAGGGGAGGTCCTTTATCCTCTATTGATTTTGATAAGCCATGTCTTTACCAGATGTTAGTGCACCCCTACACGATCATGATCATCCAGTCAGATCGTCTAATAACACTGGTCAACAATTTTTTTAAAGTTGCCTGCTTCGGAGATAAAATGTGCTATTTATTATGGATTTTGATGTGCTGAATTCAAATATGACAATTAAAATTGCTGATTGGCTACTGTTTCCAAGATATTTAAGTTTACATTTTATGTGCTATGTATATGGTATACATAGCAGATTTTTAATCATGAATTGTAAACCTAGGTCTTTTCATGTGTTTATGGTTGTTTCACTTGATATTATGTCACCTGCCCTGTTTATGTAATGCATACTACATGTACATGTATGTATCAGTTCATAGTTCAGTCCTTATTCAGTGTCTACTCTGCGCTTCTTGGCTTGTCTCTTGTAGTCATTAAACGGTACCATATCTTGAAAACTAGAGCCAATCAACAATTTTAAGCATCATTTCCATTCTCAGTGACCCATAATTAGTCAAGTTTGACTTCATTTGTTTCGGAAGCATTTGGGCTGTAGACCAGTGTAATTAGTCTTGGCCATTTATCAATAGCAGATACCAGTGATCTATGTATAATATAAAATAAACCGATGATTATTTGTAAAACTCTTTCTACTTCTTTGTACAGTGTACCTCCATGTGCCTCATATCCATTCATGCGTAATCCCTCTTTTGTCCGGTTCCAGGACAATTTTCTTTTATATTCATTTCACACCAGACTAACTTCTACTCACTCTTGTGTTCATGTGTGTGTATGTATTTTGTCCATTTTGCCTTTGAGAAAGAACCTAGGTTTGAAACGTAAGGCCAGTAAACCATTATTTTGAATTTATACTACAGGTCCTTTAGGTTGGTAAGCAGTTTGCAACAGCTAATTCTCTATTTGTACTACAGGTCCTTTAGGTTGGTAAACAGTTTGCAACAACTAATTCTCTATTTATACTACAGGTCCTTTAGGTTGGTAAGCAGTTTGCAACAGCTAATTCTCTATTTATACTACAGGTCCTTTAGGTTGGTAAGCAGTTTGCAACAGCTAATTCTCTATTTATACTACAGGTCCTTTAGGTTGGTAAGCAGTTTGCAACAGCTAATTCTCTATTTATACTACAGGTCCTTTAGGTTGGTAAACAGTTTGCAACAGCTAATTCTCTATTTATACTACAGGTCCTTTAGGTTGGTAAGCAGTTTGCAACAGCTAATTCTCTATTTATACTACAGGTTCTTTAGGTTGGTAAGCAGTTTGCAACAGCTAATTCTCTATTTATACTACAGGTCCTTTAGGTTGGTAAGCAGTTTGCAACAGCTAATTCTCTATTTGTACTACAGGTCCTTTAGGTTGGTAAACAGTTTGCAACAACTAATTCTCTATTTATACTACAGGTCCTTTAGGTTGGTAAGCAGTTTGCAACAGCTAATTCTCTATTTATTATTATTTGTGGTATCTAGGGTGGATAGCAGGTAGCGCAGACACCAGTCAGTGGCTTCAGGTCGACATGAGGTCAGTTAGTATCTTCTCCGGGGTCAACACCCAAGGGGTCGGTGATGAAGAAGCATGGATAGAGATGTACTATTTGGAATACTCCAATGACACCAGTACGTGGGCCAGGGTGCAGGATGGTGATGGTATTGATGAGGTAAGTACATGTATACTCATGCTTGTGGCCATCTTTGTCAGGTACCCTGTTCACAAGTACAATCATATGCACTGATTCTCATTACATCAAGGCTACCAGTCTACTTTCATACGAGCCTCGGTTTGGTGATGTGGATTTTTATGGAAGAAAACCAAGATGGCTACAGCATTACACTGCCGGCATCATTGTCAGCTACCCTGTTCACAAGTATAATTATATGCACTGATTCTCATTGCATCAAGGCGACCAGTCTATTTTCATACGAGCCTCAGTTTGGTGATGTGGATTTTTATGGAAGCAAACCAAGATGGCTGCAGCATAGCACTGCAGGCATCATTGTCAGGTACCCTGTTCACAAGTATAATTATATGCACTGATTCTCATTGCATCAAGGCGACCAGTCTATTTTCATACGAGCCTCGGTTTGGTGATGTGGATTTTTATGGAAAAAAACCAAGATGGCTGCAGCCTAAGTATAATTATATGCACTGATTCTCAGTACATAAAAGGTACCAGACTATTTACTTGTCAAAGAGATGGCCGCAACGTGAAACTGGGCTGCGTTCCACTTGCGCGAATGTATCGCAAACGTTTGGGGACGGATGGGTCAAAGTGGAACCGATTGTGAGCGCAACGTTCGCACAACCGCAAACACATAAAAACTACGTTGGCCAATGTTCGCCAACGTTGGCGGCACAAAATTGGTTCCACTCGTTTGCAATGTTCACGCAAGCGGAACGCACCCCATGTTTATTGTCAGATACCCTGTTCGCAAGAACAAGTTTTATAGCACCAGAAGTCTATATACCTACATGAAGTGTGTCAGCCTGCTGTATAATCCATACCACGGCATTGTACTCCAAATACGCACATCACAACGAGCTTGGTTACGGGTTTTGCTCCCCGTGCCCGGCCTGCCGTGGGGCATCATGGGGTAGGAGTTACCACACGAAGCTAGTTCCTAGATAGACGCAATCTTAAACTAGATACAGGCGAACCGTGTCTGGGGAGAGCAATGGGTGTGTTTGATAAAAATGCTAAAAACGGGCATTGGTGAGATATGAGGTGTCGTGGCCGAGCGGTCTAGCTTACCGGATTCAAGTTCTGGTGTTAGCAACATAATGTGGGTTCGAATCACGGCCGTGACACTTGTGTCCTTGAGCAAGACACTTAATCATAATTGCTTCTCTCCACCCAGGGGTTAAATGGGTACCTGTGAAGGCAGAGTTGGTTTGCTCTATATGCGCTAGAAATGGCAGCAATTGAGCTGTATACTCCCCAGGGAGCTGAGATGGTTTCAGGAATGATTTATGAGCCTTATGAGCCTTATGAGCAGGGATAATAATATAATGCGCCTTGAGCACCACTCAGTTGGTGGATACGTGCGCTATATAAATCCACACATTATTATTATTATTATTATTATATAGTTCGCTCACATGCCGGGTAAGTCTCCCAGACTGCACTGCTTCTTTTTGAGACCTTGTGCGTCAGCTTGTGGAACAAAATGTCACAAATGGACCAAATCTATTGTTCTTGGAGTGCTATGCCGTGGACTAGGTTAGTACACGAGTGGCACACTTCATGTAGGTAACAGACTTCTGGTACTATGCCGTGGACTAGGTTAGTACACGAGTGGCACACTTCATGTAGGTAATAGACTTCTGGTGCTGTGCCGTGGACTAGGTTAGTACACGAGCGGCACACTTCATGTAGGTAACAGACTTCTGGTACTATGCCGTGGACTAGGTTAGTACACGAGTGACACACTTCATGTAGGTAATAGACTTCTGGTTCTGTGCCGTGGACTAGGTTAGTACACGAGTGACACACTTCATGTAGGTAATAGACTTCTGGTACTGTGCCGTGGTCTAGGTTAGTACACGAGTGGCACACTTCATGTAGGTAATAGACTTCTGGTACTGTGCCGTGGACTAGGTTAGTACACGAGCGGCACACTTCATGTAGGTAATAGACTTCTGGTGCTGTGCCGTGGACTAGGTTAGTACACGAGTGGCACACTTCATGTAGGTAACAGACTTCTGGTGCTGTGCCGTGGACTAGGTTAGTACACGAGTGGCACACTTCATGTAGGTAATAGACTTCTGGTACTGTGCCGTGGACTAGGTTAGTACACGACTGGCACACTTCATGTAGGTAACGGACTTGTGATAGTACTGATTATCAGTACATGAAAATGATTTTAAATTCAAAAGATACCTCCCTCTATTTTATTTGATTTCAGCTGTTTACAGGCAACTCTGATCAAGACACCGTCTCCGCAGCTCGCTTTGATGAAGTCTATGCTCGGTACATTCGTATTCTGCCTCAGTCTTGGCACAAGTTGATAGGATTAAGGGCAGAAGTCATCGGCTGTTCGATAGAGAAACGCCTCAGATGTAAGTTCTATCAAGATTAGTGAATTTAGGGAGGAGGGACAGAGTCGTGGTACAGCCAAGCCTTTGAGAAGCCCAGCCAGGCCCAGGCTTTGCCCTGGCCTATATAATCCCCAAGCTGAGCACAAAAGACCAGTTTACTAATGAATAGATCTCAAATAGCTCTTATTGTTAACACAGACTTGACTGACACCTCAGCTGTCTTTTGTTCACAACTGCAGCCATTATAATGAGGTCTACTTGGCTGGGCTTAGACCCTCCAGAAGCCCAGGTTATGTTGATTGGCAGGTACTGTATTGTTACAGGATTAGGACTCACAAAATACTGATTAGGAGGCCAGGTAGCCTGGGTCTGGCTGGGTTTCTCCAAGGCTAGGCTGTACCACGACTTTGGCCGTCCTCCCTTAGAGTGTCGAAGGACCACCTCTGAGTACGCAAAGCATGAGGCGAACGGTTGGGGTGGGGGTGGGGGGGGGGATGAAGGAATTGCTTGTTAATTGTTCTGGTGTCCCATCATTTATCTCCATGTTTGTAGTTGCATGCCTCATGCATTTAGGAAGTTCCACTGACACTAAAGAATTAAGGTATTTGTTCTTTCACTGTGTTCCGGTGTCCTATCATTTGTCTCCACGTTTTATACAGGGTGTTTAACAAAAAAGGTAATCCTACTTTAAAGGGTTAATATGGCCAGACTATATGTTTACCAGCAAAAAGCATGGTATCATCTTAAAGCAGAAGCTATGTGCTTTCCAATGATACCTTGGGTTACATTCCAGGGTCACGCATCATTGAGCACCACTGTCTTGAAATTGTGGTGCACAATTGCAGTTGGTTCACTTTCCTGCTGAACAAAATCGATTTCGAACAGCGATGAGACGATGGGCTGGTGCACCATCTTGAGCCCACCACACATAATGGAACATTCCATTTTGCTGTCGCTGGAAGTGGATCTCCATCTGTGGCACAACCTCCTTGTTGATCATTTGAAGATAGGCCTGACCATTGACATTTCACTCAATCCAATGATTGAACATAAATTTGTGTCGATTTTGTTCAGCAGGAAAATGAATCAACTGCAATTGTGCACCACAATTTCAAGATAGTGGTGCTCAATGATGCGTGACCCTGGAATGTAACCCAAGGTATCATTGGAAAGCACAAAGCTTCTTCTTTAAGATGATACCATGCTTTTTGTTGGTAAACATATAGTCTGGCCATATTAACCCTTTAAATTAGGATTACCTTTTTTTTAAACACCCTGTATAATAATAATAATAATAATAATAATAAAAGCTTTACTATAGTAACCATGTCACCTATTAGATGAGTTTCAATGGGCCATTCAGTGCGCCATATTGTAGTAGCATGCCTCATGCATTTAGGGAGTTCCACAAATAATTCGCCAACGAAAAGGTCTCTGGTTTCTAAGCTTGGGCGATAACACGATAATATCGAATATCGCGATACCTTTCATTATTCGATTACGATATCGAGAACCTTTTCAAGTTAACGAGGTATCGGCAAATCGCGATTAATAAAATATATCGCGATTAAAAGAAATCGCCATTGTGAGTCAATTCAGAAATTCCATGGAAACAAAATAAGGACAGTTTATTCAGCTTTTGGAAGTGAGAAACAAAAGCGAACTACTTCAGAAGTACATACGCGCTCTGCAAACGAATTTGTGATTTATTGTGACGCTTGTAGAGGGGTACATAACCTGTGGTTATCGGCTCTAAAGCAATCATGCATGAATGAAAATAAATAATCGCGATACCATCGAAAATCGCGATATATGTTTGCCGATATATCGTGGATGGAAACAATCGATATCACCCAAGCTTACCGGTTTCAGGTCTCGGCATGTGTCACCTCAAACCTGCATTTTTAGTTTTCTTATTTTTTGCTATGGAACGACGTCCAATTGCAGCCACAATTGCTGGATCGCTTGGAATTCTGCGGCACTGTCATTGGCGGATCCGGGGGGGGGGGCTAAGGGGGCTGTAAAAAAAAAAAATTTTAAAAGGAGAGAAAAAGAGAGAGAGAGAGAGAGAGAGAGAGAGGGGGGGGAGGGGAGAACGCACTCCCATTCCCACAGTGTGCTTTGTTTTTCTCTCCCTTTGATTATTTCATTGTAATTTTTGTAGTACTGAAAAATAATTGTTTTTGATTCTCAGCCCCCCCCCCCCCCTAAAAAATGTTCTGGATCCGCCCATGGCTGTGTTTTAAACGACCTTTTCACATAGGGGTACGACTGTTTGCCCGATTTGTGAGGCCTCTCTTAGCCACCATACTTAGCCCCCCCTAAAATCGTAAAAAAAAAAATTAAAAAAAGGAGAGAAAAAGAGAGAGAGAGAGAGAGAGAGAGAGAGAGAGGGGGGGGAGGGGAGAACGCACTCCCATTCCCACAGTGTGCTTTGTTTTTCGTTTTTCTCTCCCTTTGATTATTTCATTGTAATTTTTGTAGTACTGAAAAATAATTGTTTTTGATTCTCAGCCCCCCCCCCCCCTAAAAAATGTTCTGGATCCGCCCATGGCTGTGTTTTAAACGACCTTTTCACATAGGGGTACGACTGTTTGCCCGATTTGTGAGGCCTCTCTTAGCCACCATACTTTGTGTGTGGGAAATTCGGCTGGTTTCAATAACTGCGTATACATGTACATACATGTGTCGCATATCACTGGTTTGTTAAAAAAAGAAAAACAAATTATGTCTCCCCAATGATTTTGAAGCTGACCTCTGACCAGAAACTGGGGCCTTTTTTTTTTTTGGCCGAAGGCTTACGCACGCAATTCCATTACATCAATGGAGTGTCGTGGCAGAGCGGTCTAGCTTCTGTTAGCAGCAGAATGTGGGTTCGAATCCCGGCCGTGACACTTGTGTCCTTGAGCAAGACACTTAACCATAATTGCTTCTCTCCACCCAGGGGTTAAATGGGTACCTGTGAGGGCAGAGTTGGTTGATTAGCCCTATATGCGCTGTAATGGCAGCAATTGAGCTGTATACTCCCCAGGGAGCTGAGATGGTTTCAGGAATGATTTATGAGCCTTATGAGCAGGGGTAATGATATAATGCGCCTTGAACACCACTCAGTTGGTGGATACGTGCGCTATATAAGTCCACACATTATTATTATTATTATCAAGAAAATTTAATTTTAAAGTTTAAACTTTTCCTGTATGTATCACGTATTTCACTGGTTGGCAAAAAAAAAGATTTGCCCAAAAAATTAAAAATTTGAAGCTGACCTCTGACCAGAAACTGAAGCCTTTTTTTTGGGGGGGGGGCAAAATTATACACGCAATTCCATTACGTCAAGAAAATTTAATTTGAAAGTTTAAACTTTTCCTGTACATGTGCAGTGTATGTATCACATATTTCACTGGTTGGCTAAAAAAAAAATTATAAAAAAAAGTTTACTCATTTATTTTGCACAAATTTCATAAAAATATGTTTAATATTACATGTAGCATGTTCGTACATATTTCCAACTTTCCACTGATCTAAATCTAATATCTTTTTTACTAATTTTGTATGCCGTGGCTAGCGTAACATGGATTGTACACCATTGCTAAAATATCACATGCGTAATTTAAACAATCTAGAGAGATATGTCCACAAACCAACGTTTGAAAGTCTGGGCTCAATTCATTGTGTCTTAGGGACCCTAGGCCAATCTCGCCCGCAAAAACTACAGGGCCATTCTCCCTGAATTATCGTGAGACTCGCCTGGAAAGCAGTGATGAAGGTGCAGTCCTCAAAAACTTCCATTGTTTAAAACCCTCTCAGTACCGAATTGTTTTGACATAAACAACCGCTGGTGACCGCATTGTTTGACCACTCAAGCGTGAAGCACACATTCTTACACAACAGAAAGCTTGTGTTCAAAGGCCAATTTTACCAACTCTATTATCACCTTGAAGATATCGTTTTACAGAAAAATAAGTAATAATAATTATCTTACTTATTGAATTCCCTTTCATATAATCAAAAAAACATTAAGATCGGTCAATAAATGTCCAAGTTCTCGGTCTTTGTTTCCTCAGTGTGATCTGTAACTCAAACACTTTTTTGTACACAAACAAATGGCACTCCGTAGGTGTTTGGGTATTTCGGATCTTTCAACTCCAATTTGAAGGGATTGCATAATAGCAACCTTATTTTATTTCACTATCAATGGAAAGATCCGATCTTTCTCTTTCCAACCATTGTAAGCTTGGGTATGGAGGGTGAACATGGACAAAACTACAGCTTTATAACAAATGGCCTTTGTGCTCAGGCTTGAGTGCTTTTTTGTGTGAAAGCTTGGTCGACTAAAGTCGCCTATGGTAAGGAAGAGGGGGTATGAGTGCAGTCGACTAAAGTCGCCTATGGTAAGGAAAGGGTTAACACCCTAATCCATTGACAAAAGAGTGTGCCTGCAGTTATGACGGCTGTCTTGCTGTGTCAGCTAGTCCTTTATTAAGAAAGTTAACCCTTTAAATTGTCAAGTTTGAATGGTACATGTAATTGAACTGTGAAGTACATGTATGTTTCCAGTACGAGTGTAAATGTACACATACACGAAACAGAAATACCCTCACTTAAATACCATACTGTATGTTTTCCAAAATACATTTTTCAGTTGTTTTTTCAGTAAGGTTTTTCTAAAGGTCTTGTAGGAGACTTGGAGGAACAAACGAGGGCAAGAATTTTTGCGGGTGAGAATTTAGATTGTTCCGGGTGGAGTTAGTGGGCGAGTTTGGCTAAGGTCCCTTAACCCTAACGCACTAGACCCTAGTTGCTGGGTACCATCCTCAATCCTTCAAAATCCTTCGATTGCCCTACCCCAAAAAATGCATTCATCCTCAATCCTCCAAAATCCTCATATGCTTCAATCACCATTCATCCTCAATCCTCCAAAACTGCAAGGAGGATTTTGGAGGATTGAGGATGATTAGGGTTAACGAGAAAAGAGTGAAAACTGTCAAGGAATGTTCCTTGAAAATCCTACCTTTGTTGTACTTTTTAATTCCTTTTTTAAGGCATTTTCCTCCTTGTGTTATTCTTTCTCCTTTTTCCTTCAAATTTTCAGTCTAGTTTTTGTTCACACAGAGAATAATGCCAGGCAAATATCTTGTTACTTAGGTAAACGTACAATTTATTATCATTTGTTATAACTCCTAATCAAGAATCATGTTTTATTATTATTATGCTGCGACTGTAAGATCATTCTCATTGTTTTACCTCATAAATTGCCATGTGATGACATCAATGCATTAGTTTTATAATATTAACCCCTACATAAAAGCCTGTTGTTTTTGCATATTAACCACCAATAACCTGCATGCTTACAATCCCATCGACTGCATGCATCGCCCGCATGTAGACCTGACCCAGTGTGTACGCTGTGAGACGACTAACTACTGTATTGGGGATGGACTGCAGCGTTCGTGCGGCCGTTGTGACCCGCCGTCTGATTCTTGCGATAGGTCACCGTCGGAGCATTCGTTTGGACACGCCTCGGAGTGTGTTCCGTGCCCCATAGGATGGGTAGGTACTGATAGGCAGTAGTCGAGCCCTCAAACATTGAGTCCGAGTCCGAAATGTTGAGTCTCAAATCTGAATTTGCGGCAAGAAGGCTGAGTCTGAGTCAGTGTCGAGATCGGTTTACAATATATAAGGCTGTATTTGAGTAAGTATATGCAGACAAACCTCAAATTCGAGTCTTGAGACATGAAGTAACAAATCAGAAATTTTGGGTGTGAGTCACAGGGTAGACTTTTATCCGAGTCCTCAAACCTTGTCCCCTCCCAGTGTCGAGTCCTTAATCTGAGTTTCAGATACTGAATGTTGAGACATGAGTCATGAGGCAGACTTGTATTTCAGTCCTTATGCTATGAGTATGAGTCTTCCGTGCCAGTTCCCAAGTTTGAGTCATGAGTCACAATTAACTTATGAATGTCCAGTCTGAGTCACAAATCATGAATGTCGAGTCCAAATCTCACGCAAGGCTGACTTGTATTTGAGTCTCTAGTGCCAAATCTGAGTCTCTAGTCCCAAATATGAGTCTCGAGTGCCAAATCTCAGACTCTAGTCCCAAATCTGAGTCTCTAGTGCCAAATCTGAGACTCTAGTCCCAAATCTGAGACTCTAGTCCCAAATCTGAGACTCTAGTCCCAAATCTGAGACTCTAGTCCCAAATCTGAGACTCTAGTCCCAAATCTGAGACTCGAGTCTGAAATCTGAGACTTTTGTCCCAAATCTGAGACTAGTGCCAAATCTGAGTCTCTAGTCCCAAATCTGAGACTCTAGTCCCAAATCTGAGACTCTAGTCCCAAATCTGAGACTCTAGTCCCAAATCTGAGACTCTAGTCTGAAATCTGAGACTCTAGTGCCAAATCTGAGTCTCTAGTCCCAAATCTGAGACTCTAGTCCCAAATCTGAGACTCTAGTCCCAAATCTGAGACTCTAGTCCCAAATCTGAGACTCTAGTGCCAAATCTGAGTCTCTAGTGCCAAATCTGAGACTCTAGTCCCAAATCTGAGACTCTAGTCCCAAATCTGAGACTCTAGTCCCAAATCTGAGACTCTAGTCTGAAATCTGAGACTCTAGTCCCAAATCTGAGACTAGTGCCAAATCTGAGTCTCTAGTCCCAAATCTGAGACTCTAGTCCCAAATCTGAGACTCTAGTCCCAAATCTGAGACTCTAGTCTGAAATCTGAGACTCTAGTGCCAAATCTGAGTCTTTAGTCCCAAATCTGAGACTCTAGTCCCAAATCTGAGACTCTAGTCTGAAATCTGAGACTCTAGTGCCAAATCTGAGTCTTGAGTGGCAAATCTGAGTCTCTAGTGCCAAATCTGAGTCTCTCGTCCCAAATCTGAGACTCTAGTCCCAAATCTGAGACTCTAGTGCCTAATCTGAGTCTCTCGTGCCAAATCTGAATCTCTCGTCCCAAATCTGAGTCTCTAGTGCCAAATCTGAGTCTCTAGTGCCAAATCGGAGCCTTGAGTGCCAAATAGGAGTCTTGAGTGCCAAATCTGAGGGACTAGTGCCAAATCGGAGCCTTGAGTGCCAAATAGGAGTCTTGAGTGCCAAATAGGAGTCTTGAGTGCCAAATCTGAGTCTTGAGTCCTGAGTCATGGATGAAAAATTACATAGGACTTCATGGTTTGCTGCCAACTGGCTTTTAAAAAGCATCTCATAAAAATTGCTGCTACCAAAGACTAATTAATAATTAACCTGGCGTGTGTTTTGTGATCATGACACATAACATGTTTTGGCTGTGGTCATTGGGTGAGTGTGTTCAGATGTGCTACAATCATATGACTTTGTTGTTAACATTGCAGTTATGTAAAGATGGCTATGCAACTCCGTGTCCGACGTACCATCATGGTCGATGCAATGAAACGGTAGGTAGGCCTACATATATTTTCAGTTAGATTTGATTTCTCTGTATTTTTTGTCATTAACCAGTTCGCTTCGGATGCCGTGTATACACGCAATTTTTTTTTGTACAACGGATCGGAGAGCATCTAAACACGCATTCCGATTTTTGTGTGTGTCACCGGGAGACTTGTCAACACGCCACATGTGGCGTGCCGTCGTGGCGGCTGACGTGTATACACGCAATCGTTTCTCGGAGTCCATGGGGTCACGGTTCAGTGGCCCTGGACAAAATGCACTGCAAATACTGAACGAGTTCACTCTTTTTGTTGATTTTTGCCTAATCCCTTTATCCAAGACCTGTTCCTTTGACGTACCAGCCAAGCATTTGTAAAGACGGAGTTATATCCATTGTTTACGAGGCATTCGATCTCTCTCCAGGTATGCTGTCTTTTCGACCGGGCGCTGGTCGCTAATAGGCCGTTGCATCGGAGCTTGCCAACGGTCTAATTGTGCTGAACAAACACAACCGTAATTAAAAAACTAGCCATTTAATTCTCGAAATGTCAATGAGTAAAGGTGTTTATTTGGTTGTCCGAACTTATTAGTTTCATTGACAAAAAAAATTATTAATGGCTAGAAATTTTTTCAGATTTTTCACTGAAAATAAACCCGCACGGGGGACCGGAAAAAAATAAATATTCCCAACGTCAGCTGGTTAACTCTGACCACCCCAAATCCTGCAAAATCGTCCAAGGGGCACTTTTGGTGAAAAATTCAGCACTGTTGGAAACTGGTACTTTCACCTCTTCAAATGGGGCAAAATTACTACCTGGCAAGAAGTACAGGCCATAAGTGCTGAATATGAAAGATCAATGAAAATGCACAGTGCATTTTGAAGATGAGGGCATGTTTCCAAAAGTGCACTGAATGGATTTTGGAGGATTCAGGAAGGTTCCTAGCCAGAACGCCTGTCCAGGTGTCGGCACAATATTCCATCTTGGGTCCGACTTTCATTTTTTTTTAAAATAAGATTGAGTGAAAACTTTGGATGTTTCTCCCATTTTTTTCTCTTGTTTATTTTCCGTGGCCAGTTTTGTCCAGAAGTTTGTACCCTGTGTGAGCCGGGTACCGCTTGCTTCAGTGGTATCCAGTCCATCTGCCCAAGAGGTTACTTCTCCCAAGGATATGACACAGGTAAGAGGTTGGAACCCTTTGAAACATTCCAAGACTCAGAGGTTGGAACCCTTTGAAACCTTCCTAGACTCAGAGGTTGGAACCCTTTGAAACCTTCCTAGACTCAGAGGTTGGAACCCTTTGAAACCTTCCAAGACTCAGAGGTTGGAACCCTTTGAAACCTTCCAAGACTCAGAGGTTGGAACCCTTTGAAACATTCCAAGACTCAGAGGTTGGAACCCTTTGAAACCTTCCAAGACTCAGAGGTTGGAACCCTTTGAAACCTTCCAAGACTCAGAGGTTGGAACCCTTTGAAACCTTCCAAGACTCAAGGAAACTATATCAGTAACTTTTTAACCCTTCTACAAATAGAGGCCACTCCGATCCACAAAATTCTGTTCTTTAGCAACCTTCAGTACATACATGTACAAGCCTGCTGTCCTTTCCAAGTAATCTTACAAAATCAACTGTGTGTCACCCAAGGCCACTGTAAATGTTTGAACATATTAGTATGGCCTGCAATGTATCAATGGGAGACCACCTTACCCTGCAATCTCAGCGGTGTGACAGTGCACAGTAGGGTAACCATAGGAGGCCAGTGGCAACAGCTAATGGCTTGCAGTGGCCTGAATGGGTTGTTTAAAAAATTGCACTGATTGTAGGATGGTTAAAGAGTAATTGAAGAGCAGCATTAAAATAAATTTGAAATGAGAATGAGATTTTAATTAAGTCATTTTGTATTATATCATTAGTGTATGACATAATAATTACATGTAGGACAGCTGCCTTTGTTTTTCTTACGACAAGTTCATTTCAAACTTTCTAGTCATCGTCTGGAGACAATGATAAGATAAAGTGTCCTGATGATGACTAAAGCATGCTAGTTGAAACTTAGGGAGGACGGCCAAAGTCATGGGACAGCCAGGCCCTGGCTTTGCCTAGTCCTACTAACCTATATAATCCCCTAGCTGAGCACAAAAGACCCTTTACTAATGAATAGATCTCAAATAGCTCTCATTGTTATCACGGACGGGACTGATGCCTCGGCTGTCTTTTGTTCACAACTGCAGCCATTATAATGAGCTTGGCTATAGGCCCTCCATAAGCCCAGAAGGGGTGTGATTTGTCCAGATTTCCGGATTTTTACAAATCGCAATGTTTCTCCGGATTTTAAAGATTTAAGCAATAAAGGAATAGCAAAGCAAATGCTCAGAACTATAGATTTCACCCCAGCGCTGTTCACAACAGCGGCCCCAATACCCCTAACAAAATTTACGTGGATTTTACAAAACTGCCCTACACCTTTGGCCCATGTTAGGTTGATTGGCAGGTGCTGTTATATTATTACAGGATTACACTTTGAACAACTTCACCTTGAAAATGCCCTGAAAATCCGTTTTGATGTGAAATAACAGTTCACCGTAATTTCACGGCAATTTCACGGTGTCTCTTCCTCTCAGTTATTGGCAATAATGTTAACGGTGATTTCACGGCAAATTCACGCCGCTCACGAGAATTAACGAGCTGCCCCAAAACTGCCACGAAAAGTTCATGGCGTTTTCACGCCGGAGGAATCCCAGGAGTATTTCATGGCGTTTTCACGGTGTTGTGGGATCGTGAAATTGCCGTGAACTATTTATTTCATGGTAAAATGGATTTTCAGAGCATTCTCAGGGTAAAGTTTTTCATAGTTTAAAAACCCGACCATGCAAAGCGTCATATCTTTCATAAATCGTTTCTTTCGGCAGAGTTTTGTAAACAGTGCCAGCCTGGTACTTTCAACAACAACACCGTGCAATCAACCTGTGAGAACTGCCCCGCGGGCTACCAGAGTACCCAGGCTAAGACATCGTGTGCCCCCTGTGAGATCACAGCGTGGTCTGCCGGGGACGGGACACTCTGCAAGTCCTGCTCTAACTCTGCGGAATGTAAGTCCAAACCTGCTTGGTGGGGGGGGAGGAGGGGGGGGGGGGTTGGACAAAGATTAGCATACCCCCCCCCACCTATTGTGCATATTGTAATGGTCAGTTCTACAACCGGTGGTTGGCAACCGCCGGTGGGGTTCACCAAACTATTGAGGACACTGTACTTGCCTTAAAGGCCGGTTCATACTTCACGCGAATGCGAAGCGAAATTCGTGACGTCGACAATGGTCGACGGCAAATATTCACGGCGAAGGTTCGCAAAAGTTGAACACATTTCAATTTGCGCGAATCACTCGCCGCGAAATTGGGGACGTAAACTTCGCTTCGCATTCGCTTTCGCGTCAAGCATGAACCGGGCTTTACTGGGACCGTTGTTCAAATCCAGAAGCAGGAACTATAAATGGCCTGACTGTTCTCGCCGGCGGGAAAAACGCCTGGCTGTAAGCCAAGAAATGATGAATTATGTTGTAAAGGCCAACAAAAAATACTCCGGGTTCTGGTCTCTGTGCATCACCTCAGACCCGCGCGTCAGCATTTTTAATTTTCTTTTTATTTGCTACGAAACGATGTCCATTTGCAGCCAGAATTGCTGGATCGATTGGAATTCTGCCGTGCTGTGTTTTAAACGACTTTTTCACATAGGGGTATTTACGTTTGCCCGATTTGTGAGGCCTCTCTTAATTAACCACCATACTTTGTATATGGGAATTTTGGTCCCCGCGTATACAATGTATATATATCACGTATTTTCCTGTTGGCAAAAAAAAAAGATGGATGAAAAAAAAAAAAAAAAAAAAGCGTGTCGCCGCACTGATTTTCAAGCTGACCGATGACCAGAAACCGACGCCTTTTTTTTTTTTTGGCCACAAGGAAAGTGTTAACGGTCTGAGTGGACGGTCTGAGTGTTAAATAAACCATTTTCCCTCATCAAAATCCTTTCTCCTGTTTTCTCTGTTTGCCTTTGGCAATTTGCTACAATCTCAATTTACCTTTTGATTTACCTTTTGATTTACCTTTTGATTTACCTTTCGGTGGTCGAGAGGTTAAGGTGGTCGAGAGGTTAAGACGTCTGCACTAGTAAGCAGGAGGTCGTGGGTTCGAATCCCGCCCGAGTCGCCTGTGTAGTTTTTTCACAGACACTCGGAAAGCACTGAGCATACAGTGCTATACACACGTCGGTGTAGGGCAAAATTAAATCATTTGTTTATCTCCCGACGCAAGAATTTCACCAATCAATTTACCTTGCAATTTTTGTTTGTGCCCCACTCCTACTTGGGTACTGGGTTTCTGTAGGCCATCCTCGTCCCCAGGTCTTTCGAGCAGTATCATACCCACTGCTGTCTTTCCCTTCAGCTGGGGCTGTGCTGGGTATACGGGTATCCAGGTACCCGACCGAAACTGTCATTACCCGTTTCCATTTTTCGGTTCCAATTACCCATAAAATTACCCGTAAAGAGAGGTACTGTGGCAATACCACAGTCATATATAACCTACGGACGGACAGCGCAGACTGTAATCTTAAATACTGCATTGCATGCCACGCTTCACACTTCACATTCATTTGCCCACGTTGCAGCGTAAGGCCAATTAGGGCTGATCCGGGTATCCGGATACCCGACCGAAACGGTCATTACCCGGTTCCATTTTTTGGTTCCAATTACCCGTAAATGACTTTTTAAAATTCGGACTTAACATTTGAGCGGAGTGAACAGAAATCTGTCACTCTTGAACGATGTAATGTTTACACTTTTACAGACAGTTATCTTTAAATTCAAGAGATTACACTCCAATAAAGCCTTTGTAGTATTTTATGGACATTTTCCATACATTTTTCTCCAACTGTTTGTGATACATTGTATTGAATCGTTAAGACTGCAAAGGGCCTGGCAGTGGCTTCTTCAAACAACTTATCAAACCAGCAGCGTAGGAGGGAATGTTTGCCTGATTGTTTGCCGAATTGTTTTACTTTAATAAAAACGACGCAGTAAAGAAAAGATTGATTTAAGTGTGGTATGACATAAAACACAATAAAGGGGGCCACTTTGCATCCGTTACGTTAGCAGTTTTTCCCAATGGTTGTTATTTATTTTTAAGTACCTGAAACCGACCAAAAAGTGTTTCAACATGTGAATGGACAATTGGACATGCAGGCTTATACTAGAACTAATTTGAGTTGATTTATTTAATTTTTTAATTTTTTAATTTATTTTTTTACCCTCAAATTTCCATAAAAATTGGACGGAAAAAGTTACCTCACTTTTCCGTCCATTTATTGATGGAAATTTTAGGGTAATTAAAAAAATAATAGTAATAATCAACTCAAATTATCTTTAGGATAAGCATGCATGTCTATTCAAATGTTGAAATTCTTTTTGGGTGGTTTCGGATATTAAAAAAAAAAATACAACCATAAGAAAAACTGCTAACGTGACGGTAGGAAAGTGGCCCCCTTTATTGTGTTTTATGTGGTATCCTCTGTATTATAAAGGTCAATTTTGTTACCATTTACAGTACATGTATTTGCGCACCACTGGAGGCATGTTTTCAACAAAAATGAAAATGGGTATCCGGGTATCCGAAGTTTCTTGATTTCGGTTCCAAAAGTGTGACGATACTGTCCTTTTATAAGATCCTGCGGTAAAGACCAAGTGGCAGTAATTTTGGTGATTGCAAATCTAAGGAACAGGGACGTGATTTGTCCGGATTTTTCCAGATTTTTGGATTTTTACAAATTGCAATGTTGTGATTCTCCAGATTTTAAAGATTTAACCCTCCGGGGAAGCACGTGTACTGCAGCTGTCTCAGCAAAACCACTAATTATTACATAACTCACTCAAATTTTTTTCTTTCTTTTTCGCATCCATCTAGATAGGCCTATTCCACGGCATTTCACATCAGTTTTAGGGATCAATTGAAGAAATCCTACTCAAATTTTTTTTTTAGCCGGCATACTAGATGTGTTATACCCATCTGCTTTATCTCTTTTACTGCAGTAAGCCTTTTAAGGCACAAGAGGGCGCTCTTCACGGGCGCTCTTCACGGGCGCTCTTCACGGGCGCTCTATTTGAAACTGGCATGAACGGCAAGCTTCATAACGTCTTTTTTGGACTTGTTATTGTTCCATCGAATCAATATTCACAACCTTTATTTTCATAATTTACTCTCTTCAATAGCATAAAAATTAGCATAGTTATTAATTAGAAAAGAAAAGTTACTCGTACTGCAGCTACAGTACACCTGCTGACTCCAAAGGATTCTTTTTGAACCTGTCCCCGGAGGGTTAAGCAATAAAGGAAAGCAAAGCAAACGCTCAGAACTATAGAGTTCACCCCAACGCTGTTCACAACAGCGGTCCCAATACCCCTAGCAAAATTTACGTGGATTTTTCAAAACTGCCCAGTCAAACCCCTGAAGGAAATACCGATAGTATAACCTCCCTGTAATATCTTTTGATTATACCAACAGGCCCGTGTATGTCTGAATCCGGACCCTGTGCTGATGGTGTCTTTTGTGTAAACCAGGGATCAGGGAGTTATATTTGTGGTGGATGTCCGAATGGATTCACCGGGGACGGACTAAACTGTGCCGACATTGATGAGGTGAGAAATCTTGTGTTCATCTTAATTGCAACTTTACACAAAATTGGCTGTGTATCATAGAGCGTAAATTAGTAGTCAAATGGTTGGGATTATAATTATGTATGATTCACAAACTGAACATCACCTGGCTGTCAACCGTTAACCCTAACCCCCGGGGTATTCTGGCTAGGAACCTTCCTGAATCCTCCAAGATCCATCAGTGCACTTTTGGAAGCATGCCCTTATCTTCAAAATGCACCGTGCATTTTCGTTGATCTTTCATATTCAGCACTCATGGCCTGTACTTCTTGCCAGGTAGTAATTTTGCCCCATTTGAAGAGGTGAAAGTACCAGTTTCCAACAGTGCTGATTTTTTTTTCCCAAAAAAAGTGCCCCTTGGAGGATTTTTGCAGGATTTGGGGTGGTTAGGGTTAATTTTCAATTTTCAATTTTCATTTTTAATTGTTAACTTTCTGAATTTTAATTTTGACATTTAATTATTTGTTTGTGTTATTTTCTTTTTTTAAATATTAAACAATTTCCCATATCTTTTTAATAATTTTTTTAATTTGTTGATTCTTGGTTTTTTGTTTGTTTTTAAATTGTTAATATTTAGTGTTGACATTTTGAATGTTTTAAATGCAAGGCCAATAACTGCTATTTTGTATTTATACCATAGGTCCTTTCGGGTGGTAAGAAGTTTCCAACAGCTAATTCTCTATTTAAATTTTCCACTTTCCGATTGTTAATTTTGGAATTATTTATTTTTCAATATTCAATTAGTGTGGTTTGGCAACTCCATGCTGGGACACTTGCATCAACTTGACTCCAGGCTATGAATGCAGTGGCTGTCCTCCAGGCTATGTGGGGAACACACCACATGGGATTGGTGTAGAGCACGCCCAGGCTAACACGCAGGTATGACTCTAGGCGCTCGACAAAGGCGCTTCGGAACGGTCTGGTTGCATTTTTCAAGATTTGTTAGGCGAGCGGTCTCATGAGGGCCCAATCAGCAATCATTGAATTATGGAGTGCCATGGTCAAGTGGTTTAGTGTATCGGATTTGTGTTCTGATGCCCGAGTCGTCAGAATGTGGGTTCGAATCCCAACCGCAACCATGGTGCTTGTGTCCTTGAGCAAGACACTTTACCATATTTGCTTCTCTCCACCCAGGGGTAAATGGGTACCTGTGAGGGCAGAGTTGGTTGTTGTGTTTGATTTGGGGATATCACGGGTTACTGTCTTGGCAATTCGTTTCTCAACTATCGCCGAGTGAGAAATATGGTTCAGGGAGAACCATGGGGACTTCACGGGTTACTCTCCGGGCAATTCGTTTCTCAACTATCGTTGAGTGAGAAATGTGGTTCAGGGAGAACCATGGGGACTTCACAGGTTAATATGGTTCAGGGAGAACCATGGGGACTTCACAGGTTAATATGGTTCAGGGAGAACCATGGGGACTTCACAGGTTAATATGGTTCAGGGAGAACCATGGGGACTTCACAGGTTAATATGGTTCAGGGAGAACCATGGGGACTTCACAGGTTAATATGGTTCAGGGAGAACCATGGGGACTTCATAGGTTAATATGGTTCAGGGAGAACCATGGGGACTTCACAGGTTAATATGGTTCAGGGAGAACCATGGGGACTTCACAGGTTAATATGGTTCAGGGAGAACCATGGAGACTTCACAGGTTAATATGGTTCAGGGAGAACCATGGGGACTTCACAGGTTAATATGGTTCAGGGAGAACCATGGGGACTTCACAGGTTAATATGGTTCAGGGAGAACCATGGGGACTTCACAGGTTAATATGGTTCAGGGAGAACCATGGAGACTTCACAGGTTAATATGGTTCAGGGAGAACCATGGGGAATTCACGGGTTAATATGGTTCAGGGAGAACCATGGGGACTTCACAGGTTAATATGGTTCAGGGAGAACCATGGAGACTTCACAGGTTAATAAGGTTCAGGGAGAACCATGGAGACTTCACGGGTTACTCTCTACGTTTCGATTAGCCTGCTCAAATAAAGTAACAACTCAGGCCCAAAAAAAGTGTCCAGTTTCAGGTCTCCACGTGAGTCATCTCAGACCCTTGCGTCAGCATATTTAGTTTTCTTTTTTTTTTCCTATGAAACGATGCTCAATTGCATCAAAAAAATCAATTGGAATTCTGCCGCGCTGTGTTTAAAATGACTTTTCACACCTAATAATAATAATAATAATAATAATAATGTGTGGACTTATATAGCGCACGTATCCACCAACTGAGTGGTGCTCAAGGCGCATTATATTATTACCCCTGCTCATAAGGCTCATAAATCATTCCTGAAACCATCTCAGCTCCCTGGGGAGTATACAGCTCAATTGCTGCCATTACAGCGCATATAGGGCTAATCAACCAACTCTGCCCTCACAGGTACCCATTTAACCCCTGGGTGGAGAGAAGCAATTATGGTTAAGTGTCTTGCTCAAGGACACAAGTGTCACGGCCGGGATTCGAACCCACATTCTGCTGCTAACACCAGAACTTGAGTCCGGTAAGCTAGACCGCTCGGCCACGACACTCCACCTATGAACGTTTGCCTGATTTGTGCAGCCCGTCTTAGCCACCATACTTTGTGTATGGGAAATTTGGTCTGGTTCCAATAACCTCGAGTACATGCATCATGTATTTCACTGGTTGTACCCCAAAAAAAAAAATAATAATAAATAAAAATGATCACCACAACAATTTAGGTAAATATTGTAGCTTAAACACGACACTGTTCCACAGGACATCGGCTTCTACATCAGCGATATTTGGCGACCACTACTACGGACCGAAGGATCTTCTATATCCAAAGTCCACAACCCACCCCAGACTGAGGGATCTCCTATATCCTAAGTCAACCACCCTCCCTACCCCTGTGCTTGTTAACAACTAAATCAGTTCAGTGAGCACACACTCCTCTCCCCCAACTCCTAGGATCCTAGTCTCAACAGTTCCCGCCTGCACGCCTCAACGAACTAATCCTCCAGCATCCTGTCATCGCGTGATCCTTCAGCAGCCTACTTAAGCAGCAGAATTTCCCGGAGTCCAGCATTCTCCTGAGGACGATCAGAGCGTACTAATCGAAACGTCAAGTTGTAACCTCCAGTTCTTTTCAGAACTAATTACTACTCAGTTGAGAATTTCACATGGTGTCACCGCAATTAGTCTTACTTATCCTCCTCACCATGCAAAGCTACAAGTTTTACCTATGTATTTCACTGGTTGTACCAAAGAAAAAAAAAAAGAAAAAAAAAGCTCATCACCGCAACAATTTTGAAACCGACTTATGACCAGAAACTGGTGAGCTTCTTTTTGGCCTTAAGTAATTGAACCACATACCTTTTTGGTACTTTTTTTCCATTTGATACACAGGTTTGTGAAGATGTTGACGAATGTGCTATTGACAATGGAGGGTGCGATCCTAGTGCTCAATGCATCAACACTCCAGTAAGATATAAACTTAAAGAGGGGCTCTGAGGTCAAATTCAGTTTTATGATGCACTCATTTTCCAACCTCTTTCTCACCGTAGGTTTGTAGCCAGCCTCTTGTCTTTTCTACAGATATTTTCATGGCAAATGTGCCACCAGTGTGTCCAATCTGGTTCCTCCTATCAGGGTGTTTAAGCGTGAGACCAGGCTTTCTGCTTGTTCTCACCCGTACACTCTAGCTTTGCCGAGATGTAGAACAATGAGCTACGCCAGCAGCTTTTTTCCACGTACTGCATCTCTTTGGAACTCCTTGCCTGGTGCATGTTTCCCTCCATCCTACAATCCTCCATCCTACAATCTAGACAGTTTTAAGAGGAATATCAATTCCTACCTTCAGTCCTCCTGAGTTATTTTCATCTTCTATGTTTTGTTCTTGTAGCCCCTTACCAAGAGTGGCTTTTAGCCTTGTTTGGGGCGAACTTGCATAAAATATTTTTAAAAAAATAGATAGAGTCCTTATGAAAGTGGACAAATATCACCAAGTCTCAAACCTCACGTTAAAACGGTGCAAAATGCCATTGTATTTGATACCCTTCCAGTGCGAAATTTGTTAACATCCAAAAACATCCAATGACGTCACATTTCAAATATATGGGTCTGTACATTTTTGAATGGGGAATTTTTTAGTTCATTCCTGAATCTCCATGATATTCAATCAAAACGGCATTGAATTTGACTTTTTGACGAACGAAAAATTCCTGTACAGACCCATTTATTGTTGACATCCAAAGACGTCATGTTTCAAATTTCGCACTGAAAGAGAATCAAATAAAATGACATTTTTACACCATTTTAACGTGAGGTTAGAGATTTTGTGATATTTTGTCCACTTTCATAAGGACTCTGTCTATTGGAAAATGAGTGCATCACAAAAATGAATTTGACCCTAGAGACCCTCTTTAACAGAAGATATACATGTAAATAGTAATAATTGCCCAGTCTCAAACCCTGAACATTGTTTGATCCCTCAAAACCCTTTGAAAGATTTTGAAAGGTAATAATTAACACTATGAATAACTTTACCCTTAACCCTGTAGAATATCGGACGCCGGCGTCCGATGAAATAAATCAATTCTTACACAACATCTGTACGCCATTTTTTTCCAAAAGGTTTGTGGGGGTCAAAACTTTGATAAAAATGTTGGCCCATATGTAAGCTTTCCAATGGTATATAATGTGATAAGGTTTTAGAGAAGTAAGGCAGAATTTTTTATACAAAGAACAAAATACACCAAAACAGGCCTGAGTTTAAAGGGTTAAAATGCCCAGAAAATCTGTTTTACCGTGAAATAAATAGTTCACAGCAATTTCATGACGACACAACACCACAGCTGCCAACTATTACGAATTTTTCATAATTATTACGATTTTTTTTTCAGGAATTACGAAAGTACAAATTGATTTACGTACATATATGTAGTAGGTTTTTGTTTGGTTTATTTGCAGTTGGTCATCTTGACCGTTTTTTGTAGTTGTAATACAAATTGTCATGTCTTGGTCGGTTTTATTACGAATTGAAATTTTGAAATGTTGGCAGCTCTGCAACACTGTGAAAACGCCATGAAATACTCTTGGAATTTCTTCGCAGTGAAAACGCCATGAAAATGACGTGAACTTCTTGTGGCAGTTTTGGGGTAGCTCATTAATTCTGAAGATTGCCGTGAATTTGCCCTGAAATCACTGTGAACATTATTGCCAATATCTGAGAGAAAGAGACACCGTGAAATTGCTGTGAAATCATGGTGAACTATTATTTCACAGCAAAATGGATTTTCAGGGCATTTTCAGGTTAAAGTTATTCATAGTGTAAGTACATGTATGTGTAGTGGTTTTGCGTGGGAGTGCATCCACACTGTACATGGTAATATGTTCTACACAGTTATTATTCCACCTTTCAAAAACTGACTGACGTAAGGATTTTGGCAGGTCTGTCAACCCGCTGGCAAAATGCACTGAGAAAAAGTGCTTCAGGCAATTTCAAGTATAACTTGTGTTTTTCCACCTTTTTTAACAGCAATCACTAAAAATGTTCTTTTTCTGCGGAAAATTGCTTTTTTGGCTTTAGGAAAGGAAAACAAATACTCAAAAAGTGATAAATTTCTCCAAAAACACATATGAAGCTTGACTTTACATTTAACATTCATTTATGCATTTTTTATCTTTTTGTTTAGTATTATATTGCATCTACTATTGTATTGTTATGCTATTGTATGATTTCTTGTTTACTGTAAAGCACCTTGAGCACTTCTTGGTGGATGTGCGCGCATTATCATGGGCGGATCCAGAACTTTTTTGGGGGGGGGCTGAGAATCAAAAACAATTATTTTTCAGTACTACAAAAATTACAATGAAATAATCAAAGGGAGAGAAAAACAAAGCACAGTGAGGGAATGGGAGTGCGTTCTCCCCTCCCCCTCTCTCTCTCTCTCTCTCTTTCTCTCCTTTTTTTAATATTTTTTTTTTTTTTAAATGATTTTAGGGGGGTGGGCTACAGCCCCCTTAGCCCCCCCTCCTGGATCCGCCAATGGTTATAAATCTTCTGTATTATTATTATTATTAATATGTTCCGAAATGAATTGATGGTCAGTCACGTCGTGAATTAACTTGTGTATTACTTTGTTACTGTTAAACCAAGTTTTTTACAACTAACTTGTGAAATATCTCATTCAAGGAAATGATCCAAATTCCCGTGAAATGAAACGTTTCCCAGAAATTGCTTGTAAAACAAATAATAACAAAAATAAACAACTACCTTATGAAATATCTCATTCAAGGAAATGATCCAAATTCCTGTGAAATGAAACGTTTCCCAGAAGTTGCTTGTAAAACAAATAATAAAAAAAATAAACAACTAACATGAAATATCTCATTCAAGGAAATGATCCAAATTCCTGTGAAATGAAATGTTTCCCAGAAATGTCTTTAAATATGTATTATCTTTGTTTACTGCTATTTTACTGATAATTTCCGGCAATTTGCCCACTTCCTGTTTTTCAACCAAAATTACTCAAAATGCCCATTTTGGTTTTTATCCCGGAGTAAACAACTCGTGGCAAACTTTGATCCCCATAAACACTGCACAACAATCCCTTATTATAAAGGTTCTCATGAGGTACAGAATGAAGAAGATTTTCAAATTCTATATATATGTATTTTTTTTTAATGCGATTTTGAACCTTTTTGTTTACTAATGCGTCACCAGGGAAGTTTCAATTGTGGTTTCTGCCCACCTGGTTACCTTGGCAATGGTGACATTGGTTGCACACCTGGTGACTTTTGCGTTCTGGGTAAGAACAACTGCCATGAGAATGCATCGTGTGTCTCCACAGGAGCTGGTACCTTTGTGTGTGAGGTACGCCTTTTACAGAGTCTCTGCAAGTTGCAGATTGTATTTTAACCCTCCTATATACAGTGCAGTTGCCATAGAATTGTCAGACCTTTCAAAACCTTTCAAGTTTGCTGTACTGAAGGGTTTTGAAAGGTGAGAAAACTGTCTGACAATAGGGACCTATGAAAGGTTTCGAAAGGTGTAACAACTCTCTGAACAAACTGGTGTTGAAATGTTTCAATACCTTTCAAAGGGTATTGAAAGATGTGGTTGTTCAGTAGCAACAAATTCTGGAGGGTTTTAAAGGGTTCATAATAATTGATAGCCATTTTGGCCCGTAAGCAGATTTTGAAAGGTTTTGAAATGTCAAACCATAGGAGGGTTAAAGCAGTAAGCAAGTGTTTGTAATAAGGATCAAGATATTTGTGTAAATAACAACCTGTGAAAGATTCAGCTTATTCCATTGTGTAATTAACAAGAAAATAATAAAAATGCATTCATTGTCCAAGACACTTAACCCTCCTACACATGGAGGCCACTCCGATCCACTAAATTCTGTTCTTGAGCAACCTTCAGTACATACATGTACAAGCCTGCTGTCCTTTCCAAGTAATCTTACAAAATCAACTGTGTGCCACCCAAGGCCACTGTAAATGTTTGAACATATTAGTATGGCCTACAATGTATCAATGGGAGACCACTTTACCCTGAAATCTCAGTGGTGTGACAGTGCACAGAAGGGTCACCATAAGAGGCCACTGGCTACAGCTAATGGCTTGGAGTGGCCTGAATGGGTTGTTTCAAAAATTGCACTGATTGTAAGAGGGCTAAGGCACCTTCTCAAATCTATTCCGGGATAACTTTCGGGGAGATTTCCCCGCAGTTGATTTTTCAACCCGCAAAGTATCCCCAAGCAGTCTGAATATATTGCGGATAAGTTTGCGGGGAAAGTATTGAAACAAGACCAGGCAATTTGTTTACATGAAGACTAAACCGCAGACATTGACATCGTTATCTACTGGAAGCCAGCGGGTGGTCCCTGCTGGGTGGATTTGTGGTTTGGTCACTGGCCGAGTGATTGTGCTGTTACTACTGCCGAAGAACATTTCATTCTTAAAATCTTCATGGTATTGAAGAATTTCAGATCTGTATTACTTTTTATTTAAAAGTACACCTATGTGTTCTGTTGCTAAAGATCGGGCTCTTTCATTGATCAAGTATTGTCCTTGATCAGTACTCTCACAAAATAAATCAGGCATGTCACATTTCGTAAACATTGCCTGGCTACCGCAAAGGGCTGTGAGATCTTATCAGTTGGCCAAACCTCAGACTCAGTGGGGAGTCTATAAACATATTGCGGGTAAATGTGTGCTTTGTATCGGGGGAAAAAATCTATCTAGGAAAAGGAATCCATCTGCAATGTTTCCGCAATGATATACCCTTTGAGGAAAAACTTTCCCGCAACTTATCCCGGAATAGTTTTTAGAAGGTGCCTAATCATACAAAAAATGGAAGACAATTTGTGGAGTGTCGTGGCTGAGCGGTCTAGTGCACTGTACTCAAGTTCTGTTATTGTCAGAATGTGGGTTCGAATCCCAGCCTGGCCACTTTTATTGCTTGTGTCCTTGAGCAAGACACTTAACCATAATTGCTTCGTCCTTCGGATTGGACGTTAAGCTGTAGGTCCCGTGTACTAGATTATTAAAGTAATGCACGTAAAAGAACCCAGAGTAGGGGTTTACCCTGGTGTTTCTGGTTCACATAGCAAGCACCCTTGTTTAATAATAATAATAATAATAATAATAATAATAATAATAATAATAATAATAATGTGGACTTATATGGCGCACGTATCCACCAAACTGGTGCTCAAGGCGCATAACATTATTACCCCTGCTCATCAGGCTCATAAATCATTCCTGAAACCATCTCAGCTCCCTGGGGAGTATACAGCTCAATTGCTGCCATTACAGCGCATATAGGGCTAATCAAACACAACAACCAACTCTGCCCTCACAGGTACCCATTTACTCCTGGGTGGAGAGAAGCAATTATGGTAAAGTGTCTTGCTCAAGGACACAAGCACCATGGTCGCGGTTGGGATTCGAACCCACATTCTGATGACTCGGCCATCAGAACACAAATCCGATGTACTAAACCGCTCGGCCATGGCACTCCAGGTTTTCCTCAGGCTTCTGAGCTACAGTGCTTAAGTGTACTTTTGAGGCATCCTTGGTTTCATTACCAGAAATGTGTAATAATAATATTAATTGCAATGTGGAATTTCTGTCTTCAGATGACCGAAATTAATTTTGGAAATTTTTTCACAAATTTAAATAAAAAGACAGCACATGAGACAGACATAATTTCAAAGGATGTTTGATACCGTCATCAACTTTACACCATGTGAAATTCTCTATTGAGTAGTAATTAGTTCTGAAAAGAATTGGTTAGAACTCGACGTTTCGATCAGTATGCTCTGATGGTCTTCAGGAGAATGGAGGAAAAATTGAGAATTTCACACGGTGTCACCGCAATTAGTCTTACTTATCCTCTTCACCATGCAAAGCTACAAGTTTTACCTAACCTTACACCAAGTACATGTAAGTTATATTTTATTTGTTGACAGTGTAACAGCGGATGGGCAGGTAATGGTGTGTATTGTGATGTAGATGTTGATCTTGATGGACGGCCAGAGTTCTCTCTTCTCTGTAGTGAGTTAGCTTGTAAAGCTGTAAGTATAGCCCACAAGGTCAATGTCCACTGTATTATCCTAGCTGGCATAACGTCATCGGGCAAGCTTGGTGGTCGATAGCCTGCAGATCTGACATCACCCTTTGAGGCTCGTGATTTACGCCAGGGCCTAATTTCATGGCACTGCTTACTGCGGAATTCTGCACTTACGGCGCATAGAATCACACGCTTTTTATGGTGCCGTAAGCGCAGAATTCTGTGGTAAGCAGCGCCATGAAATTGGGCCCAGATATTGTCTGTGCGGCCGCCATGTTTGTCTCCTGGAGATTCAACTTTAATAATAATAATAATGTGTGGACTTATATAGCGCACGTTTCCACCAACTGAGTGGTGCTCAAGGCGCATTATATTATTACCCCTGCTCATAAGGCTCATAAATCATTCCTGAAACCATCTCGGGTCCCTGGGGATTATACAGCTCAATTGCTGCCATTACAGCGCATATAGGGCTAATCAACCAACTCTGCCCTCACAGGTACCCATTTAACCCCTGGGTGGAGAGAAGCAATTATGGTTAAGTGTCTTGCTCAAGGACACAAGTGTCACGGCCGGGATTCGAACCCACATTGTGCTGCTAACGCCAGAACTTGAGCCCGGTAAGCCAGACCGCTTGGCCATGACAAGTGCGAGCCTTGAAGAGTGACGTCAGATCTTCAACACAGCGTAGCCAATGAAATCTCTTGAATGGTGCGCCAGGAGCCTGTGTTTATTCTTGACGATAAAGACGGGACCAGTCTCGGTAGTCGAGAGTTTAAGATGTCTGCACTAGCAAGCAGGAAGCGGTGGTTTCGAATCCCACCCGAGTCGCCCGTGGATTTTTTTATGCAGACACTCAGAAAGTGCCGAGTATATAGTGCTTCAGGGAAACATTCAAATGAAAGGATAAATTTCCAAAATTATATCCCGAATGGGAGATACTCTTATCATGATTGAAACCCTATTCTCCCAATGAGGATATCAGTGAGTCCCCAATCGGGGAACCCTTGCAGCAGTGACACCTTCCATGTCATGGTTCATGGGGATTGATGTCATTTATACTGTCCCGATTGAGAGATATTTTTATCCTGATTGAAACCCTATTCTCCCAATGAGGATATCAGTGAGCCCCCAATCGGGGAACCCTTGCAGCAGTGACACCTTCCATGTCATGGTTCATGGGGATTGATGTCATTTATACTGTCCCGATTGAGAGATATTTTTATCCTGATTGAAACCCTATTCTCCCAATGAGGATATCAGTGAGCCCCGAATCGGGGAACCCTTGCAGCAGTGACACCTTCCATGTCATGGTTCATGGGGATTGATGTCATTTATACTGTCCTGATTGAGAGATATTTTTATCATGATTGAAACTCTATTCTCCCAATCAGGAAACCCTAGACAGCAATGATACCTTCCCTATTATGATCATGATGGCTCACTTAAACTCCTCCAGCACCAGAGTGCCATCAATCTTCTGAAGACAATCAAACCATACTGATCGCAACGTTGTGTTAACCAAAGGTTCTTCTCAGCACCCTCACTACTCAAAAGAGATTCTTTCAATACACGGTGTCACTGTCAATCTCACTACATGTATATCTATCCGCTCAGTGCACATCGTCGCCCTCTATTGGTGAATTTGCACCCAGTGTCTTGATGATAGCCACTTTGGCATCGTGTGAGCGTTGTGCGTACACTTGATGTGCGTATGTTATGGTACTAAGCGCGCGTGCACTTCTGCCAGCCAATGATCGCTGGAGGTATTCCGCGCGTACGCACATCAACTGCAAAAGTACGCCAAACGCGACGCACTATCGCTGCCCTTTGGCCCACAGTGGTCTAACAACATGTGCCCTCAACAGCTCACGCACGGTGCGAATACCAAACCATGCATAGCCTTAAGTCTTATGTTTAAGAAAATTGATCGTAGTGGATGTTGAAGATTTGTTAATAATTAAACATGCTGTTTTTTAAAAATTTTTTAGGACAACTGCCCTCAACTTCCAAACAGCGGCCAAGAAGACAATGATAGTGACGGCATCGGTGACATCTGCGACGATGACGATGACAATGATAGCATCTTTGACAGTAAGGTACGGTAAAAAAAAAAACCATAATTGTTGGTATATCATAGTCACTTCATAGTCATAGAGGTTGGGTTTGGGACGTCAACCCTGACTCCCCCTCTCGTCTCTCTGCCACCGTCCTCCCCTCCCTTGACCAAGCTCAAAAGAATAGTGTTGTGCCACAGAAAAGTTAACTTCGAGAAACGACATACATGTAATTCATTGTAACCTACCAGATTAAACACCATTGGGGAACCCTAGTTATGTCTGAGATAGAGTGTTCTGCCACAAGTGTAAAATTCGCAAACTCGATATCTCAGAAATGAACCATCGCACAAATTTGAAACTTTGCTAGATGAAAAGTGCGCCCACAAATAACTGAGATACGTTCTTATCTCAAAAACCCCTCCAAATCAAGTTATCTATTTTATGTATTTATGTATCTAAGTTAGGGAGGAGGGCCAAAGTCATGGTACAGCCAAGCCTTTGAGAAGCCTGGGCAGGCCAGGATTTGCCCAGGGCTACAGGCCTATATAAGCTGGGCACAAAAGACCAGTTACTAACAAATAGATCTCAAGCTCTTATCGTTAACACAGACTTGACTGACACCTCAGCTGTCTTTTGTTCACAACTGCAGCCATTATAACGAAGCTCTACTTGGCTGGGCTAGGCCCTCCAGAAGCCCCGGTTACACTATGAACAACTTCACCTTGAAAATACCCTGAAAATCCGTCTTGCCTTGAAATAACAGTTCACTGTAATTTCACAGCAATTTCACAGCAATTTCACAGTGTCTCTTCCTCTCAGATATTGGCAATAATGTCCACGGTGATTTCACGGCAAATTCATGGTGCTCTCGAGAATTAATGAGCTGCCCCAAACTGCCATGAGAAGTTCATGGCATTTTCACAGCGTTTTCACGGCGAAGGAATCCCAACAGTATTTCATGGCAATTTCACGGTGTTGTGTCATGAAATTGTCGTGAACTATTTATTTCACGGTAAAACAGATTTTCAGGGCATTTTCAGGGTAAAGTTATTCATAGTGCAACCTGCTCTACAAATAACTACCCCAACCTGATCTACAAATAACTACCCCAACCTGATCTACAAATAACTACCCCAACCTGATCTACAAATAACTACCCCAACCTGATCTACAAATAACTACCCCAACCTGATCAACAAATAACTACCCCAACCTGATCTACAAATAACTACCCCAACCTGATCTACAAATAACTACCCCAACCTGCTCAACAAATAACTACCCCAACCTGATCTACAAATAGCTACCCCAACCTGCTCAACAAATAACTACCCCAACCTGCTCAACAAATAACTACCCCAACCTGATCTACAAATAGCTACCCCAACCTGCTCAACAAATAACTATCCCAACCTGATTTCGAAATCTTAGACTCACGTTTGTGTTATAGATCGACGTGTGGTAGGTAATCTCGCTGTTTGCCTCGCTGTCGGCGTCTGTTGCTACGACATCAGTCAATGGGTCTTGCTGCAGTACCGGTAACGGGAAGAACTCTAGACTATTGTTAGATACGACTGGGCAATTGTCATTCACATCAAGGACATGAATCTATTCACAAATTTAAAAGAAAAGTGTTTCGCTTGTTAGTCCATTTGCCCGTTTTGTTTTACTCCTCCTGTCTGACTCATTGCTTTTCACTAATCTCATAACATCTTCTTCCAGCCAAAAACTCCCTCTATTGTCCAGTCCCAGGACCAGAACTTGACTCTATTTTTCATTTCACACCTGATTAAGGGATGAGGGCCAAAGTCATGGTACAGCCAAACCATTGAGAAGCTCGGCCAGGACAGGGCTACCTGACCTCCTAATCTGTACGTTGTGAGTCTTAATTTAGGTTGATTGACAGGTACTGTGTTACAGGATTAGGACTCACAAAAGACAGATTAGGAGGCCAGGGCTCGATTTCACAAAGCACTAAGATTCATCTTAAGATGAGCTGTTAGTATTACCACAGTGATTTGTATTGTGACATCACACTTTGCTAAGCAATTAAGATTGATACACAGTTAAGATCAATCTTAGCTCTTTGTGAAATCGGCTGCAGGTAGCCTGGGCCTGGCCGGGCTTCTCAAAGGCTTGGCTGTACCATGACTTTTGCACTCTTCCCTTACATTGTTTTGCCATATAGCAGCCATGTTGTAATATGTTATTTCTCTTTGGTTGTTAGGATAATTGTCAGTTCGTAGCTAACTATCTTCAAGATGATGGTGATAACGACGGTGTTGGGGATGCATGTGACAATTGTCCATCCGATAGTAACCTAGACCAGGCGGACAATGACGGTGACGGACAGGGTGATATATGCGACACTGATGATGACAATGATGGTATGTCAACTGGCCCACTCCTGTGTTTAAGATTATGTGCATGTCTGTCTTCCATTTTGCCTTTGAAAAAGAACCTGCTAGGTTTGAAACGTAAGGCCATTATCTGCTGTTTTGAAAATTATTCCTAGAGAAGATTTATACCATCATCAGCTGTGAACTAAGGGAGGAGGGCCAAAGTCATGGTACAGCCAAGCCTTTCAGAAGCCCGGCCAGGCCCAGGCTACCTGGCCTCCTACCTGGCCTCCTACCTGGCCTCCTACATTTGTGAGTCCTAATCCTGTAACAATACAGTACCTCCCAATCAACATAACCTGTGCTTCTGGAGGGCTTAGCCCAGCCAAGTAGAGCTCATTATAATGGCTACAGTCGTAAACAAAGGACACCCTGGTGTGTCAGTCAGTAACAATAAGAGCTATTCGAGATCTATTCATGAGCGAAGGGGCTTTTGTGCTCAGCTAGGGCATTACATAGTACCTCCAAATCAACATAACCTGTGCTTCTGGAGGGCCTAGCCCAGGCAAGCAGAGCTCATTATGTAGGTCAGTAGGCAGGGGAAAAGCCTGGGCCTGGCTGGGCTTCTCAAAGGCTTGGCTGTACCATGACTTTGGACTTCCTCCCTATAAAAAAAGTAAGTTTTACATTCAAATGTTATCAATGATTTGGTTAGTGTTGAATTACCACCTTAATTACCACCTAGCACCTTAACTTAAATCTACTCTTGATTTTAGGAAAAGAAGATTCCACCGACAACTGCCCCTTGGTTGCCAATGTGGGTCAAACCGATACGGATGGGGATACCGTGGGAGATGTATGTGATAACTGCCCTGATCATAACAACACTCCTCAGACTGATACCGACCAGAACGGATACGGTGATACCTGTGATGTCATCGGAGGGACGGATAAAGACAAGTATGACTTAACCCTAACCCCCTAGGTATTCTGGCTAGGAACCTTCCTGAATCCTCCAAAGTCCATCAGTGCACTTTTGGAAACATGCCCTTATCTTCAAAATGCACCATGCATTTTCATTGACCTTTCATATTCAGCACTTATGGCCTGTACCTCTTGCCAGGTAGTAATTTTGCCCCATTTGAAGATGTGAAAGTACCAGTTTCCAACAGTGCTGAATTTTTCCAAAAAAGCGCCCCTTGGAGGATTTTGATGGAATTGGGGTGGTTAGGGTTAAGGGAGGAGGGCCAATGTCTTGGTACGGCCTAGTCTTGGTACGGCCTAGTCTTGGTACGGCCTAGTCTTGGTACGGCCTAGTCTTGGTACGGCCTAGTCTTGGTACGGCCTAGTCTTGGTACGGCCTAGTCTTGGTACGGCCTAGTCTTGGTACGGCCTAGTCTTGGTACGGCCTAGTCTTGGTTCAAAACAGTGTTTGTATGTTTATGATACACAATCCGACGGCGCTACACGAACGCTACAATCACGAACCGCTACCACACACACAAACCGCTATCAAACACAGTCTTGGGAGCTTTGTAGAATCTCCCCCCGAAAACGGGGAGGTAAGCCACAACGCATGCGTCAATTTGAAATGATGGCGCGGCCCACATTTTGTGCGCGCACGCGCATGAACAACAACGGACTGCCGTGCAGTTGTCGATTAGTGAACACGGAAGTCCATTCTGGGCCTGGCCGGGCTTCTCAAAGGCTTGGCTGTACCATGACTTTGGCTCTCCTAAATCTCATATAATAGCCAGTGTACATATGCACTTTTGATTAAATTTCTCTATTTCAACTTAATAATAATAATAATAATAATAATAATGTGTGGACTTATATAGCGCACGTATCCACCAACTGAGTGGTGCTCAAGGCGCATTATATCATTACCCCTGCTCATAAGGCTCATAAGGCTCATAAGGCTCATAAATCATTCCTGAAACCATCTCAGCTCCCTGCGGAGTATACAGCTCAATTGCTGCCATTACAGCGCATATAGGGCTAATCAACCAACTCTGCCTTCACAGGTACCCATTTAACCCCTGGGTGGAGAGAAGCAATTATGGTTAAGTGTCTTGCTCAAGGACACAAGTGTCACGGCCGGGATTCGAACCCACATTCTGCTGCTAACACCAGAACTTGAGTCCGGTAAGCTAGACCGCTCGGCCACGACACTCCACTCCACGACACTCCACATTAACTTGGTAAATTTCTGGAATTTATATGTCTTCAGATGACAGAAATTCGTTTTGGAAATGATTTCTTCAATTTTACAACAGAGCATGGAATCAGAGTGCTAGTTTTAGATTATCTCAGTGACTGAATATAATGCTCCACATGATAGGTCATCTGTTGCATAAATGTGACCCGCTCTGCGAAAAAGGGTATTAAGGGACGCTATACTATTACCCGTAAAGGGCTGTTCTATGTGGAGAGGGTGAAAAAAAAATTCACAACGTGATTTTTTTGTTGTTGGTTTATTGGCTTCTATTATATCAATACTTTCATAATTTATTTACAGAAATATTATTATTGATGAGTAAAGATGAAAAAAACAAAAGTTTAAATTTTACACATTATGCAAATTAGCAAAACTATTTGAAAAAAATACTTCAAGATGCTTGATAATTCAAATTTATATTGCACAAGCATTCCTAAAGGAGCTCAAAAGGAACATAACTGTTGCTATGGGCATTCAAGAGAGTTTCTTCTTGGCTCATTTCTTTTTCCACTTGCTGTGTTTAAAGGGCTGTATCGCTGAAGGCACTTCCGTTAATTTGTACAATATGAATATGCATAAATCAGTATATCTCCAGAATGCAAAATGCCACAGGGTTCAAACCTACACCAAATTAAAGCTTATAATGTAACCAATTCAGCTATGTATGTAACTCAAATTTTAAAATTTTGTCCCATAATACCCATTTTTGTGGAGCCGGTCACAAATAAGCCGGTAATTTTCAGTCATTAATTTTTACTGAATATCGCCGTGTGCCCGGAAGAAGGACGTCACACAGATTAGGTTAAACGTGTGCTTACGTCGTTTTACCGGGCACGTGACGATATTGTTTTGGTTTTCGGTAACACCATGTTTTCATCTCAACTAGCGCTAAGTGAGGTACAGGTTCTGAACAGAACCTTATCGGACAACTCGTATCTCGACTGTCGCTAAGTGAGATTTTGGTTCAGGGGAGAACCAATATCGAGCAACTGAGTACAGTTGTTTCTCAACTGATTGCTAAGTGAGAATGCCGTTATAAGTATAGGATTATCATTTACAATTTTTGTTTTGCAGAGATGGGGACGGCATTATTGATCTTTTTGATAACTGTGTCAGCATCCCAAACGCGGACCAGACAGACACTGACCTAGATGGCGATGGTAAGTCACCAACCATAGCCTTGGGATTTATCAGGTGCATTGCCAAGGGGGGGGGGGGGGAGAGAAGCCCCCCTCATGTGAATGTGAATGCATATCTTAGAGTGGAGTAATCTTTCAGTGAGGTGGGAAGGTATTGACGGAAAAGCGTCAGGTGACAGCAAATATCAACTTTTGAGAGAATTTTCTATTTTTTTACACTCACTGGCCATAAGTATTGCAACATTGAAATTCACACCAAAGTTCAGTTTGGAGAACTGTGTTACAATAATTTATGTTATTTTATTTACACTACTTAAGACTTCTTGACAGTGCCTGTGTTTTGAAGTCAATGTTCTTTTTTACTGTTCTTGCTCGGAAATTATGTAATACACGATCGATGAAATCGGATTAAATGATCATCTCACCTGTTACTGTAAAGTGCTATTTTGAGCATGTTGCAATACTTTTGGCCAGTGAGTGTATATATTTTTTATTCTCCCCCCCTACCCCTTCTCGAGTTCTAGCCTGCACTTTGAGTGGCATTTTAAGAGCCTTGTGTTGTTATGGCAACCTTTTATAAAACTTATATATTTTTTTAAATGGGCCATGTTTTTTCAAAACCAAAAACTGTCTTTTAAAAAAAAAAATATTTTTTAACCAAAAACTGCCCTCACAGCAAAATTATTCATCCATTTTTGCCCCTAAAAGGGAGGCTACTTTGTTTTTTGGGGGCTACTTCTTTTCAAGAAAATGTTCAGTGCTGCTCCCTTGATAAATCTCTGGCTACGCATCTAAGATTTATATTTCAGCTTTTTTTTTTGTTATTGTCGATCACCAGGCCTATGATTCCTCAGGATTTTTCCTGATTTCAGGATTTTCTACAAATTTCCATTTCCCTCAAAATTGTATTGAAAGAAGAGAAGTAGTCACCAAGGAAAGAAAGAAGTCGCCTGTATTGTGACCAAACCTATAAGACATAAGAAAACTTTATTAAAACCCTTGTATACATGCAGTCTCCAAAATGCTGCAAAAAAAAACTGCCAAGTACACAATGCTTTTTGTATGCATGCCTCAAAATATTGCATACTGAACACAAGAATGGTACATGGATACCCCAAAATGCCCCTGGGTATGGGACAAAAACAAAGTGTTCTGACCTTCACACAGTATGTGTATACCCCAAGTTACTGCACTGGTTTATTTCAAGTTAGCCTTGCAATGAAACAAAGCAGGTGGCTGCTTCAGTTTACCTCATCTCTCTGAAGAGCCTTGGGCTATGCCATTAATCATTAGATAAGAAAGTGTGTACCACAATATGTCCCAGTTGAGACATTTTGAAGTATGGGTCCACTTTGTGAAGAACTACACTGATAATAGATTAATCTCCAAAAAGAAGAAGTTACATTGCCCGCAAAAGTTAAAAACACTATACCAAAAAAAACTAAAAGTTAAAAAAATTACAAAAAGCAGATAAAACGTTGCTCGATAGTTTCTTGTTTGTGGGTGATGTGGAGAGTCTTTAAATCCTTAAATAGTTGATTGGGCTGTTCAGTTTGCTTTTAGAGATATCACCTGATATGACCATCTCAGCTTGGGTCATCCAGGCTCTTGTTTTCGCTTGACTCTTCCCTGATTACTTTCCAAGATTATTCCATTTTTATGGTTCCTGAACGAGCCAATATTATTATCATTTTGAGTGTTATTACTAATGACTTATTTACCCAACAGGGGACCTTTGTGACAGTGACAAAGACGGCGATGGCATTACCGATGACAGTGACAACTGTCCTTATGTGTCAAACAGTGGTCAGGAGGATACGAATGGTAACAACAAAATTAATTCATTCTTAAAGATGTGTATTTACTAAAAATTCATATTTTGCTGCAAAGTTTGGTTTTATTCTGTTCCTTGTCAAATAAACAATTATTATATAGCTCATATTACTGTGAGGTCCCTATGCGCTTTATTACCCATGGTCATCAGACTCATCAATCATTCCTGAAACCATCTCAGCTCCCTGGGGAGTATACAGCTCAATTGCTGCCATTTCGGTGCATATAGGGCTAATCAAACACAACAACCAACTCTGCCCTCTCGGGCACCCATTTACTCCTGGGTGGAGAGAAGCAATTATGGTAAAGTGTCTTGCTCAAGGACACAAGCACCACGGTCGTGGTCTGGATTCGAACCCACATTCTGACGACTCAGCCATCAGAACACAAATCTGTTGCACTAAACCGCTCGACCATGGCACTCCATATTGTTAGCATTCATTTTAAACGCTCCTTAACACAAAATTTTATTTGCAAATTAATTTTATGAATTGGACTCTGGAATTGTAACTTAGCTAGGAACTAAGGGGTATGGGACCATTTCCCAAAACCTGGTGTCATCGTTCGATCATATATGTGACCTGCTGTGGCGAAACCCGAAACTTCTCAGCATTTACCATAATGCGTAACAGCCATGAAAAGGTCAAAAACTGACCCCAGGGACCAGTTTGAGGGACCAGTTTTCATGTCACCATGTAGAGCATTTTCTCTAGATTTTGATGGAAAAAGAAAATCCTGAAACGTTGTTGGGAACATTGTTAATTTTCACGATACATTTGGGAGGTCACTTTTGAAAATTGGGTCCAAGTTTAGGGTTTTGCCAGAGCCAGCCAGTCCCATATTCCATTTTGTTCAACTTTTACATCAGGGAATAATATTGGAGATGTATGCGAGATGGATTACGATGGTGACGGAACGGAGAATAATGACGACATCTGCCCGAACAGCAACATGTACCAAGTCACTGATTTCTCAACAGACTTCATCTCTGTTGAGTTATACCCTGGGCTAACAGACGCTACAAGTCCTATATGGGTCGTAACTGACAATGTGAGTGTTTTTATTGCTGTTCCATTCAATATTTTATTGATAAACATTTATTTCTAAAAAGAAAAAATGTTATTGACCTTACGTTTCGAACCTAGCAGGTTCTTTCCCAAAGGGGTCATTCCATGAACGTGGGACCCAAAGTGTGACATGGAGGTCAAAATTAAATTAAATAGAGAAAAAAAATATCAGTTTTGTTACCTTATTTATCATAGTTTTATAGGTTGTCATCTTTTAAAATAATAGATACAAACATTAAAACTGGTGTCATGTATTTACTTCCTGCTTCACCTGACATGAGGTTAACGATGTAACAAAATTACAAGGGGACACCGTGTCTTGTTACGTTGTGTAATATACTGACTAAAGTTAATGGATCAAAATAGGGGAGACCCAAGAAATTTTTGTTTGTTGTCATAGTAGGTCTGTATGAGATGCAACAATAGGTGAAAGTTATAATCGTCAGCTCGTACGATGTAAGGAATAACACAGGCCCCAATATCTGAAATACATGGAAAACACAAGTGTCCCACGTTCATGGAATGACCCAAAGACAAAGTCACTTTGCCTTTGAGAATCTGCTAGGTTCAAAATGTTTGCCGATGTGTCGTGGATGGGAAAAAAAATCGATGTCGCCCAGGTCTTCGATTTTTTTTTTTGCACATGTGTAATTTTAGTGTCTAAATATTTGGTATTTCCTGTTATTGCATTCTGGATAGTAATTTTCAGTGTTTTTGTCAATTACTCCTCCCTCCCTTCCCGATTTAAATTCTATAAATGCTTTTATAAATGTCCAATTTTATTGTTTTTTTAAATAATATACGTAGGTTTTAATGATAATTATTGTAACATTCATGCAATTTGGCCTTTTGGCCACAAGATGAATGAAATAAATTCAATTCAAAAAAACGTCAGGCCAGTAATGTCAACCAAGTTTACAGGGAAGCTTGTTTACATCATAAGGTGCCTCTGAAATGAATTAGAGGAAAAATAATATATATGACATAAAACACAATAAAGGGGGCCACTTTCCTACCGTCACGTTAGCAGTTTTTCTTATGGTTGTAATTTTTTTTTTTAATATCTGAAACCACCCAAAAAGAATTTCAACATTTGAATAGACATGCATGCTTATCCTAAAGATAATTTGAGTTGATTATTACTATTATTTTTTTAATTACCCTAAAATTTCCATCAACAAATGGACGGAAAAGTGAGGTAACTTTTTCCGTCCAATTTTTATGGAAATTTGAGGGTAAAAAAATAAATAAAAAAATAAAAAAATTAAATAAATCAACTCAAATTAGTATTAGTATAAGCCTGCATGTCCATTCACATGTTGAAACACTTTTTGGTCGGTTTCAGGTACTTAAAAATAAATAACAACTATTGGAAAAACTGCTAACGTGACGGATGCAAAGTGGCCCCCTTTATTGTGTTTTATGGCATATATATATTTTTTTACTCCTCTTTGAACTTTATAATCTCTGATAACTTTTTTTCTGGTTGATTTTAGGAGATACCAATTTATAGGGCTTGTAAAAAGTTTCAAAATGACACCAGAACCAGCTCTCTAGGTGCTATACTTTCTGAGATATGGGCATTTTAGTTCGCGAGGTATCGCTAATTAGCTGAAATGTCGTTAGCGTGTATCTCACTAATTAAGAGGCCTAGAGCAAAAATATTTCCATTTCTGGTCGTTTCTCATGGCTCCCAATCATTCCCTAAAATTTGAAAAAAATCTGAGAGGTCAAGGGAATTCTTTTTTTTCAGGAATGGTGTTCGAGTTGCCACCTGCGCATTGACTAAAGGCTACTTTTTAATGTATAAATGTTCCAGAATTAATTTGTGTTAAGTTCCATCATAAAATCATTTTGACACTTACAATTATGTCATGAAAAAGCATGAACAATTTCTAATTATTGTAAATTATGTAAGGGTGCATTTGAGTAGCTTCCCTGATGTAACCGGAGTATTAGCTCAAATGGGTGAGCCCCGAGCACGAGCTAATCGAACGAGCATCCCGTGGGACGTTTGCCCTCTTGTGGTCGTTAAAGCAATGACAAGAATGTCAAAGGTCGCACGGACTTGTAAATAAAATATCGTACAACGAAACGATCGCAAAATAATTATTTCCCGGGTAAAAAAGGAACTAATGATCGTATTACTTCTCAGGTTCATACAAAACAACACGTCTTCTAGGACCAAGAACAGTCTCTACTCACATATTCATTGTTTAAGGGTCGAAATTGTATGTCAAAAACTTCACGAAATTGCCGCACTGAAAACAAAGATGGCGGCCATTCAGAATAGTTCTCAAAGTGACGTCACTTACCCGGGTCTGCCTCAAGTGACCTGTTTCGTGAGCAGGTTACTTGAGGCTGAGCCAGGTATAAGCCCTGACAATGACGTCAGACCTACTCGAACGCTCTGGAGTCAGACCCGGGTCGACCCGAGGAAGCTACTCGAACGCACCCATAACCGAGTACTGTGTAAAATGATCTGTCTTAATGATGGTGTTTATGCTATATACACTCCACAGGGAAAGGAGATTCGTGAGTTAGGTAACACCATCATGCCTTCAATGTTTCTAAGCGATGTTTCCATGGCAGCAGTTGATTACACAGGAACCATGTTTGTCAACACAGACGAGGGCAGCGAGTATATCGGCTTTGTTTTTGGTTACCAGAGCAACCGCAAGTTTTATGTTGTGATGTGGCGACACACAAATGCGAACAATCCAAACAATATGGCTGGAATAAGAGGAATTCAGATTAAGGTAATCCGAGTTGTATGGCTGGAATAAGGGGAATTCAGATGAGGGTAATTCGAGTAGTATGGCTGGAATATTAGGGGAATTCAGATTAAGGTAATCCGAGTAATATGGCTGGAATAAGGGGGATTCAGATTAAGGTAATCCCAGTAGTATGGCTGGAATAAGGGGAATTCAGATGAAGGTAATCCGAGTAGTATGGCTGGAATATTAGGGGAATTCAGATTAAGGTAATCCGAGTAATATGGCTGGAATAAGGGGGATTCAGATTAAGGTAATCCGAGTATTATGGCTGGAATAAGGGGAATTCAGATTAAGGTAATCCGAGTAGTATGGCTGGAATAAGAGGAATTCAGATTAAGGTAATCCGAGTATTATGGCTGGAATAAGGGGAATTCAGATTAAGGTAATCCCAGTAGTATGGCTGGAATATTAGGGGAATTCAGATTAAGGTAATCCAAGTAATATGGCTGGAATAAGGGGAATTCAGATTAAGGTAATCCAAGTAATATGGCTGGAATAAGAGGAATTCAGATTAAGGTAATCCGAGTTGTATGGCTGGAATAAGGGGAATTCAGATGAGGGTAATTCGAGTAGTATGGCTGGAATATTAGGGGAATTCAGATTAAGGTAATCCGAGTAATATGGCTGGAATAAGGGGGATTCAGATTAAGGTAATCCCAGTAGTATGGCTGGAATAAGGGGAATTCAGATGAAGGTAATCCGAGTAGTATGGCTGGAATATTAGGGGAATTCAGATTAAGGTAATCCGAGTAATATGGCTGGAATAAGGGGGATTCAGATTAAGGTAATCCGAGTATTATGGCTGGAATAAGGGGAATTCAGATTAAGGTAATCCGAGTAGTATGGCTGGAATAAGAGGAATTCAGATTAAGGTAATCCGAGTATTATGGCTGGAATAAGGGGAATTCAGATTAAGGTAATCCCAGTAGTATGGCTGGAATATTAGGGGAATTCAGATTAAGGTAATCCAAGTAATATGGCTGGAATAAGGGGAATTCAGATTAAGGTAATCCAAGTAATATGGCTGGAATAAGAGGAATTCAGATTAAGGTAATCCGAGTTGTATGGCTGGAATAAGGGGAATTCAGATGAGGGTAATTCGAGTAGTATGGCTGGAATATTAGGGGAATTCAGATTAAGGTAATCCGAGTAATATGGCTGGAATAAGGGGGATTCAGATTAAGGTAATCCCAGTAGTATGGCTGGAATAAGGGGAATTCAGATGAAGGTAATCCGAGTAGTATGGCTGGAATATTAGGGGAATTCAGATTAAGGTAATCCGAGTAATATGGCTGGAATAAGGGGGATTCAGATTAAGGTAATCCGAGTATTATGGCTGGAATAAGGGGAATTCAGATTAAGGTAATCCGAGTAGTATGGCTGGAATAAGAGGAATTCAGATTAAGGTAATCCGAGTATTATGGCTGGAATAAGGGGAATTCAGATTAAGGTAATCCCAGTAGTATGGCTGGAATAGGGGAATTCAGATTAAGGTAATCCAAGTAATATGGCTGGAATAAGGGGAATTCAGATTAAGGTAATCCAAGTAATATGGCTGGAATAAGAGGAATTCAGATTAAGGTAATCCGAGTTGTATGGCTGGAATAAGGGGAATTCAGATTAAGGTAATCCAAGTAATATGGCTGGAATAAGAGGAATTCAGATTAAGGTAATCCAAGTAATATGGCTGGAATAAGGGGAATTCAGATTAAGGTAATCCAAGTAATATGGCTGGAATAAGGGTGATTCAGATTGAGGTAATCCCAGTAGTATGGCTGGAATATTAGGGGAATTCAGATTAAGGTAATCCGAGTAGTATGGCTGGATTAAGAGGAATTCAGATTAAGGTAATCCGAGTAGTATGGCTGGATTAAGAGAAATTCAGATTAAGGTAATCCGAGTAGTATGGCTAGATTAAGAGGAATTCAGATTAAGGTAATCCCAGTAGTATGGCTGGAATAAGGGGAATTCAGATTAAGGTAATCCCAGTAGTATGGCTGGAATAAGGGGAATTCAGATTAAGGTAATCCGAGTAGTATGGCTAGATTAAGAGGAATTCAGATTAAGGTAATCCCAGTAGTATGGCTGGAATAAGGGGAATTCAGATTAAGGTAATCCCAGTAGTATGGCTGGAATAAGGGGAATTCAGATTAAGGTAATCCCAGTAGTATGGCTGGATTGGGAATTCAGATTAAGGTAATCCCAGTTATGAGGAAGTTTTGAAATCTCGGAAGGTCAACAACAATGATTACAACTCCTAAGAGACTGTTTATATGGTGCTACCACAAACCTTAATCTACTGTACTTCCACCATGCAAAGATTCAATTCCTACTTAAAATATGTTTTCTTTATTTAAAAAAATGTGTGTGTTCCCCCCCCCCCCCTCCTTTTTTTAAACACAGAAAGTGAACTCTGACACTGGACCAGGCTGGACATTGGCCAATGCCCTCTATCATTCCTACACAACAGCCAATCAGGTGGAGTTGCTGTGGCACGATCCATTTCTACAGGGGTGGCAACATCAGATAGCATATAAGTGGTCGCTGACCCACAGGCCAGACATTGGGCTTATCAGGTACATGTGCATGCATACAGTGGCTGAAAATATTTTTGCCAAAAAATTCGCTTTCAAACAAATAAACACAATTATTGTAGGTTCAAAATAAGTCTTAACAATGCATTTATCTTCTTTTTTTTTACACTGCCTGCTATTACTTTTAAAAATAAAGATTTTGCATGGTTACCACTAATGTAAATAAAGAAACCTTTTAACCAATTAACCCTCCTACTCTAGCTGCACTTTAGTGGGAAGTTGCTATACAGGTCAAAACCAGTCAACTGCCTGTTTTGACTGTTGACCCAAATGTGCACACAGGGGCATTTTTGACTGGTTTTTACTATCATTTTGACCACCCTAGGTTCATAGGTTCGTAGGTTCATAGGTTCATAGGTTCATTTATTTTCCACAGTATCAAAACAGTAATGACAATATCAATCAAGAAAAGTCAAGTACAAGAAAACGATATTACTGAACAAATTAAAGAATAGATACAAAGCAAAAGTGATACTGAACCTGAACAATACCAGACAATGCTTTTACCAGTCAAAAACGGTCAACTCATTTTGACCTGTAAATGTACTTACTACACGTAAGGTTTGACAGTGTTTGACTTTTAAGTGCACTAGATATACCTTGGCAAGTATATCAACATTTTGACTGATTTTGACCCTTGCAGTAGTAGGAGGATTTTTAATTGCTGCAGTTGTCGTATGTGAGTTGTTGCATGGAAATTGGATCATGTATATAAAACTTAATAATAATAATAATAATAATGAACATTTGTAATGCGCCGGCATCCGTCAAAAGAGACGCTCATGGCGTAAACAAGAAAACAAAATACATGGTAAGAACAATGCAATATAAAATTATAAGGAACAATGATTGTAAAAAGGCTGACTTAATCCAAACAAGTGACAAAAACATGACGTGATCTGTCATATGGGAGTTGTCGTATATGCAACACAATTGCAATGTAATTTCTTCTTATTTGCAACAATTCACATGCAAAACAAACTTTTGAAATAATTTATCTTAACCCTAACCACCCCAAATCCTGCAAAATCATCCAAGGGGCACTTTTTTGGAAATATTCAGCACTGTTCATGGGCGGATCCAGAACATTTTTTAGGGGGGGGGCTGAGAATCAAAAACAATTATTTTTCAGGACTACAAAAATTACAATGAAATAATAAGGGAGAGAAAAACAAAGCACACTGTGGGAATGGGAGTGCGTTCTCCCTTCTCCTCCCCCCCCCCCCTCTCTCTTTTTCTCTCTTTTTCTCTCTTTTATTTTTTTTAATTTTTTTTTTTTTTAAATGATTTTAGGGGGCTACAGCCCCCTTAGCCCCCCTGGATCCGTCAATGCTGTTGGAAACTGGGAAAATGGGGCAAAATTACTACCTGGCAAGAAGTACAGGCCATAAGTGCTGAATATGAAAAGATCAACGAAAACGCACGGTGCATTTTGAAGAGAAGGGCATGTTTCCAAAGGTGCACTGATGGAGTTTGGAGGATTCAGGAAGGTTCCTAGCCAGAATACCTACAGGGGGTTAGGGTTCAGGAAGGTTCCTAGCCAGAATACCTACAGGGGATTAGGGTTCAGGAAGGTTCCTAGCCAGAATACCTACAGGGGGTTAGGGTTCAGGAAGGTTCCTAGCCAGAATACCTACAGGGGGTTAGGGTTCAGGAAGGTTCCTAGCCAGAATACCTACAGGGGGTTAGGGTTCAGGAAGGTTCCTAGCCAGAATACCTACAGGGGGTTAGGGTTCAGGAAGGTTCCTAGCCAGAATACCTACAGGGGGTTAGGGTTCAGGAAGGTTCCTAGTCAGAATACCTACAGGGGGTTAGGGTTCAGGAAGGTTCCTAGCCAGAATACCTAGGATTAACAATGCAAGTTGTTGAATGGAAGTTGTCACATGCAAAACTAAAATCAGAAGGGAACATGGTTCATGTAAATGAAACTTTATCCATTTGCAAGATAGTAGTTACTGGCCTTACATTTCGAACCTAGCAGGTTGTTTCTCAAAGGCCTTTGAGAAAGAACCTAGGTTCGAACGTAAGGCCAATAAAGATTATTCTGCATTTATACTACAGTTCCTTTTGGCAAAAAAAAAAAAGCAGTTTCTGGTCATAGGTCAGCTTAAAAATCAGTGCAGTGACATGGATTAAAAAAAAAAAAAATTATTTATTTTTTAAAATCTTTCTTTGCCAACGGCGTGTATACATGGTTATTGGAACCAGATGAAATTGCCCATACACAAAGTATGGTGGCTAAGAGAGGCCTCAACGTTTATACCCCTATGTGAAAAAGGACAATTGTAATTGGACATTGTTTCATAGCCCCCAAAAAAGAAAATTAAAAATGTTGACGTGCAGGTCTGAGGCGACGTGCGCGGAGACCAGAAACTAGAGATTTTTTTTGTTTGGCCTGAGGTTGGTTTGCAACAGCTAATTCTCTATTTGTGTGGTGGTCCAGGAAAACCCAACACATGGTCAAATTTTTACAATTCTTGTTGAGCATTTAAATCAAGTAATACACCTTTTACTGATCTCGTAACAGTTTTAATGAGTTCAATATTCAAACCACAACTAAAGTTATGACCTTTCAAAGACGGTTTATTCTAAAACCCACAAACGGAGAAATTAGGCTTCAAAGTTGGCTATGCAGTAAACGTAAATCCCTTGAATTCAGGTGAAATTGACATTATAGTAAAAATAGTGTAAAAGTGTTTTTCATTTCTTTCAAACTAAGATTTTTCACATAAAGGAGTTACGGTAAATTTTTACGTAAATCGGTCCACAATTACAAAATGTGCGTGGCGACTTCCGACGGGTTTTCCCCGACTGCCACACATTTACTTGATCCTTTTGACGTGAATGTTTTGTTCAGAGTGGTCATCAAGGAGGGTGAGGACACACTGACCGATTCTGGTGACCTCTACGATACCTCGTACCTCGGTGGACGTCTCGGAGTCTTCGTCTATGATCAGAAAGATGTCATATGGTCTAAACTGAATTACAAATGTGCAGAGCGGTATGTATCCCTTAATTAGTGGAGTGTCGTGGCCGAGCAGTCTAGCGCACCGAACTCAAGTTCTGGTGTTGCCAGCAGCAGGGTGTGGGTTCGAGCCCCGCTCGTGACACTTGTGTCCTTGAGCAAGGTACTTAACCATAATTGCTTCGTCCTTCGGATGGGACGTAAAGCCGTAGGCACCACTTAGTTGAGCACCACTTAGTTGGTGGATACGTGCGCTACATGTATATAAGTCCACATATTATTATTATTATTATTATTATTAATTGGCTGCAGTTCACAACTGCAGCCAATTTTTATAATGAGCTCTACTTCGTTGGGCTAGGTCCTCCAGAAGCCCTGGTTGTGTTGATTGGCAGGTTCTGCGTTACGGGATTAGGACTCACAAAAGACAGATTAGGAGGCCAGGTAGCCTGGGGCCTGGCTGGGCTTCTCAAAGGCTTGGCTTTCCAAGACTTTGGCCCCCCTCTCTAAAAGTATGGATGCATTTACCAACATTTTACTTAAACTTGTAAACTTATATTATTATAACTAATTTCCACGACTTTGGGAATTATTCATTTCCATTCATTTCTTTTCACAAGTAATTGTTAGGTGGAGTGCCATGGTCGAGCGGTTTAGTGCATCGGATTTGTGTTCTGGTGGCTGAGTCGTCAGAATGTGGGTTCGAATCCTGTCCGTGACCGTGGTACTTGTGTCCTTGAGCAAGACACTTTACCATAATTGCTTCTCTCCACCCAGGAGTAAATGGGTACCTGTGAGGGCAAGAGTTGGTTGTTGTGTTTGATTAGCCCATATGCGCCGAAATGGCAGCAATTGAGCTGTATACTCCCCCAGGGAACTGAGATGGTTTCTGGAATGATTTATGCGCCTGATGAGCAGGGGTAATAATGTACAGCACTCTGATACCTTGTTTAAGAGCGCTTTAAAATGCCCGGCATTATTATTATTAGGTAAAGAAGTTGATCTTTTTTTGTTTTCATTGCCAGTGTTTCTAGGAATATTTCACATCAGTTATTTTGTGTTTAACTCAGGGTAAACCAAGCTTTGGAGTTTGATGGCGTCGATGACTATGTTATCTTGCCCACCTTGGACACCTTACAACTCACGTCAAGTTTCACCTTGGAGGTGTGGGTATATCTTCAGTTCGGGTACCCACCAACAGTCATGCCCCTTCTGTGCACACTGGATGGTACATTGTGCATGTTCATAGAGAACGGGTAAGTGAACCAAACACAAAAAAAAGATTTGAACAATTAACCCTCCTACTTTTGGTACCTTTTTCAGACAAGTTGATGCATCATTTGAAACCATTCGTTTTGTGAAACACACCAAGGTGTAGTGTATCCACCATTCAAAACCATTTGAATGATTTATAAGCCACTGTGTAGTACATTCACCATTTAAACCTTTCGGCTATGGAAACACCAAGGTGTAGTGTATCCACCATTCAAAAACCATTTGAATGGTAGTAAAGCGTGCTCTCCTTTACGGTCTCCCGCAGAATCAAATATCTTGTCTTCAGCACATACAAAACACAGCAGCTCGTGTTGTGACTTTGTCCAGAAAATCATGCCATATCACGCCAATCTTGAAAGAACTGCACTGGCTTCCTGTTTCACAGAGAATTGTTTTTAAACTTATGCTAATTGTTCACAAATCTTTCAATAGCATTGCTCCAATTTATATTTCTGAACTGCTTAAAGTCTACACTCCATCACGCAATTTGCGCTCCAGCAACATGTCACTCCTAAAGGAACCAACTTCAAAACGTTTTCTGTCGCAGCTCCGAGACTCTGGAATCATCTTCCAACTAAACTCAAATCTTGTCATAGTATAACCAGATTTAAGTCGATGCTTAAAACTCATCTTATGTCACAACTCTTCAAAGATGATGTATATTTGTAATTGCATTGTAGGTACATGTATCTCGGTACATAATTTAATTTTTTTCCCCTATGCTGTCATTGTATATTGTTTGTATTCATGTTTTTTCTTTGTTTCCGCACCTTGAGCGCCCAGCAGGGTGGATATGTGCGCGCTATAAATCTTTATTATTATTATTATTATTACCAACACTCATGGGCGGATCCAGAAAATTTTTTAGGAGGGGGGCTGAGAATCAAAAACAATTATTTTTCAGTACTACAAAGGGTGCCGCCACTTCCTATGCGCAACGGTTAGTACAGTACTAAGTAGGTAGGGAATGGGAGTGCGTTCTCCCCTCCCCTCCCCCTCCCCCTCTCTCTCTCTTTTTCTCTTACTTTTTTTTAACTTTTTTTTTTATTTAATTTTTTTTAAAACGATTTTAGGGGGGGGGGGCTACAGCCCCCCTTAGCCCCCCCCCCCCGGATCCGCCAATGACACTGTTCAAATGGTATCACCATGTGTGTATACAAAACCAATGACCATTTTTGAAAGTTGAAATTTTGAATGGTTTCAAATGGTCAAACAGTTGGGGGGTTAAAGTTTTGAAGCTTTGCATGATGGATTACAGTTATTGGTTACGGTTTGCAGTAACACCATGTGGTTTCAAGGTTTATTTTATTTTTCCACAGTATCGGAAGTAAATAACTACAATGTCAGTCATAACATTCACAGTACAAGTATAGAATCACAAAATATGGGTGATACTGCAGAGGGACCCAGTAAAAAGCAGAGCTTGTTGGACACGGGCCCTAAGCGTGCATGTGTATTGATGAGCAGGAAATAATACGCAATGTCTAATTGTACCATGGGCCAACAACACAAAGTTTCTGATTAAAACCATTTAGGTCTTCTCTACGTTATGGAGGAGGGTCAAAGTCATGGTACAGTCAAGCCTTTGAGAAGCCTGGCCAGGCCCAGGCTTTGCCCAGGCCTATTGGCCTATATAATCCTATACAATCCTATACAATCCTTTATAATCCTATCCTATATAATCTTATATAATCCTATACAATCCTATACAATCCTATACAATCCTATACAATCCTATATAATCCTATATAATCCTATATAATCCTATACAATCCTATACAATCCTTTATAATCTTATATAATCCTATATAATCCTATACAATCCTATACAATCCTATACAATCCTTTATAATCTTATATAATCCTATACAATCCTATACAATCCTATACAATCCTTTATAATCTTATATAATCCTATATAATCCTATATAATCCTATACAATCCTATACAATCCTATACAATCCTATATAATCCTTTATAATCTTATATAATCCTATACAATCCTATACAATCCTATACAGTCCTGTACATCCTATACAATCCTATAATCTTATATAATCCTATATAATCCTATATAATCCTATACAATCCTATACAATCCTATACAATCTTATAATCTTATACAATCCTATACAATCCTATACAATCCTATACAATCCTATACAATCCTATACAATCCTATACAATCCTATACAATCCTATACAATCCTATACAATCCTATACAATCCTATACAATCCTATACAATCCTATACAATCCTATACAATCCTATACAATCCTATACAATCCTATACAATCCTTTATAATCTTATACAATCCTATACAATCCTATACAATCCTATATAATCTTATATAATCCTATACAATCCTATACAATCCTTTATAATCTTATACAATCCTATACAATCCTATACAATCCTTTATAATCTTATATAATCCTATACAATCCTATACAATCCTATACAATCCTATACAATCCTATATAATCCTATATAATCCTATACAATCCTATACAATCCTTTATAATCTTATACAATCCTATACAATCCTATACAATCCTTTATAATCTTATATAATCCTATATAATCCTATACAATCCTATACAATCCTATACAATCCTTTATAATCTTATATAATCCTATATAATCCTATACAATCCTATACAATCCTTTATAATCTTATATAATCCTATATAATCCTATATAATCCTATACAATCCTATACAATCCTATACAATCCTTTATAATCTTATATAATCCTATATAATCCTATATAATCCTATACAATCCTATACAATCCTTTATAATCTTATATAATCCTATATAATCCTATATAATCCTATACAATCCTATACAATCCTTTATAATCTTATATAATCCTATACAATCCTATACAATCCTATACAATCCTATACAATCCTATACTATACAATCCTATACAATCCTATACAATCCTATACAATCCTATACAATCCTATACAATCCTATACAATCCTATACAATCCTATACAATCCTATACAATCCTATACAATCCTATACAATCCTATACAATCCTTTATAATCTTATATAATCCTATATAATCCTATATAATCCTATACAATCCTATACAATCCTTTATAATCTTATATAATCCTATACAATCCTATACAATCCTATACAATCCTATACAATCCTTTATAATCTTATACAATCCTATACAATCCTATACAATCCTTTATAATCTTATATAATCCTATATAATCCTATATAATCCTATATAATCCTATATAATCCTATACAATCCTATACAATCCTTTATAATCTTATATAATCCTATATAATCCTATATAATCCTATACAATCCTATACAATCCTTTATAATCTTATATAATCCTATATAATCCTATATAATCCTATATAATCCTATACAATCCTATACAATCCTTTATAATCTTATATAATCCTATATAATCCTATATAATCCTATACAATCCTATACAATCCTTTATAATCTTATATAATCCTATACAATCCTATACAATCCTATACAATCCTATACAATCCTATATAATCCTATATAATCCTATACAATCCTATACAATCCTTTATAATCTTATACAATCCTATACAATCCTATACAATCCTATATAATCCTATATAATCCCTTATCTGAGCTCAGATCTCAAATAGCTCTTATTATTAACACAGACTTGACTGACACCTCAGCTGTCTTTTGTTAACAACTGCAGCCATTATAATGAGCTCGGCTAGGCCTTCCAGAAGCCCAGGTTAGGTTGATTGACAGGTACTGTATTGTTACAGGATTAGGACTCACAATAGACAGTTTAGGAGGCCAGGTAGCCCGGGCCTGGCCAGGCTTCTCAAATGCTTGACTGTACCATGACTTTGGCCTTCCTCCCTTACAAGTTGCTAAACTGCTGGTTTTTCTCAGAACCAATGGTTTTCTAAAGCACCGATGCTTCCCAGAACTAACAAGCTTCTAAATATTATCTGAAAATAACTGTTCTCACAAATCAAATCTTGACAACTTTTCATTATGGTTTTTTATGTAGGTATCTGATGGGGAAAGTAGGAACTCAAGTCACAGTCAGCTCGTCTACCTTAACTAGCTCTACTTGGAAACATCTTGCTGTGCGGTTTGATGCTCAGAGTAAGTGCATTGTCAAACCTATGACATCATTTCTTTAGAATAAAGAGCGCCCTCTGTCAAAATGTGGCAGACAAATGTAATAGGGTTTGAGGCTCAGAGCATTGTCAAACCTATGACATCATTTCTTTTGAATAAAGAGCGCCCTCTGTCAAAATGTGGCAGACAAATGCAATGTGGTTTGAGGCTCAGAGCATTGTCAAACCTATGATATCATTTCTTTAGAAAAAAGAGCGCCCTCTGTCAAAATGTGGTAGACATATGCAATAAGGTTTGAGGCTCAGAGTAAGTACATTGTCAAACCTATGACATCATTTCTTTAGAAAAAAGAGCGCCCTCTGTCAAAATGTGGTAGACAAATGCAACAGGGTTTGACGCCCAGAATAAGTGCATTGTCAAACATATTGACATCAAATAAGACTTAACGGCGGAAAGTGACAGTAGGTTTGGGGTATCACCATGTAATAATCTCTCTTGAGTTGTGTGGTTATGAGAAGAACCTAGTCTGTGGGTATAAGCTCAATGTTTACTGTTTGGCATATCACAGTATCTTCTGAAGAAGCTCTTACATGCCCAGAATGCTGTTGCACGTGTTCTTTCCGGGGGGAGAAAATTGGACCATATTATATCAACACTTATAGCATTACATTGGTTTACCCACAAAACAAAGAATTAATTACAAAATCCTACTGTTGACTTGGAAAGCACTGCACGGTTTAACCCCAGCGTATATACGAGACATGCTGTGTGCATACCATCCTCGTCCTAGTCTAAGATCCTCAAACAAACTGTTAAGCGTTCCAAGAACACACTCTTCATCGGGTGATAGAAGTTTCATTTCTTGTGCACCAAAACTATGGAATGATCTTCCCTATCAACTCCGTACACTTGACTCCATCATGCTGAACTTCAAAAGCCAACTTAAGACACATCTCTTCGAATCTGCTTACGATTAGTTCGTCGCACATCTCATCTCCTCATGAAATGCTGTGAATTCTCGTTTATTTAAAAAAAAAAATTTCTTCACTTTTCCAAGTGCGTCGGAATAGGCAACTAGAATGACGGCGCTCTACGAATGCCTGATGATTGATTGGAACATTTTGGTGGGTGTGCTCTGACAAGATTTATTCTACTGAAGAACAGTACACTGACCGATATGTCGAGTTACCCATACCACACAACTCAAGAGAGATTATTACATGATGTTACCGCAAACCTACTCTATCATAAGACATCACTTGTTAAGGGACCATGGATAAACTATGTCACGGGCACGGCGCCGTGCGAACGCGTTCTCTTGCGTGTCAGCTCAAACAAAAGAAATCAGCCAGAAGTGTCACGCAGTGGCACGGGTGTCATGGGACGGACCCATTCTGGCAGAGAAATCACTGCATAACAAAAGAACAATGAGACGGTCCTGCACCCAGTGCACTACTATTGTGGTGTTTTAATCTGCTTACAACTTGTAAGAGACCTGTAAATGATTGGACGTGTTTAGATAATAATAAGAATAATAATAATAATAATAATAATAATAATAATAATAAGTGGACTTATATAGCGCACGTACATGTATCCACCAACTGAGTGGTGCTCAAGGCGCATATTATTACCCCTGCTCATAAGGCTTATAAGGCTCATAAATCATTCCTGAAACCATCTCAGCTCCCTGGGGAGTATACAGCTCAATTGTTGCCATTACAGCGCATATAGGGCTAATCAACCAACTCTGCCCTCACAGGTACCCATTTAACCCCTGGGTGGAGAGAAGCAATTATGGTTAAGTGTCTTGCTCAAGGACACAAGTGTCACGGCCGGGATTCAAACCCACATTCTGCTGCTAACACCAGAACTTGAGTCCGGTAAGCTAGACCGCTCGGCCACAGTAGCATTTTCCCCCTGCCCATTATGTGAGTCGGCCCACATTGGCATTAAAATTAACGTTATTGGCCGACTTGGCTCTTTCCCGGCGGCAATCATTGTTGCCAACTCGTCTGATAAAATACGAGAACAGAAATTAAATGTTAAAAATATGTCAGTGCTTTTTGCCTTGTTTCATTCTCAATATTTAACTGCGGTACTTACATTTTTCAAAATAGTAATTGCTTGAAAGCCCTGGGTGAGGTTGATTGAGCTGACAATTCCAAAATCTATAACTGTGTAATTACCAGCGATGTTCCCTACTTTCAAATTGTTTACGCCTTTTTAATGTTTTCTTTTAGATGCTGAGTTGAGTGTGTTTATAGATGGTGTTCTTGAAACAACGGAAATGAACATTGCAGTCCATAGCTGGGTAGGTGTACAACATCAGTCAACTGGCTAATATACAAATATCAATGTTTAAATGGTTCGGCATAGACTTGTGTCCGTGACTGCCACAATTCTGCCACTCCACTCCGTCACATTGTCTACCCAGTGCAGTTTGGGGCGACCTCTGCCCTGTCTTGTACCCATAGGCGGACCGTCAATAACTGCGCAGGGAAGACCTTTCTGTCTCATCACATGAGCGCACCACATAACTTTACGCTTAACCACCTCCTCACCCGTAAGACACCAACGTCCACCAATCATCTCCTCCAGGCTTTCATTCGTCACAAAGTCTGACCACTCAAAGAATGTTTCGCATCACGCTGACTCATGTTCTTTGAAAGCATTTTGTGTGACTCCAAAATGTGAAATTTGTCCATTTCTATTTGGTTTTATTAAATGGTTCACTGTTCTGTATATGACATAAAACACAATAAAGGGGGCCACTTTGCATCCGTCACGTTAGCAGTTTTTCCAATGGTTGTTACCTGAAACCGACCAAAAAGTGTTTCAACATGTGAATGGACATGCAGACTTATACTAGAACTAATTTGAGTTGATTTATTTTATTTTTTTACCTTCAAATTTCCATAAAAATTGGACGGAAAAAGTTACCTCACTTTTCCGTCCATTTGTTGATGGAAATTTTAGGGTAATTAAAAAAATAATAGTAATAATCAACTCAAATTATCTTTAGGATAAGCATGCACATGCATGTCTATTCAAATTCTTGTTTGGTGGTTTCAGATATTAAACAAAAAATTACAACCATTAGAAAAACTGCTAACATGACGGTAGGAAAGTGGGCCCCCTCTATTGTGTTTTATGTCATATCTAATATTCATACATGCCCAAGACAGTTTAGACAATCTGATTGGACATCGTGTAATCACATGGGGGTGTACTAACGGATGGTAAAGACATGGCTTATCAAATTCAGAGCAGCGCATAATGTGCCAGGTTCTATTTAGCTGGCGTGCGACACGGATTTGAACCGATCAAAGTGATGAAGATTGTTTCGCATCACGCTGACTCATGTTCCTTGAAAGTATTTGGTGTGACCCCAAAATGTGAAATTTGCCCATTTCTATTTGGTTTTATTCAATAAAAAATTACATTTTGAAAATGAAATCGATATGGCCCCTGACAAATGGGAATAAAAAGTTTGACTTTGACTTTTGGTCTTTACCCCAAGTTAATAACCAGCGATAAGGTCACGGGCAATAACGACCTCACCTTTGTCTCGGTCCTTATCGCAGGTGACCATGCGCAAAACCCCTTATTAACTTGTGATAAAGACCACGCGACAAACTTTTATTCCCTAAGTATGACAATCACTGTTCTGACATAGGATTAACAGAGTTAGGTAAAACTTGTAGCTTTGCATGGTGAGGAGGATAAGTAAGACTAATTGCGGTGACACCATGTGAAATGCTCAACTGAGTAGTAATTAGTTCTGAAAAGAACTGGAGGGACAACACAACATTTCGATCAGTATGCTCAGATCGTCCTCAGGAGAAAGAAATTAACAGAGTTGTTGTCTTGAGTTAGTGACTTCCCTTGAATCTGATTCCAGTCACATATTTTACTTGACTTGTATAAAGAAATGACTTGCGACTTGTAAGGAAAGACTTTTGTCTTGATTTGCCTTGTAACTTGATTTGTTAAAAGATTTCCTGTGACTTGACAGGACTTGTGACTTGGACCATTTTCTTCCTCCATGCTTGGACAGAAGTTATTTGTGACTGGGAGGGGTAGCGGCATAGCCAGGACTTTTTCAGTGGGGGGGGCACAGGGGGGGCACTGCTTTTCAGTGGGTGGGCCCAGGGGGTATGGGTTTTTTCCTTTTCTTTTTCTTTTCTTTTTTTGGGGCACTATTGGAATTTTTCGTGGGGGGTACCTGGGGGGGGCACTGGAAATTTGTGGGGGGCTGGGTGGCACGTGCCCCCCCCCGCCCTGTGGCTTCGCCGCTGGGGAGGGGGATTACTTGTTTAGAGCTCCAAAGAATAACAGGCTGCTGTAAATGTTACCGAGTTAAAATGTCAGGTGCTAGAACTAAGGGTTGTCAAAATTGTTTTCATACATATCACTTGATTCTTGTAAAGTATGGATGTATACTACTCAAAACAATTTAGGGAACACCGGATTTTTAACATCAAATAGGTTTGAAATGTTCCATGAATCGGGATTTTCATTTGCAATCCCCTCTCTCTCTTTCAGTAGTCATGTCATGAAGTGTGTAATCACTACATGCATCCTTTATCATCTGTTTCATTGTGCAGTTGTTTCTCATCAATTCTGTGAAACATTGTGTTTATCTGAAATAAATGATCTTGCTTTAACTGAGATTATTCCGGTGTTCCGTAAATTGTTTTGAGTAGTATATTTACAGTAATTTAACCAAAAGTCTAAGTGGCTTAAAATTTACATGTTAAAAAATAATTTGACTTAATCATAAGTGAACAATATAAAACAAAATTTAGGAAAAAAAGTCATTCGTAATCAACATTTTAATGTCAACATTAAATAATTTTAATTGTATTTTGTAATCAAATTATTCAGTTAATTTGTTTTTCTCCAATTAGGCAAACACTACTCAGTTATACCTCGGCCGTGATGAGAATAATTTCTTCAACGGGATTATGGATGAGGTACGTTCTTCTTGTATTGAAAATAATTTGTCTGGGAGAGTGAATAATTAAATACCTTCCATTATCTGAAGTCTACTATCTACACAAAGAGTGCTAGCTTGCTTTTTAAGATGTATTACCATTACAGAGCTGCCAACTCTTCCGGATTCTGCGGAAGACTTCCGTATTTGACGGTAATTTACTTACTTAAAATATATGCAAGGAGGCCTCTCCTTTTGGTGCCAAAAAGCCTAAAACCCCTGGACCCCACCCGCAAGGGCTCGCTCACTCGCTCGGCTCGCTCGCTTCGATTGAGTCTTTCTGATTAGAAAATTAAATCTTCCTCATTTTCAAAATCATATGTTGGCAGCTCTGCCATTAGACCAACAAAAAAAGTATCTAGTTTCTGGTCATAGGTCGGCTTCAAAATCGGTGTGGTCAAGCTTTTTTTATTTTTTTAAAATTTTTTATTTGGTAATATTTTTTCTTGCCAACAGGGACATACCTGATACATGTATACGCAGGGACCAAATTTCCCATATACAAAGTATGGTGGCTAAGAGAGGCCTCACAAATCAGGCAAGCATTCATACCCCATTTAGGGGTGTCGTGGCCGAGCGGAGGGGTGTCGTGGCCGAGCGGTCTAGTGCATCGGACTCAAGTTCTGGTGTTGTCAGAATGTGGGTTCGAATCCCGGCCTGGCCAGTCACGGCGCTTGTGTCCCTAAGCAAGACACTTAACCATAATTGCTTCGTCCTTCGGATGGGACGTTAAGCCGTAGGTCCCGTGTACTAGATTAAGTAATGCACGTAAAAGAACCCAGAACACTTATCGTGGAAGAGTAGGGGTTTACCTCTGTGTTTCTGGTTCACATAGCAAGCGCCCTTGTTTACAGGTTTCCTCAGGCTTCCGAGCTACAGTGCTTAAGTGTGCTTTTGAGGCATCCTTGGTTTCATTACCAGAAATGTATAATAATAATAATAATACCCTTATGTGAAAAAGTCGTTTAAAACACAGCACGGCAGAATTCCAATTGATCCAGCAATTTTGGCTGCAATTGGACATTAAAAATGCTGACGCACTGGTCTGAGGCGACGTGTGCGGAGAGCAGAAACAGGAGACTTTTTTCCATCAAATATTGGTATTTTACTTGAGGACATGAAAGCAAATGCTTTTTATCCCTCACGACCCCGAAATCCTACACAATCCTTCTCCAGGTTTTGTCTGATTTTGATGGATTTAGTACTCCGCAGTATAGCCCAGTGAATAGAGCATGTAGCCACGTGTACCAAATCCATCAAACTCCACCAGCTGCTTTTTGTTGGATTCAGGACTGTGTATAGCCAGGCCATGGATGCTTTGCATTTGCCACTGTACCAATTCCATCAAATTCCACCGGCTGCTTTTGTTGGATTCAGGACTGTGTATAGCCAAGCCATGGATGGTTTGCATTTGCCACTGTATCAAATCCATCAAATTCCACCGGCTGCTTTTGTTGGATTCAGGACTGTGTATAGCCAGGCCATGGTGGTTTGCATTTGCCACTGTACCAAATCCATCAAACTCCACCGGCTGCTTTTGTTGGATTCAGGACTGTGTATAGCCAGGTCATGGATGCTTTGCATTTGCCACTGTACCAAATCCATCAAATTCCACCGGCTGCTTTTGTTGGATTCAGGACTGTGTATAGCCAAGCCATGGATGCTTTGCATTTGCCACTGTACCAAATCCATCAAATTCCACCGGCTGCTTTTGTTGGATTCAGGACTGTGTATAGCCAGGCCATGGATGGTTTGCATTTGCCACTGTACCAAATCCATCAAACTCCACCGGCTGCTTTTGTTGGATTCAGGACTGTGTATAGCCAGGCCATGGATGGTTTGCATTTGCCACTGTACCAATTCCATCAAACTCCACCGGCTGCTTTTTGTTGGATTCAGGACTGTGTATAGCCAAGCCATGGATGGTTTGCATTTGCCACTGTACCAATTCCATCAAACTCCACCGGCTGCTTTTGCTGGATTCAGGACTGTGTATAGCCAGGCCATGGATGGTTTGCATTTGCCACTGTACCAAATCCATCAAACTCCACCGGCTGCTTTTGTTGGATTCAGGACTGTGTATAGCCAAGCCATGGATGGTTTGCATTTGCCACTGTACCAAATCCATCAAACTCCACCGGCTGCTTTTTGTTGGATTCAGGACGGTGTATAGCCAGGCCATGGATGCTTTGCATTTGCCCACTGTACCAAATCCATCAAACTCCACCGGCTGCTTTTGTTGGATTCAGTGACTGTGTATAGCCAAGCCATGGATGGTTTGCATTTGCTACTGTACCAATTCCATCAAAGTCCAACAATTGATGAGCAGGGGTAATAATGTAATGCGCCTTGAGCACCAGTTTGGTTGATACGTGCGCTATAGTCCACATTATTATTATTATTGTTATTTAATACAGGTACGTATCTGGGGCGTGACCTTGACTGACACAGAAATTGAAGAACATATGCAACAAGCTAGCCTGGAACGCCAGAAGCATAAAGATCTCCTCGACGCTCGTTACAGCATGGACAATGAAGAACAAGGTATGAATGAGTTATGCTTAAAGGGACCGTATCGTCACGGTCAGAGCAGACATTCATCAGGGCATGGAAGCGGTGTCTTAGTTGTTAAAGAAGAACACAGTGAGTGAAAATTACTGGCTCATTTATGCAGCATCAACGGCAATATGGCCTTATCATGTGGGGTATTATTTTCAGTCACTGAGTTAATCTAAAACTAGCACTGCGATTCCATGCCCTGTTGATCGTGATGATATTCTCCCTTTGAACACTAGAGGGCCCCTGCTTCATTTTTACTTTAGCTGTATATTTTATATTTTTTGTTTCCCACTGTAATTTTACGTGAGTAATTTTCTTGTATTTTGAACAAGTATCAAGCCCTTTGAGGCAGGTTTTTACAGCATTTTGCTCTGTATAAATTTTGTAGTGACGTTTTTTCCACAGACACTCAGAAAGCACTGAGTATACAGTGCTATACACACGTCGGTGTAGGGCAAAATTAAATCAATTCTTTATCACCCATCCCAAGAATTTCACCAACCTGTACATTATGAAAATAAAATTAACACATGTCTACACCCTTAATAATTAAATTCTTCCTCCTAGCCGATTTTTAAGATGATTTTTCCTCAGCAAGTGGAGTGTCGTGGCCGAGCGGTCTAGCTTACCGGACTCTGGTGTTAGCAGCAGAATGTGGGTTCGAATCCCGGCCGCGACACTTGTGTCCTTGAGCAAGACACTTAACCATAATTGCTTCTCTCCACCCAGGGGTTAAATGGGTACCTGTGAGGGCAGAGTTGGTTGATTAGCCCTATATGCGCTGTAATGGCAGCAGTTGAGCTGTATACTCCCCAGGGAGCTGAGATGGTTTCAGGAATGATTTACATGTATGAGCCTTATGAGCAGGGGTAATAATATAATGCGCCTTGAGCACCACTCAGTTGGTGGATAAGTGCGCTATTTAAGTCCACACATTATTATTATTATTATTATTAGCAAAAGAGCAATTAGAAGCAGAATTTCACATCATTTTGTAACACACACACAATGTCTTGTTGTTTAAAAACAGTTGTTCAAAGACATTGTGTGAGAGCCTTGTTCTTTTCTTCTCATGACAAACCTTTTATTCCCTTAGTAAAATTCACAACACTTCATAGATAGATTCTGTCTTGTAATTGGTTGAGAGTGTGTCACATGATGTTCGCTATTTTTACTGCAATGCCAAGCAAACAAGGGAAGACTAGCCCATGGCAACCAGTGAACGTTGTCTAAACGCATCAATGCTGTTGTTACAATATGAATAAATACGTGTTACAGAAATGTTACAGAAGTCCAATTAATTTCGGAGTGTTGTCAAGTTAGTGAACGTTATTATGTGTTGGCTTGATTTAACCCTAACCTTCCCAAATCCTTCAAAATCCTATTTGCTAAAGTGAAAGGTTTTGAAGGATTGAGGTTACATGCTACATGCTCTTTGCTAAAGTGAAGGATTTTGGAGGATTATTAGGCATACTTGCCTTTCCATGGTACATGTACATCCATGTTTGTTGTAGTGATTGCAAGGTCAGTGGACACTGTTTATTGCTCCATGCATGCAGGGATTAGAAACACATGTATCACAGATTAGAAACACATGTGTGCATACATGTCATGTGCTTGCTTTACTACTGAAGGATTTTGGAGGATTCAGGTTATGTGTAAGCAAATGGGCCTAGGGAGTTGGGAATGATTCAGGTTATGTGTAAGCAAATGGGCCTAGGGAGTTAGGAAGGATTCAGGTTATGTGTAAGCAAATGGGCCTAGGGAGTTAGGAAGGATTCAGGTTATGTGTAAGCAAATGGGCCTAGGGAGTTAGGAAGGATTCAGGTTATGTGTAAGCAAATGTCCTGGGTACGACTTTAAAACTGCATCCAACCTGGAGAGGGATGGGCGCCGCCAGGTTTAATTGCCCAAGACACACCACATGATGATCGTCTGTGGTGCCCCAACGACCCTCCAGGGTTATGGGATAGGTGAAGGTGAAGGAAGGTAAGCAAATGGGCCTAGGGAGTTAGGAAGGATTCAGGTTATGTGTAAGCAAATGGGCCTAGGGAGTTAGGAATGATTCAGGTTATGTGTAAGCAAATGGGCCTAGGGAGTTAGGAAGGATTCAGGTTATGTGTAAGCAAATGGGCCTAGGGAGTTAGGAAGGATTCAGGTTATGTGTAAGCAAATGGGCCAAGGGAGTTGGGAAGGATTCATGTTATGTGTAAGCAAATGGGCCTAGGGAGTTGGGAAGGATTCATGTTATGTGTAAGCAAATGGGCCTAGGGAGTTGGGAAGGATTCAGGTTATGTGTAAGCAAATGGGCCTAGGGAGTTGTGAAGGATTCAGGTTATGTGTAAGCAAATGGGCCTAGGGAGTTGTGAAGGATTCAGGTTATGTGTAAGCAAATGGGCCTAGGGAGTTAGGAAGGATTCAGGTTATGTGTAAGCAAATGGGCCTAGGGAGTTAGGAAGGATTCAGGTTATGTGTAAGCAAATGGGCCTAGGGAGTTAGGAAGGATTCAGGTTATGCGTAAGCAAATGGGCCTAGGGAGTTAGGAAGGATTCAGGTTATGTGTAAGCAAATGGGCCTAGGGAGTTAGGAAGGATTCAGGTTATGTGAAAGCAAATGGGCCTAGGGAGTTAGGAAGGATTCAGGTTATGTGTAAGCAAATGGGCCTAGGGAGTTAGGAAGGATTCAGGTTATGTGTAAGCAAATGGGCCTAGGGAGTTAGGAAGGATTCAGGTTATGTGTAAGCAAATGGGCCTAGGGAGTTAGGGTTAATGTAGCAGGTCTCTTAATAAATTGTGCAGAATCTATGTACATGTATGAAGTGTTATGAAACAAATATTGACTGTTTTCGCCTCATGAAAATAGCACATTCCATGGATCACCTCAGGAGGCTAGCTTTACTTTACCACTTGCAGTACTGTCAATATGTCTATGCTATTATTACACTTTGACTATTTGGATTGACCTTACCTCGGCAGGTTCCAGCATGCTGCTTGACCAAGGCCTTTACTCCCACCACGGCCTGATCATGGGAGGGGCTGCCTTCACCCCGAGCTCTGTCGACCAGGCACGCTTCCAGGTTACCTATCCAGACAACCGACGCAAACGACGGCGTCGACGGAGCATTGAGGAGAACCACTATGGTGAAAGTCATGCAGAGTTGTAGGCAGTTTGCTTGTGTACCATGATGGCAAAAGACTAAACAAAAAATAGGATTTGCTGTTTGAAATTAATTGATTTTTAAATTTTTTTTTAAATTTTGCCCTACACCGACGTGTGTATAGCACTGTATACTCAATGCTTTCCGAGTGTCTGTGGAAAAAAACTTCACAGGTGACTCGGGCAGGATTCGAACCCAGGGCAAGCTCGGTGGTCGAGAGGTTAAGACATCTGCACTAGTAAGCAGGAGCTCGTGGGTTACGAATCCCGCCCGAGTCGCCTGTGAAGTTTTTTTTCCCACATACACTCGGAAAGCATTGAGTATACAGTGCTATACACACGTCAGTGTAGGGCAAAATTAAAAAAAAAAAAAAAAAATCAATTGTTTATCACCTGACGCAAGAATTTCGTCAAACTATATTTGAAATTAATATTGACTGAAGCTGGACTCGAACCTGCGACCTCCAGAATCCCTTCAAATTTAAAATTGCTGCAATTAAAAGAAATGTCCAAGTAAAAGAGAAAACAGGCAATACGTTTCATAATTGAATGTAATAAGAGATTGTGTAATTATTTTAATTAAACAAATCTTGCGCTATTTTAACTATTGATATTTTTTTATACTTTTGCAGGTGTCTTTGTACTTTCATGTTCAATTCAAATTTCTATAAAATAGTTAACATTTATAACTAGATGAGATTTTATATTTTACAGTGTGCAAACAATAGATTTTAGTTTTTATGGTGATTAAAAAACCGTCCAATTTTATATTCTTGGTAATTAAACAGTATCATAGTATTGTTGTATTGGTAATTGTTAAGATACCGTCCATGAAATATTGTTGCAACTTAATAATTTGTAATTATTTTGTTTGTTAAAGATTGTGTGTATTTGGTTAATAAGGGCAATGTTTGTATACAATGTTCATGGGCGGATCCAGAACATTTTTTAGGGGGGGGCTGAGAATCAAAAACAATTATTTTTCAGTACTACAAAAATTACAATGAAATAATCATTAGGGAGAGAAAAACAAAGCACAGTGAGGGAATGGGAGTGCGTTCTCCCCTCCCCCTCTCTTTTTTTCTACTTTTTTTTTTTTTTTTTTAATTTTTTTTTAAAACGATTTTAGGGGGGGCTACAGCCCCCTTAGCCCCCCTGGATCCGCCAATGATGTTTGTATTCAAATAGTTGTGTTATTTTTTGGAAATGTCAAAGTAATTACAAAATAATTTATATCGTTTTCTTTGCAAGAAGAAATCATTTAATGGAAATCGTTTTTGAAGCTGTGATACCGAGTGTCCAGTATTAAGCAGATAATTTAAAGGTGCACTACGAAACAGGGATTCAGTCCCATATGTAACTTAAAGGTGCACTCTCCTCGTGAGTTCGTAATGTACAAGAGTTCTAACTGATGTTTGACTCTATGTTGTAGGATATGAGGCTTTGTATGGTAGAGATAGATACTTGAGTTCTTTCGGGTGACACCATGTAATTATCTCTTCTTGGAAGAAGTGATGGCTCTGAGAAGAGCCAGTTGGTTTGTTCTCAACGTTTTGACTGCTCTAGCCGTCATTAGGGCTGTGCCGGGTATCCGGATACTCGACCGAAACTGTCATTACCCGGTCCCATTGTTCGGTTCCAATTACCCGTAAACGACTTTTTAAAAATCCGACTTAACATTTGAGCGGTGCGAACAGAAATCTGTGACTCTTGAACAATGTAATGTTTACACTTTTACAGACAATTATCTTTAAATTCAAGAGATTACACTCCAATAAAGCCTTTGTAGTATTTTACCGACATTTCCATACACTTTTCTCCAACAGTTTGTGATACATTGTATCGAATCGTTAAGACTGCAAAGGGCCTGGCAGTGGCTGCTTCAAACAACTTATCAAACCAGCAGCACAGATGGTAATATTTGCCTAATTGTTTGCCGAATTGTTTTACAATTACGACACAGTAAAGAAAAGATTGATTTAAGTATGGTATCTTCTGTATTATAAAGGTCAATTTTGTTACCATTTACAGTACATGTATTTGTGCATCACCGGAGGCATGTTTTCTACAAAACAGTAAACGGTATCCGGGTGAATCGAAGATTGGGTATCGATTCCAAAAATATCCGAAAACGCACACCTAGCCGTCGCTAGTCTCCTGATGACGGCTAGAGTGAGACTAGTCGAAACGTTGGGAACAAACCAACCGGCTCTTATCTCAGAGCCATCACTTGCCAAGAGAGATCATTACACGGTGTCACCCGAAACAACTCAAGTATGTTTGACTGTATAACATTCCCCATAGCGCATGCAATCAGGTTATAAGCGCGCATGACACACCTGACTGTCATATTTCCAGAATCTTGCAGTCAGTGGTAAATTTCACAGATCAGCAATGCAGGCAGAAATGCTACAAGAATGTTTGGTCAGACTTTGGCCAGAAATGTATTTATTTTGGCTGGTAGTCTGTTTAAAAGTTTTTTTTAAATCCGCGTATTGAGACGATAATATCGTACATCGCCGATATCATGGCCGTTGATAATCGATTATCAAAAAAAATTAATATCGCCACCACTACTGTTGATCGTGACAATACTGTCCATTTAAGTCAAAATGGTAATTTGAATAACTCGATGAAAGTGATCACACATGGAGCAGTATTTTATAGTATGTGATACCATCAATTATAAACCTAACACCAACTTATTAGGTTCAAAGTAATTTATTTTCCACTATACAAATAGTGTATACTGGCTTAAATAGTAATCTGAAACTTGTATATTACATAGATTAGAGCAGTATGAAATAGAAGCAGAAATAAGTAATTTATAGAAATATCGTGCCACCATTTTGCATCTAGATTTATTATGTCCGTCCAAAATGTGTCAACATTTGTGTCATTATTTGCGTCATAATATTTTGTAAGATTTGGCGTCCAGTTTAGTTAAATTGAATTACTGTGGTATTATTACTCTATGAAAGGGGAAAATATTTGAAATGCTGTTGTAAAGAACAAAATGTTTTCTCTTAACCATAACCTTCCCAAATCCTCTTTGCTAAAGTGAAGGATTTTGGAGGATTGAGGTTACATGCTACATGCTCTTTGCTAAAGTGAAGTATTTTGAGGGATTGTTACATGCTACATGCTCTTTGCTAAAGTGAAGGATTTTGAAGGATTGAGGTTACATGCTACATGCTCTTTGCTAAAGTGATATTTTTACGAGGATTGTTGCATACTACATGCTCTTTTTTGCTAAAGTGAAGGACTTTTGGAGGATTGAGGGTTACATGCTACATGCTCTTTGCTAAAGTGAATGATTTGAAGGATTGAGATTACATGCTACATGCTCTTTGCTAAAGTGAAGGAGTTTGGAGGATGAGAGGATTATTAGAGCATACTTGCCTTTCCATAGTACATGTACATCCATGTTTGTTGTAGTGATCGCAAGGTCAGTGCTTGGGTCAGTGGACACTGTTTATTGCTCCATGCATGCAGGGAGAGTCCTGGGCCATGTGCATATGTATCACAGATTAGAAACACATGTGTGCATACATGTCATGTGCTTGCTTTTTACTACTGAAGGATTTTGGGAGGATTCAGGTTATGTGTAAGCAAATGGGCTCAGGGAGTTAGGGAAGGATTCAGGTTATGTGTAAGCAAATGGGCCGAGGGAGTTAGGAAGGATTCAGGTTATGTGTGTAAGCAAATGGGCCTTTTCAGGGGTTAACAGGAAGGATTCAGGTTATGTGTGTAGCAAATGGGCCGAGGGAGTTAGGAAGGATTCAGGTTATGTGTAAGCAAATGGGCCTAGGGAGTTAGGAAGGATTCAGGTTATGGGTAAGCAAATGGGCCTAGGGAGTTAGGAAGGATTCAGGCTATGTGTAAGGCATAAAAAGGACCTAGGGAGTTAGGAAGGATTCCAGAAAGTTATGTGTAAGCAAATGGGCCTAGGGAGTTAGAGTGATTCAGGTTAATATGTGTAAGCAAATGGGCCTAAACAAGGGAGTTAGGAAGGATTCAAGTTGCTGTGTAAGCAAATGGGCCTAGGGAGTTAGGAAGATTCAGGTTATGTGTAAACAAATGGGCATGAGGAGTTAGAAGGATTCAGGTTATGTAAGCAAATGGGCCTAGGGAGTTAGGAAGGATTCAGGTTATGTGTAAGCAAAAGGACCTAGGGGAGTTGACAGGGGAAGGATTCAGGTTATGTGTAAGCAAATGGGCCTAGGGAGTTAGGAAGATTCAGGTTATGTGGAACTAAAGGACCTGCGCAGGGAGTTAGGGAAGATTCAGGTTATGTGTAAGCAAATGGGCGCCTAGGAGTTAGGAAGGATTCAGGTTATGTGTAAGCAAAAGGACCTAGGGAGTTGGGAAGGATTCAGGTTATGTGTAAGCAAAAGGGCATAGGGAGTTATGGTTAAATTAGAGCAAGTCTGACAACATACTTTTTCTGAGTTTTTTACATCATCACCAACTTCACATGCATCAAGTTAATTTCTACCCTGCAAAAACTGAGGTGTTAAAACTGAGGTGTCAACTTCATTCTTCCATGGTGTTTATGTTGTGCGAGTTGCCAAATATAAACACCAATGGTGTACTCTCTTAGTGAAAACCACTCTTTCAAAGAGCTATATGGCGGACAAGTCTTTTTGGAGTGGATAAAGAGTAAAATTGGTAGTGTGTAAAGAGTGCTGGACAATTTTATCAGCAATGGAAAAAAGGTTGGAAGCAACTGAACTTTGGTTCTACAGACGAATGCTACGCACACCATGGACAGATCGGGTAACTAATGTAGAAGTTTTGATAAGAGTTGGAAGAGAGAGAACACTACTAAGAACAATCCAAAAAAGGCAACCCAACTGATTCCTCGGTCATAATGAAGAAGGAGGGGCTAGAAAACCTTACCCTAACTGGGAAAATCGAAGGCAGGAGAGGTAGAGGAAGATATCGGCTGACATACATGCACAGTTTGAGCAAGTGGACACAGATACCTGTGCAGGAGGAGATGCTGAGAGCTACAAACAACAGAGAGAAGTGGAATTCCATGATCGCTGACGTCCTTAAGGGACATGGCAGAGAGAGAGAGAGAGAGAATTGGTAGCCTTTTACTGTATTTTTCAATCGAATCAGAGTGGGTTTCACTCCAAAAAAGACTTGTCCGCCATATAGCTCTTTAAAAAAGTGGTTTTCACTCTTTTACATGAGAGTTTTTAACACCACAGTTTTTACAGTGTAGACTATAATTCTTTTTTTTCTCTTTTTTTTTAAAACTTGAATAAAGATGAAGAGTGGTCCATAGCAAAGAAGTTGCAATAAGACAAATAAAAATGGATCATAAGTAACAACAACGTAAAAACTTGGTTATCATGTGATTGGTGGTCATGGTGTCCAGGAAACCTAAAAACTACCCTACCAGAGCCCTACCACCTGACTAGGCAAAAGTGCCGTTCACCCACACTTTATGGGCCCGGGCTCCGTAGGCTGTCAATTCGCAGGTCACCAATCTCCTAGTCGGCATTAACCTAGCCTACACTACTCCATAACCACCGGTTGAAACAGTAAAAAGATTGAGATTGAAATGATTTAGGACATCTGATTCAGTAACAAGCCTCCCAGTGCCTGAAGCAAAACATAGGTTATTATAGGTTTACCAAATGCCAAAATATAGGCTTTTATAGGTTATTTCCCGTGATTATGCAGTGTTAAGTAACACAGTTTTGGTAAATTGCCAACCTTCTGAGTACTTTTTGCAACAAAGTACTTTTAAATTTTTTTTAAATTTTTTTTTTTTATGCAAGTTCGCCCCAAACAAGGCTAAAAGCCACTCTTGATAAGGGGCTACAAGAAGAAAACATAAAAGATGAAAATAGCTCAGGGGGACTGAAGGTAGGAATTGATATTCCTCTTAAAACTGTCTAGATTGTAGGATGGAGGGAAACATGCACCAGGCAAGGAGTTCCAAAGAGATGCAGTACGTGGAAAAAAGCTGTTGGAATAGCTGTTGGAATAGCTCTTTACGCCATACCCTGTCTGGCAGAAAATCTAAGAGCGGTACACATGTTACAGTTTGGCTACTGTTTTGGCTTCATCTCTTTGTACTTAGGAGGTAATTTTTCTTCAAAACCATGAGGATTTTATGAGGATGTTGAAAATGTGTTGCAGGAGATTAAAAATATAGGTTTTTATAGGTTAATATAGGTTTTTTGGGGGGACATAAAGGTTCCCATTTTGAAATGTTTTTATGGGTTTTATAGGTTTCGCTGGGAGGCCTGCAGTAAAGATGTACCACTGATGTTTTGACGACAGTCTCCAGGAATTTCTTGGCCGGGCAATTACTTTTTTTTTACCAATGAAGTTAAGCAAAAAATAGATTAACATTTCTCAAAATAATTCTGAAAAACATGGTTTTACAGTTATTAGTAAGAACCGAACTGAATTTATGGTGGGTCCCGTCAAAACGAGATGTATGTATTATTATTATTATTTTTTCTTTTTTTTTCTTTTTACTGTTAAACCATTCTGTGAAATATCTCATTTCGAAGTATTTTTATTCGGTGGTCGAGAGGTGGTCTGGTAATAGTGGGCAGGAGGTTGTGGGTTCGAATCCCGCCATAGGGAGTCGCCTTTGTGTTTTTTTTCACAGAACGCTCGAATTTCACTAACCTTGAGCATATATTGTTTTACTTTGTCAGGGGAAATTAGCAATGTTCCCATTGAGAACCAAAACACGTTTATCGATGAGGATGGCACAAACACACAATAAAGAGGACCACTTTGCATCCCGTCACGTTAGCAGTCTTTCCAATGGTTGTTATATTATTTTTTAACCGTCCGCCGCCATGAAACCGACCAAAAAGTGTTTCAACATGTGAATGGACATGCAGGCTTATACTAGAACTAATTTGAGTTGATTTATGTTTTTTTTTAATTTAGTTATTTATTTTTTCACCCTCAAATTTCTATACAAATTTGACGGAAAAAGTTAGCTCACTTTTCCGTCCATTTGTTGATGGAAATTTTAGGGTAATTAAAAAAATAATAGTAATAATCAACTCAAATTATCTTCGAGATGGCATGACAAATGTCATCAAATGTTGAGGGGTAATTCTTTGGGTGGTTTCAAATATTAAAAAAATTACAACCATTGCAAACTGCTAACGTGACGGTAGGAAAGTGACCTCGCTATTGTGTTTTATGTCATATTTTACTGTTAAAAGGATTTGAAGCTTTGCATTCTCCTGAAGACGATCAGAATAGGCAGATCGAAACGTAGAGTTTCCTACCACCGGTTCTTCTCATATAGAACCAACAATTATTATATCTGCTATGAGAGATTGCTAATATGATGCTACCACAAGCCTTATATTCTAAAATTGGTTAATTACCATAGGTGATGTACATTCATCGTTGACGTGAATTAGCATTTTTATCTAATCCTTAGGAAAAAAAAGTAATTTAACGAGCTTATCAAACGGCGAATCCCATGACCAATGGGACAGGGCATTGCAATTTTGAACTACGGTCCTGTACGGTTCACATTGTATCCCACCGGTATGCGGAAATCTGTTAAACCGGGTTGTGGCATACTGCATCGCTTGAATAGATGATTTTAATTGCCTTATCAACTGCGAACCAACCCGTGACAAATTACTCGGTTGTTTGTCACTGTCGTGACAGCGAGACAATCTATTTTGCAAGTCGACAATGTATCTGCTCAAATAATAGACCCATGATGACGTGTTATTTTTGTTCAGGTATATGTGACCTGCTCTGCGAAAAAGGGTATTAAGGGACGCTATGCTATTACCCGTAAAGGGCTGTTCTATGTGGAGAGGGTGAAAACAAAATTCACAACGTGATTTTGTTGTTGTTGGTTTATTGGCTTCTATTATATCAATACTTTCATAATTTATTTACAGAAATATTATTATTGATGAGTAAAGATGAAAAAACAACAGTTTCAATTTTACACATTATGCAAATTAGCAAAAATATTTGAAAAAATACTTCAAGATGCTTGATAATTCAAATTTATATTGCACAAGCATTCCTAAAGGAGCTCAAAAGGAACATAACTGTTGCTATGGGCATTCAAGAGAGTTTCTTCTTAGCTCATTTCTTTTTCCACTTGCTGTGTTTAAAGGGCTGTATCTCTGAAGGCACTTCCGTTAATTTGTACAATATGAATATGCACAAATCAGTATATCTCCAGAATGCAAAATGCCACGGGGTTCAAACCTACACCAAATTAAAGCTTATAATGTAACCAATTCAGCTATGTATGTAACTCAATTTTAAAATTTTGTCCCATAATACCCATTTTTGTGGAGCCGGTCACATATGTTTGTTTACCGTTGATCGACTAAAATTTATAACTGTTCTCTTCAAAATATTAATTTAAAAAAAATTGCATAATAAAAACACAACTTTTGATCCCGGTTATTAAATCAAACCAACACTTAACGTTCATTAACTTGACAACACTCCAAAATTAATTGGTCTTCTATCTGTAACACTTCTGTAACACGTATGTATTCATGTTGTAACAACAGCATTGGCGCGTTTAGACAACGTTCACTGGTTGCCATGGGCTAGAGGTTACAACTCAACTTTTGTAACCTCCAGTTCTTTTCACTAATTCATAACTAATTACTACATTAAACCCTGCGGTGGGACATCGCTCTAAACCATTTAGTGTGTTTGTAAACAATTGTTGTTTATTACGTCATGGAAAACTCAAATTCAGCCACTTTGCATAAGTTCTCTATTGATACAGTGCCTGATAACATGAAAAAAAAAATTCAACCTGGGGTGAACCATTGACCCGGTATGCAGCGTTCAAAGTAAGGCCACCCCCCACCCTTGCCAGCAGACAACCCATTGAAACTGTACAGCTGTATTAATTGAGAATCTCAAATGGTTTCACCGTAATTACACTGTAAAAATGGTGTTTAGAATTTAAACACACGCAAAATAAACGCGTTTAGGAATGCGTTTAAATGCTAAACGGCCATCCTCAGTACATGTCACAAAGATACACGTGCTTAGCTTTTTGACACCTGTTCACAATACTTATCATTCAAACACACATCACAGAAAAGCACAATTGTAAACATGTTTTAGGCTAAACATGTGGAAAAAAGTGAGTACAAGTGTTGAAGTTATCGCCATGGAAGTCTCAAAGAGCCCTAGCGTGTTCATATGGCGTTTCTTGAGACCCCATGCTGTTGTCACCATGGGGTCTCAAAAAGCCCCATTTTGTTCCCATTGCATTTCTTGAGACCCCATGATACTTGTATGGTGTTCAAATTGTCACCATGGGGGATCTATGTTTTTTTTTTTGAGACTCCATGGTGTTTCTATGGGGTTGAAATTGTCCCCATGAGGGTCTAAAAACTCCCCATGGTGTTACCATGGTGTTTCCATGGTGTTACCATGGTGTTTCTTGAGAAACCATGATATTGCTATGGTGTTGACCATGGTGTTTCTTGGGACCCCATGGTAAACCCATGGTGGTCACATAATTACCCGTGGAATCTCCATTGATGACCATGGTGTTCACATGGTCCACCGTGGTGTTTTTTTATGGAGCACCGTGACAACCCCATCAAACCCCATATTTTCCCCATTCATTCCCATGGGAAACCCCATCAAACCCCATATTTTCCCCATTCATTCCCATGGGAAACCCCATCAAACCCCATATTTTCCCCATTCATTCCCATGGGAAACCCCCATCAAACCCCACATTTTCCCCATTTATTCCCATGGGAAACCCATGGGACATTTTTGTAAGGGAAGTGTTTAGAAATCTTTAGAAATGTTTACTTATCCTCTTCACCATGCAAAGCTACCCGATTATTTCCCAGGTTGTTTGTTACAAAGCTTTACTTTAATTAAAAAGACACTGCCAATTCTCCATTGTGGCTTTTGCATACTCTCTTAATGTAAAAAAGTGAAAACCACTCTTTTAAAAAGCTATATGGCGGACAGGTCTTTTTTTGGAGTGAAACCCACTCGATTGAAAAATATAGTAAAAGGCTACCAATTCACTCTTTATACACTGCCAATTTTACTCTTTATCCACTCCAAAAAGACTTGTCCGCCATATAGCTCTTTGAGAGAGTGGTTTTCACTCTTTTACATTAAGGGAGAGTACACACAACATAATAATAATAATAATAATGTGGACTTATATAGCGCACGTATCCACCAAACTGGTGCTCAAGGCGCATTATATTATTATCCCTGCTCATCAGGCTCATAAATCATTCCTGAAACAATCTCAGCTCCCTGGGGAGTATACAGCTCAATTGCTGCCATTACAGCGCATATAGGGCTAATCAAACACAACAACCAACTCTGCCCCCACAGGTACCCATTTACCCCTGGGTGGAGAGAAGCAATTATGGTAAAGTGTCTTGCTCAAGGACACAAACACCATGGTCGCGGTTGGGATTTGAACCCACATTCTGACGACTAGGCCGTCAGAACACAAATCCGATGCACTAAACCACTCGACCATGGCACTCCATGCAACATCTTTTGAAGGTTGTCTCTGAACATTTAGTCTTTGAATAAGCCAGTGGATACAATCAAAGTTCACCATGACTTTAATTCATCGTAATTCACGGAAGCGGAAAAAGAGACACTAGATAAATCCTGTGCACAAACTGTTGGCGCAACCAACACTCAGCACAATGTGTGACTTCAAACAAGTATTTCCTTAAAAACATGGCGGCTGACATCCCAGCCAAATACAAAGCGCTCAACAATTGACGGGTGAAGATGTGGGTTTCTTGGTGAGATCGACTTCTCAGTGCAATAAGTTTCTGTGCCAAGGTGTGGCAATATCCTTATTACATTATCGCACAATGGGAAAATAATTGGTAAAAAATGCAAAATTTAATAACAAACAATTTGTGAACATTTTTGACAAATGTTAAAACAATTCGTCCCTAATTTGCCATAGTGACCAATCCGACTTTTTTTCAATCTTAAGTTTTCCCGCCCATTAGTACATTCAGTAAGAGACCTACCATTGTATCTAATCCACATGCATGTATTCCTTATAGTTTTGGAGATAGAGCATGCATTCAAATGACGAATGCTCTAACTGGCTATTTTTGTAATTTGGCAAAGTGACCAATACCGCATTGGTCACTATGCCAACTTAATTCGGGATTGGTCACTATGGAAAATTAGGGACGAATTATAGCCCTAATTGTATTTATTTGTTGGTATAATTATTTTCAAATGTAGTTAGCAAAATAAACATGATTGTGAGATGTAGGTTAACCTTTAAAAAAAAGTATAAGGGATACCCAATCAGAGCCCCAAATTGCCAAGGAATAATAATAATAATTATGGTGGATTTTATAGCGCCAACTCCATCACGATGTAATGCTCAAGGCGCTTTTAACATTATTTTCCCTGTCATCAGACTACTTTTAAAACCATTCCTGGATAACTCTCAACTTCATCACAGGCAGCCTGTTGGGCACTCAACAACTAACAAACCACAATTACCATCTCTGCCCTCGCAGGTCCCCATTTATACTCCTTGGTGGAGTGAAGCAAGTCATGGTAAAATATTTTTGCTCAAGGACACAAGTGCTAGGATTCGAACCCGAATTCTGACGACTCCAGACGCAGGACACTTTGAATAAAAGCTGCTTTAACATTATTATCACTGATCATTGGGCCAATATCAATCCTTAAACTTTCCCAACTACCTGGGGAGTATACCGTTTATGAGGCTCCTGTGGGGGTATGCATAATAATAATAATAATGTGTGGACTTATATAGCGCACGTATCCACCAACTAAGTGGTGCTCAAGGCGCATTATATCATTACCCCTGCTCATAAGGCTCACAAGGCTCATAAATCATTCCTGAAACCATCTCAGCTCCCTGGGGAGTATACAGCTCAATTGCTGCCATTACAGCGCATATAGGGCTAATCAACCAACTCTGCCCTCACAGGTACCCATTTAACCCCTGGGTGGAGAGAAGCAATTATGGTTAAGTGTCTTGCTCAAGGACACAAGTGTCACGGCCGGGAATTCGAACCCACATTCTGCTGCTAACACCAGAACTTTAGTCCGGTAAGCTAGACCGCTCGGCCACGACACTCATGCTACACAAAATATGTAGGCATATGGGTGAAACATTTTAGATTCACTCGAACCAATTTGAACAAAGTGCCAAATATTTGTGCCTCATTCACAGAGAGAATTTCACTCTAAAACTGTAAGAGAGTAATTATATTCTCACAAGATTTGACAATCCTTCCCAATGATTATCGTACGCTTTCACTGTGCAATTTAATTCTTCTTTTGTCTGGTCCCAAGACCAGTCCCTGACTCTGCTTTTTGTACCTTTTTTCCCTCGTTTCACACCTGACTAACTTCTGCTCACTCTTGTGTTCATGTATGAATGTGTGTTTGTGTTCTTTCTCATTTTGCCTTTGAGAAAGAACCTTTGAAGTTCGTAACGAGTGCCATGGTCGAGCGGTTTAGTGTGTCGGATTTGTGTTCTGATGGCTTAGTCGTCAGAATGTGGTTCGAATCCCAACCGCGACAATGGTGCTTGTGTCCTTGAGCAAGACACTTTACCATAATTGCTTCTCTCCACCCAGGAGTAAATGGGTACCTGTGAGGGCAGAGTTGGTTGTTGTGTTTGATTAGCCTTATATGCGCTGTAATGGCAGCAATTGAGATGTATACTCCCCAGGGAGCTGAGATTGTTTCAGGAATGATTTATGAGCCTGATGAGCAGGGGTAATAATGTAATGCGCCTTGAGCACCAGTTTGGTGGATACGTGCGCTATACACATTCTTCTTCTTCTTCTTCTTCTTCTTCTTCTTCTTCTTATTAACGTAAGGCCAAAAACCACTGTTTTGCGATTATCGCACATATTTGCTGATCTCCGTCGACATAAAAGCACATAAGTAATAGTCACATGTATTAAATTACGCTTTCATTCACAGAATAGTTTGATTTGACGCCCTCATATAATAAGGACATGGCCTTGCGTAATTAATAAGGTCGATTTAATCTTATCAGGACGCTGACCAGCTATACTCAATCAAGGATGCATCGGTTCTGCATCGTTTGACTTTACACAGATAAAATCACATGGCATTGCGTGGTTTTATGCGAGGATGATTTCATCATGTGCATTCATAATTAAAGGGAAGGTACAACATCGGTAACTCCCATATCAAATTATTTACTATAACAATTACCAGTTTGTGTAAAGTCGGTACACCACAGATTATGTGGTGTTGAAAGCTATCGCTCAATATCGTCGATCGTTCGTTTGAATCTTTCTTGTTTCTTCACACAGAAGTGTCAGAGTCCAGCCACTCCAACGTTTCTTTATCAAGTTCGGCCAATCCCTCGAGGCCATGGAGAGGCTTGTGGAATATGAAAACCATTAAAGAGGGGATCTAAGGTCAAATTCAGTTTTGTGCTGCACTCATTTTCCAATAGATAGAGTCCTTGTGAAAGTGGACAAATATCACCAAGTCTCTACCCTCACGTTAAAATGGTGTAAAATGCTATTTTATTTGATACTCTTTCAGGGCGAAATCTGAAACATGACGTCATTGGATGTCAACAATATATTGGTCTGTACATTCCATACAGGAATTTTTTGTTCGTCAAAAAGTCAAATTCAACGCCGTTTTGATTGAATATCATGCAGATTCAGGAATGAACTAAAAATTCCCCGTACAAAAATGTACAGACCCATATATACTACCGGAATAAAGTAACTGTGCATCATTTGAAGTTATGCTATTTTTTAATGAAAAAAGATAATACAATGATTTGTGGTGTTCTGTTAAATCACTGTTTAACTGTTAACAGGATAATCTCGAAATCTGTATGCTTGGACACTAGGCTTCGTGACACGTCCTTGAAGAGATGTGGTGTCAAAAGTCAGTTCACAAACTCAGTATCGTGTGTCCACCATTGGCGTTGATGCAGGCTTGACAACGACGACGCATAGACGACACTAAGCGATTGAAGAAAGCTTGGGGAATGTTGTTCCATGTCTGAACCAACGCTTGTCCCAATTCAGCTAACGTCAATGGCTGATTCTGGGCTTGACGTAAACGTCGCTCCATTTCATCCCAAGCGTGCTCGATAGGGGACAGGTCCGGAGAAACAGCTGGCCAGGGGAGTACCGGAATGTTCTGCTGTCTCAGGAAATCTGTCACAACACGAGCGACATGTGGACAGGCATTATCTTGCTGAAGCGTGATGTTACGTCCTTGTCTTTGAATGAACGCTTGCACATGAGGCCCAATGATCTCGTCCTGTATCTCAGACCTGCATCAACGCCAATGGTGGACACACACGATACTGAGTTTGTGAACTGACTTTTGACACCACATCTCTTCAAGGACGTGTCACGAAGCCTAGTGTCCAAGCATACAGATTTCGAGATTATCCTGTTAACAGTTAAACAGTGATTTAACAGAACACCACAAATCATTGTATTATCTTTTTTCATTAAAAAATAGCATAACTTCAAATGATGCACAGTTACTTTATTCCGGTAGTATATTTGAAATGTTACGTCATTGGATGTTTTTGGATGTTAACAAATTTCGCACTGGAAGGTTATCAAATACAATGGCATTTTACACCGTTTTAACGTGAGGTTTGAGACTTGTGATATTTCCCCCACTTTTATAAGGACTCTGTCTATTGGAAAATGAGTGCATCACAAAACTGAATTTGACCTGAGAGCCCTTCTAGGTTAACAGAACCAGTTTTATTTGAATGGGATGCATCTCCTGTCTCTTGCCTCCTCTTGATGTATACAGAGCGCAATGCCTATCAAGGCATGGTTGGTTAGAACATGTAGGCTAGTTCCCTGTCCTACTAGAGCACTTGTGAATACTGTTCCGGCTGGACTTGTTCCTTAAACTGCGGGAGAACAGTGCAGTAGGATCAGGTTTTGCAGTTAGGTAGGATTAGTTTGTAGGGCTCCCCACCATGCCTTGCCAGGTGTCATTTCTCTAATTAGTTTAGTTCAATTGAGTTCATTCATGTATTCATGTATGTCACCTTTGCATAATATGTTTATATATTATACATAATTTTTTTCTCTCTTTTTCTCTTTTTTTCACTCTGGTCTGCAGTGAACCATTTGATTGGCCTATCAGATGACCTCTTTAGTCATTTACTGATGTGGCTATTGTTCACAGTTGCTTTTATATAAAATAAAAAAACTAAAAAAAACGTATCAATAATTCTGAGAAATGAAGTGCTTCCCTCTGACAGAAAACAGGAATTCCGACGGGATTTTTGTAAAACATTAGAGAGTTTATATATAGGTTGATGAAAATCTTGAGTCGAGTACGCAGTGTTACACACAAGTGGGTGTATGGCAAAATTACATCATTAGAGTTGAAATGAGCAAACGATAGCACACTGATATAAAATACATGTAAATACTTCGAAGACTTGTTAATTTCTACGTTGGCAACTTGTTTTCATTCCTTAGTGCAATAGTTAAGGTGACATTCTTTGGCTGCCATTTTGGATTTCAACATGGCAGCAATCAAACCTACAATGTAAATGTTAACCTACACTCTAAAAAATGTCTTTGTAAATTGACAGAAAGTGCTGTCAACAGAGTTGCTGGCACTTTGCCTGTTATTTTATTTAACCGTTAATTTTGTAAAATATAATTACAGACCTGTTATTATTTTGCTATAGAAAGCCAAACACATGCACATTTACTACACAACTCCTGTAAAAATCAAAGAATTCGCATAATTCGACTGTATTTTTACCAATTATTCTATGGTTAAATTATGAAAGTATGGGTAAAATGAAAAAAATATGTGAAAATAAATACAATAATATTGACAGATACAGGTTTATTTACATCAAAAAACATGTAAAAGGAAAAAACAGACAAAAAATCTGTGTAAAAATACAGATTTTTTTTACAGTGTTATACTTTTATGCCTAAATCTTGTATTGCTAAAATTTACACAGTCCTGTGATTTCTCAGGATTTTTCCTGGTTTTAGTTTTTTTTTACAAATCTCCCTTTGCCTCGAAGTTCTCTTGAAGGAAGTAGAGCAGTATCCACTATGGAAAGAAGTAGCCTGTATTGTCTCCAAGCCTCTAGTTTCTTGTGTTTGTGGGGATGTGGAGAGTCTGTAAATCCTCCCAAATTAAACATCCAGGAGGTTCAGGGGGCTTTGTCCTTTAGACCAAAGGGAGACCCAGGCCTGCTACCCACAGGAGGTTCAGGGGGGCTTTGTCCTCTAGACCAAAGGGAGACCCAGGCCCGCTACCCATTTTTCAGGATTTTTAACTTTTGTCCAATCACAACCCTGATTACTACTAGGTAGGATATAGGTAGTTAATTCTTTTCAAAATACACGTGTATATACCTATTAGCATTTAGATTGTCAAAAAATAATAAGGTTGGGATCAGCTCCAATTCTGTTTGTTTATTGAACTATTAAAAAAATTGCTGGGGGGGTTGGAGGCGGTAACTGGAAACTAAAGCCACGTAGTTCATAGAAACTAGAATGCTTTCAGGATGGTTGTTGTAGAAAACGTTTAAGGAAACAAATTAAACTAGAGCTCAAGTGTTTGTTGGGACAAACACACGGTGTTCGTGTGAACTTCCCGTTCAATCAAATTATCGTCAATGATGTCAATATCATATTTTGTAAAGGTGTATCATCTTTTATAATAACAATATCAATTTCACATTCAAAAGACATATCAATTTTGCGTTAGAATGTGTTGAATTTGAACTTCCTGTTTGGACCGGAAGTAAAGGTCGGATCAGGTGATTTGAAGGTCATATATATGGCCTCAAAAATAACGTTAGTACCTGCTTTGGTTCAATTTCTGAGATTGCAAAATAATCCCTTTTTAAAACTGCCGCTATAGGGGGCGCTCTGATCTTTGATGACGTCATCAAATATATATATTTTGGAAGAAGAAGAAGAAGAAGAAGAAGAAGAAGAAGAAGAAGAAGAAGAAGAAGAAGAAGAAGAAGAAAAAATAAATAAAACATTGTAATTTATGTTCATTTTAAGACGCCCACCATATTCCAAGGCATTTATGACATAATTACAAGAAATATGCTGAAAGCTTAGGTTTGGCAATTATTTCTAAAAGTAGCCTTATTGTGGGTGGCTTTCTTAATTTGTTAGGCACCAGTCCGTGACCCTCTATCCATACAGTGTAACCTTAATAGCTATCAGTGACGTACATGAATAACGTCGCCGGATTCTCTCGGACGACGTTTTCGCATCCTCTGTTCATGACGCGTCATTGTGCACCGCCCCAGCGCTCCCTGGTACGGTTGAAATCACGCCTACAATTGCAACTGTGTGCGCTCCGGCCAGGCTTAATGCGTGGGCTGCCGGCAATCATTGTATCTAGCGAAGTGTAGCACCGATGAGTTGCACAAATTACTCCGTAATCCAGAGATCATATCACTTGATTCTCTGAACACAGCATCAGGCACACGTAGGTTTTCTCCGCTGTCTTTTTTGTTACACGCCTTGTGGACTTTTTCACTGCAATTCCGACTCAACATAGAGGTGCGTACTTGAACTTGTATTTATATTATATTATTTATTGATTTTTAAAATAAACATATATATTTTGTATTATTATTTATTATTATTATTATTCATGGTTTATTATTATTATTATTATTATTATTATTATTTAAAAACATTTTCCATAGCAGCCAGGGGCTGAATTAGGGAAAAATATACAATGGTTCAAAAGAAGTTATATATATATATAAAATTTTAAAATAGAAGCAATAAGATATTCACAAAATCAAAGGTATCCAAAAATTAGGCAGTTTACAGAAACTTAACTTAAAACTTAAATTTATATCCTTGCTTTGGTGTCACGTCACATTACAAATCTTTGAATACTGTGATAATAAAGGTAAGTTGTGGTTAATTCAAGGTTAACAAAATGTGTAAAATTGTAATATAAAACTTAATTGGTGTGTATAAGCAGATGACGATATCGATCTTCTATAGAAATTGTTTTGCTGGAAAACCTTTTCAGAAATTTAGGTCCGATTATACAGTGACTCATGCATACGTCGGTGCAAGGGCATTAAATTTAAGCCTATCAGTGTTTCCCTTATTTGATCATTATCATTCGCGTCTTCGTCTCTTTGAAATGAGATAATTTACACAACTTTCGTCAAAAGCTTTGTTAATAAGTGCATCTAAATAAATGCATGATGGGAGCAGCCATTTGGGCTCTCATTCTTATTGACTGTAAAACAAACCTTAACAATAAAAAATGCTTCGAATAAAATAAGTTTTTAGAAATTTTTTAAGCATCCGTTTTTCTTTCCTCAAGTTAACGTTGCAGTACTCCGATGAAAACCATTTTTTATACTAATTACTGTTAAACGAAAAGCCAAAAACACAGTCAATAATTGTTAAATAGGCCTACCCCCCTTAATGACACTAGAAAATTAATTGAAAAACCGAACAAATAAAATCTGTTATCCAGACATCACGTTCCGCGTTTGTGAGTCATGAAAAGCAACAAAACGGCGGGATTAATTTGTTTTTAAAGGGAAGGCACAGCATTTGTAATGTTGGCAAAATTTCTACTTTGAGAGTATGCTTACTCTCTTTTAATGAAGATATGGCCTGTATTCAATAAGCACCCTGTGGAAATTTTGAGCTTATTTCTCATCATGAATTTAAATTTATAATCATTCTTATGCGGAATTTAAGAAAAATACTCTTTCTGGCTAATGGTTGACACCCCCGAAATCGAAGTCGGCAAAATCGAGGATCACTCCAGTCAGCATATATAAACAAATAAAGCAGGCTTAATAATAATAATAAAGATTTTTAGCGCGCACATATCCACCCTGCTGGGCGCTCAAGGCGCGGAAACAAAGAAAAACATGAATACAAACAATATACAATGATAGCATAGGGGGAAAAAAATTATGTACCAAGATACATGTACCTACAATGCAATTACAAATATACATCATCTTTGAAGAGTTGTGACATAAGATGAGTTTTAAGCAGCGACTTAAATCTGGTTATACTATGACAAGATTTGAGTTTAGTTGGAAGATGATTCCAGAGTCTCGAAGCCGCGACAGAAAATTGTATTTACAGTACCCGAAACGATTTAATTTTCTCCCATCAAAAATTGTCACGAACCCCCTCGTCCAGCGATTTTGAAGGTAAAGTGGCTTCCACCCTAAAAGATTATGCCGTCGATACGGCCCTGATTACTCTACACAAATATGCTTACGTCTACTCTCTTCAAGACATATACATCACAGCGACTGTACACCATCAGTGAAATGGCTACAGACTAAATGCAAATTAAGATATTATACAAATTAAGCAATATGTATAGAAACCTACGTGTGAAAGTATCAACTCACTTATTATTATGCCATACGATTTGAGGCTTTGCATGGTGGAATATGGGGTTGCCATGGTCGAGCGGTTAAGTGCATCGGACCTGTGTTCTGATGGCCGAGTCGTCAGAATGTGGGTTCGAATCCTAGCCGCGACCGTGGTGCTTGTGTCCCCGAGCATGAACTATAATTGCTTCTCTTCACCCAGGAGTATAAATGGGGACCTTTGAGGGCAGAGATGATAATTGTGTTTGATTAAGCTCATTCCGCTACATATTTGGCAGCATGGGCTGCATACTTCCCAGGGAGTTGAGATGGTTCTAGGAATGATATAACTGGCCCGATGACAGGGGTAATAATGTTCATGCGCCATGAGCGTCAAACCTGGCGGATACCGGCGCAATACAAGTGTTCATTATTATTTTATATCAATATCGATAAACACATGTTACTCTCTTAATATAAAAGAGTGAAAACCACTCTTTTAAAGAGCTATATGGCTGACAAGTCTTTTTTTTGGAGTGAAACCCACTCTGATTCGAGTGAAAAATACAGTAAAAGGCTACCAATTCACTCTTTATACACTACTAATTTTACTCTCTATCCACTCCAAAAAGACTTGTCCGCCATATAGCTCTTTGAAAGAGTGGTTTTCACTAAGAGAGTACACCATTGGTGTTTATATTAGGCAACTCGCACAATATAAACACCATGGAAGAATGAAGTTGACACCACTAGTGTTATTTTAACACCTCAGTTTTTGCAGGGTAGAAATTAACTTGATGCATGTGAAGTTGGTGATGATGTAAAAAAAAAACTGTATGTTATCAGACTTCTTCTAATTTAAGAGAAAACATGTTGTTCTTTACAACAGCATTTCAAACATTTCCCCCTTTCATAGAGTAATAATGGTGGAGTGCCATAGTCGAGCGGTTTAGTGCATCGGATTTGTGTTCTGATGGCTGAGTCGTCAGAATGTGGGTTCGAATCCCAACCGCGAACATGGTGCTTGTGTCCTTTACCATAATTGCTTCTCTCCACCCAGGGGTAAATGGGTACCTGTGAGGGCAGAGTTGGTTGTCGTGTTTGATTAGCCCTATATGCGCTGTAATGGCAGCAATTGAGCTGTATACTCCCCAGGGAGCTGAGATGGTTTCAGGAATGATTTATGAGCCTGATGAGCAGGGGTAATAATATAATGCGCCTTGAGCACCAATTTGGTGGATACGTGCGCTATATAAGTCTACAATTATTATTATTATTATTATTATTATTATTATTATTATTATTATTATTATTATTATTATTATTATTATTATTATTATTATTATTATTATTATTATTATTATTATTATTATTATTATTATTATTATTATTATTATTATTATTATTATTATTATTATTATTATTATTATTATTATTATTATTATTATTATTATTATTATTATTATTATTATTATTATTATTATTATTATTATTATTATTATTATTATTATTAACTCTCCGCCAGAGTAAAGTATGTTTGAGTATTGAGTATGTTTTGTCTCTCCATAGGGAAAGGTACAAAAGCTCTGCTTCCCCATTTTCCATACATGTCAACATTATATATATTTTTTGGGTTTATTTTATAAATTACCGTAGTCTACAGCCTGTAGTTTTGTTGCATCTATCTTATTGTATGCACTTAACAAATTATGTACATTTATTTCTGTATGACGTTGACATGAACTAAATCTTTTTAAATGCATTAATATTTATTAATTTGTTACAAATTTTGTTGCGGTCTGATGTGGAAATGAATCACAAATCAAGAGATGTGTATATTGCACCTAATACAAATATGTGTTTATGGTAATAAGTACAGACTATTTGCGGTGACATCATGTGAAATTCTCAAATTGAGTAGTAATTAGTTCTGAAGAGAACTGGAGGCTACAACTCTAATTACTAATTAGAATAAGAACTACTCAATTTGAGAATTTCACATGGTGTCACTGCAAACAGTCTTTACTTATCCTTTTCACCATGCAAAGCTACAAATATTATTTATGATAATGCATTGCACTGCTGTACTTTTCCTCTAATTTGAGCCAGCAGATATCCACTAAATACTGTTATTATTATACTGGTAAAGTCACGATTTATTATTAACGCTCGTGAACATAGCTAGGTCACTTTGTCTCTGGTATTACCAGAAGTCTGTTGCCTACATGAAGTGTGCCAGCCTGCTGTAATCCATACCACGGCGTTCTACTCCAAATGCGCGCACGCACAACGACCATGGTTACGAATTCTGCTACCCAGCCCGGCCTGCCGTAAGGTATCGTGAGTAGGCGCTTGACGGGTGAAGGTGGTTCCTGGAGAACTAGACGCAATCTTAACCCAAACGTTTTCATGCATCACCGCTTCTTCAACAATTACACTGGTTACGTGTTCAAAAACGCATTATCTTCAAGACCGCCATGAGTATGTACAAAGCACTTTCAAACATACATCCAAAATACATTTCAGACTCACGAGATCTCAGCACGCCCAACTGAAGCAGCCTCCGCTCGGAGCAGAACTTAAAAATACCTATGTCGCCTGTGTAGTTTTTTCACAGACACTCGGAAAGCACTGAGCACACAGTGCTGTACACACGTCGGTGTAGGGCAACATTAAATCAATTGTTTATCTCCCGACGCAAGAATTTCACCAATCTATATAATATCGCGGAACCCGCTGCTATATAGGATTCTAGCCGGCCAATCGTCATCGGGCAAGCTCGGTGGTTGAGAGGTTAAGACGTCTGCACTAGTAAGCAGGAGGTCGTGGGTTCGAATCCCGCCCGAGTTGCCTGTGTAGTTTTTTCACAGACACTCGGGAAAGCACTGAGCATACAGTGCTATACACACGTCGGTGTAGGGCAAAATTAAATCAATTGTTTATCTCCCGACGCAAGAATTTCACCAATCTATATTTAAAAATACCTCGCACGTCCTATATATAGAGGCCTATACCGATGAAATAACCGTACCAAATACTAATTTTGAACTTTCCTAGGTATTCTTGTAGCGAGGTATTTTTCTCCCATTTGCATTACTTTAACCAATTCAGTAATTTCGCAAAATAATTGAACGTGGAAGTAGATAAAGAACAAGGAAGCGTTATAAATTAATTACTGGTCAAAAAATGACATAACCATTACATAGACCTAGATAGGTTAACAATGCTAAGGTCAACTCTATTACTGACTGTCCCCTTTGAAAGTGATATTTTCTGTTACAGGAAAAATAAAAGTGTACTGATATATTCCGATAAGAAGCAACATTCCCACAATATGCTTCTTTAACAGTACAACATTAGTAATTATCTGTTATCCGAGGGCTATCAATTATCCTGAAACATTATTCGAAAGTGCACTCATCTTAGAGAAAACTCGAAAACAATTAATGTATATATTAAGCTTGGGCTTAAACACGGTAATATCGAATATCGCGGTACCTTTTTTTTTATCCGATTACGATATCGAGAACCTTTTTAAATTATCGAGATATCGGCAAATCGCGATTTAAAAAATATATCGCGATAAAAAAAAATCGCTATTGTGAGTCAAGTCAGAAATTCCATGGAAACAAAAGTCTTTTCAGCTTTTGGAAGTGAGAAACAAAAGCGAAGTACACACACGCTCTGCAACCGAATTTGTGATATATTGTGACGCTTGTAGAGGGGTACATACCTGTGGTTATCGGCTCTAAAGCAATCATGCATGGACGAAAAAAATAATCGTGATATTATCGAAAATCGCGATATAAGTTTGCCGATATATCGTGGATGAAAAAAATCGATATCGCCGAAGCTTACATGTATATATACAAGAAGTTGCCTACGGCTACATGTATTTTCAGTCAAAATTGTAAATGTTTTTTTTCACAGTTTTTTCATGACAGACTCCACATTAAACTGAAGATTTCACAGGCTGGTTGTTTAATGAATATCTTGGTTCAAAGAAAGTAAGCATATCCATAGAAGCAGTTTTGCCAACATTAACTTTTACAAAAGTACAAATCTAGTATCTGAAGATTGCCAATAATCCCGAAACGTTATTCTAAAGTGCATTCATTTAAGATGAAATTCGAACTCCCTAGGTTTATTTGCTTACACATAACCTGAATCCTTCCTAACTCCCTAGGCCCATTTGCTTACACATAACTTGAATCCTTCCTAACTCCCTAGGCCCATTTGCTTACACATAACCTGAATCCTTCCTAACTCCCTAGGCCCATTTGCTTACACATAACCTGAATCCTTCCTAACTCCCTAGGCCCATTTGCTTACACATAACCTGAATCCTTCCTAACTCCCTAGGCCCATTTGCTTACACATAACCTGAATCCTTCCTAATTCCCTAGGCCCATTTGCTTACACATAACCTGAATCCTTCCTAATTCCCTATAGGCCCATTTGCTTACACATAACCTGAATCCTTCCTAACTCCCTAGGCCCATTTGCTTACACATAACCTGAATCCTCCCTAACTCCCTAGGCCCATTTGCTTACACATAACCTGAATCCTTCCTAACTCCCTATGCCCATTTGCTTACACATAACCTGAATCCTTCCTAACTCCCTAGGCCCATTTGCTTACACATAACCTGAATCCTTCCTAACTCCCTAGGCCCAGTTGCTTACACATAACCTGAATCCTTCCTAACTCCCTAGGCCCATTTGCTTACACATAACCTGAATCCTTCCTAGCTCCCTGGGCTCATTTGCTTACACATAACCTGAATCCTTCCTAACTCCCTAGGCCCATTTGCTTACACATAACCTGAATCCTTCCTAGATCCCTGGGCTCATTTGCTTACACATAACCTGAATCCTTCCTAACTCCCTAGGCCCATTTGCTTACACATAACCTGAATCCTTCCTAACTCCCTAGGCCCATTTGCTTACACATAATCTGAATCCTCCAAAATCATTCAGTATAGTAAAGCAAGCACATGCCATGTACTGACCCAAGCACTGACCTTGCAATCACTACAACAAACATGGATGTACATGTACCATGGAATGGCAAGTATGCCTAATAACCTCAATCCTCCAAAATCCTTCACTTTAGCAAAGAGCATGTAGCATGTACCCTCAATCCTTCAAAATCCCACACTTCAGCAAAGAGGATTTTGGAGGATTTGGGAAGGTTAGGGTTATAATGCACACTTATAAGAAGTTGAATACGGCACATTTTTGCTCCATGTGTATTCAGTATTTTTATTTATTTTTTTACAGTTTCTGATGATATAGACTCCACATTAAACTGAACATTTCACAAGTTGGTTATTTAATGTATATCTTGATTCAAAGAAAGTAGGCATATCCATAGAAGCAGTTTTGCCAATAATTATTGTACTTGCCCTTTTAAATAAAGTACTATATGAAATGGTATATGGCTATAAATAATAAGATGAATTATAAAGGTATCTTTTAGTACCTTAAAATAACGGTTAAAAGCTTTTGAAACATACAGCAGTTCCAATGACTGAATTTGCAATAAACAAGACTTGATTCTATTCTCATAATTGACAAGCAGAGCGATTTTGATTGTCACAGTTTTATTGCGCATTGATCAAACTCCTTCTCACGTCAGTTATTGTTTACACTTGAGCATGACTGTATGGTAAACAGTGAATCAATCACTACGTGGTTAACCGGTTATCAACTTTTGTTCTCACCTCACCCCCCCCCCCCACTCTAAAGGGCGGTCCAAGGTCTAATGAAACAGGGAGGTTTGGTCAAATCTGGGACCCCCTTTTTTTTGTTATTTCCAAACCCGAGATTGTACAATTGTTGAGTGCTATATTATGTTAATGTCCGTTGTACCTGCAACAAGGGAGATAGTTCGCATGTTTATAACAGTGATATACAATACACCCCCAATCTCATGTGTCAAGGACAAACAGGTAAATTTGTGGATGGGTTGATGCCTTTTAAGGCACTTTTTGGTCTATATTCTAATTAGAATTTGCATATTCATGAACAAATTTGTGACGTTACCGTGGGATCATAATAATTATGCAATTTACAATTCTCTTAATTGTTTTGATACATTTTAAGGCACGTTTTGGTCTATATTATAATTAGAACTTGCATATTCATGAGCAAATTTGTGACGTCACCGTGGGATCATAATTATGCAAATTACAATTCTCTTAATTGTTTTGATACATTTTAAGGCACGTTTTGGTCTATATTATAATTAGAACTTGCATATTCATGAGCAAATTTGTGACGTCACCGTGGGATCATAATTATGCAAATTACAATTCTCTTAATTGTTTTGATACATTTTAAGGCACGTTTTGGTCTATATTATAATTAGAACTTGCATATTCATGAGCAAATTTGTGACGTCACCGTGGGATCATAATTATACAAATTACAATTCTCTTAATTGTTTTGATACATTTTAAGGCACTTTTGGTCTATATTCTGATGAGAATTTGCATATTCGTGATGTCACAGTGGCATCATTTTAATGCAACATCATGGTTGATTTGTGCATACAATTTGACTGAATTCCACACCTTTTCAAAAGACATTATCTTAACTATTAACAGTGTTCAGTTACCAATCACTAACGTCCACTGCTGCTGTGACACTGGGTTCCTGTTGTCTCTCACAAAATAGCGCCCTCCTGTGTCAAGGATAAACATATACCCTTTTCCCCAAATTTAAACAGTATACTCAAATCTTCACCTTTAATTGGTTGATTCGTCGCTGCAGAAGTGAATGTGAATAACAGACAAAGCAGTGATGAGATACATTTACATTGAGACTGACAATTTAATTTAAGAGTAAAATAATGAAGATGTAAAGGGCAGATTACGGCTAAACTACTTGCCACTACCTAACTGGAAAATAATTAGTCTCCGCGGCGCCACTTAAAACATACAGATGAGTGCATTTTTGTGTCAAATACAATAACAGCGATAAAGTACGACTTAGAAGGAGGCGGAGTGGGCGATTTGTCTTTTGTAATTACCCGATTACAAATTTACTGGATTATAATCATCAGACGACCTTGATGTGAAGTTGTTTATGGTACCAAACAGACTGAGAAATTATTGGAGACATTTTGGAGACAAAGGGGAAATGTTTGAACAATTTGAAATGTATAAATGACCAGTTAGGCTATGTAGTACAGACGATAAGAAAAGATATGAGTTGAGACGGAGTTTATGGTTGATGATACGGTTTTATACATGTCGGATGGTGAAGGCATTCTCTCCTCTCACTAAAAATTCACAAGGTTTATATACACAATCTATGAACACTTTCTTATAAGATCATAACCAGGTTATATGCAGTACAGACGATAAGCAAAGATATGAGTTGAGACAGAGTTTACGGTTGATGATACGGTTTTATACATGTCGGATGGTGAAGGCATTCTCTCCTCTCACTAAGAATTCACAAGGTTTATATACACAATCTATGAACACTTTCTTATAAGATCATAACCTTAAAAGGACTTGTGTCATACCTTATGAATGATACATTTTGAATAATTAGACAATACAATGATATGTTTGGTTGGTTTGAGAAAGAGAGGCTGTCCTAAGCAAATCGATGTAGAGTGGTCATCCATATTTGGACATACACATACCCTGACTAGAGCCTACACTGCTGAGGTCATCACTACTTAGAATGTGGTTCTCACCAGTAAGGAATGTGCAAGGTGGCAGAAATAGCTTTAATTTGGACTTACGTAACACCCATTTATATTTTATCAAATCTAGAAACAAACACCTCTAATACACCCATCACAACTTCTAAGTTCCCCCTAATATTATTTTAAAGAATATCTCAACAAGTATTGCATGAATTTTAAAAATTCAAAAAGCAAATGACAGCATGACATGGTCTACACAGCTCGTAATGAAATGGTTGAAATTCAATCATGCATGCACAATTGACAGTAATTTGAATGGAAATTCAGCTGAAAAAAAGTTGCAGTACAAAGCATTGCTTCAAGGGCATGTTACACATGTAGTTTTCTGTAAGAACTCAGTTATGGAGAATAATGGAGGACCAATTCCATATTAAGCTCTACCCTTCTAAAACAATGGACATGCATGTTGCATGTTGCTCTTTGAATATTCTTTTCTTATTATGAAACAGCCATCGATACCATTGTTATTGATGCATGAGTTCTTACAGAAAACTACATGTGTAACATGCCATTGAAGCAATGCTTTGTACTGCAACTTTTTTTTCAGCTGAATTTTCATTCAAATCACTGTCAATTGTGCATGCATGATTGAATTTCAACCATTTCATTACGAGCTGTGTAGAACATGTCATTCTGTCATTTGCTTTTTGAATTTTTAAAATTCATGCAATACTTGTTGAGATATTCTTAAAAATATTAGGGGGAACTTAGAAGTTGTGATGGGTGTATGTTACACATCCATAAAGTAATGTATTTTCCCTTAATTTAAAAACCCTCCTATGACTGCAAGGGTCAAAATCAGTCAAAATGTTGATATACTTGCCAAGGTATATCTAGTGCACTTAAAAGTCAAACACTGTCAAACCTTACGTGTAGTATTAAGTACATTTACAGGTCAAAATGAGTCAAGTAATTTACAGGTCAAAATGACAGTAAAAACCAGTCAGAAATGTCCCTGTGTGCACATTTGGGTCAACAGTCAAAACAGTCAGTTGACTGGTTTTGACCACTATAGCTACTTGCCACTAAAGTTCATCTATAGTAGGAGGGTTAATATAAATTAATAAAGGAGGTTTTAATATCACGTTATCCATCACATCTGATTCAGTTAATGTAGAGAACGGAAGTAATGAACCATTTTGCCAGGTCATGCTTCCTTAAGGATATACAAAACGTGCATCAGTCAAATAGATTAATCGAATGAACATAATAACAAGCACCTGTTCATTAAAGTGGCATTGTATATAATTGTGAAAATTTGGAAAATTTGGAAACCACCCAAAACAATATTATATGCAAAAGTATATAATATAATAGTATATAATATTCCAGGTCAGGGTTTCATAATTATCGTTTCTTTTTGGATAACCCGTGAAGTCCCCATGGTTCTCCCTGAACCATATTAACCCGTGAAGTCCCCATGGTTCTCCCTGAACCATATTTCTCACTTAGCGACAGTAGAGAAAAAACGAGTTGCCCGAAATTGGTTCTCCCTTGAACCTTTCTCACTTAACGAAGGTTGAGATACGAGTTGTGCGATAAGGTTCTTTTCAGAACCTGTACCTCAGCTTCGCGTTAGTTGAGATAAACACACGGTGTTACCGCAAACCGAAACGATATCGATATTCCACCATGCAAAGCCTCGAAACTTATGTTTCATAATTACTTTTAGAGAGATGTGGTGATAGCAGTTGGTTTTTAAACATCATTTCAACGTTTCTGCAAAAGACCAATAATATTTGCTCGTTTTGTCTTCTGAAAGGGAAGGCAAAACATTGGAAATTACCTGACTGAAAAATTAATAGAGAATTAGCTGTTGCAAACTGCTTACCAACCCCAAATTTACTAGAGAATTAGGTGTTTGCAAACTGCTTACCAACCCCAAAATTACTAGAGAATTAGCTGTTTGCAAACTGCTTACCAACCCCAAAATTACTAGAGAATTAGCTGTTTGCAAACTGCTTACCAACCCCAAAATTACTAGAGAATTAGCTGTGGCAAACTGCTTACCAACCCCAAAATTACTAGAGAATTAGCTGTTTGCAAACTGCTTACCAACCCCAAAATTACTAGAGAATTAGCTGTGGCAAACTGCTTACCAACCCCAAAATTACTAGAGAATTAGCTGTTTGCAAACTGCTTACCAACCCCAAAATTACTAGAGTTAGCAGTTTGCAAACTGCTTACCAACCCCAAAATTACTAGAAAAGTAGCTGTGGCAAACTGCTTACCAACCCCAAAATTACAAGAGAATTAGCTGTTTGCAAACTGCTTACCAACCCCAAAATTACAAGAGAATTAGCTGTTTGCAAACTGCTTACCAACCCCAAAATTACTAGAGAATTAGCTGTTTGCAAACTGCTTACCAACCCCAAAATTACAAGAGAATTAGCTGTTTGCAAACTGCTTACCAACCCCAAAATTACTAGAGAATTAGCTGTTTGCAAACTGCTTACCAACCCCAAAATTACAAGAGAATTAGCTGTTTGCAAACTGCTTACCAACCCAAAAATTACAAGAGAATTAGCTGTGGCAAACTGCTTACCAACCCAAAAATTAATAGAGAATGAGGACGATCAGAGCATACTGATCGAAACGTCGAGTTGTACCCCCAGTTCTTTTCAGAACTAATTTACTACTCAATTGAGCATTTCACATGGTGTCACCGCAATTACTCTTACTTATCCTCCTCACCATGCAAAGCTACAAGTTCTACCTAGAGAATTAGCTGTTGAAAACTGCTTACCAACCCCAAAATTACTAGAGAATTAGCTGTTTGCAAACTGCTTACCAACCCCAAAATTACAAGAGAATTAGCTGTGGCAAACTGCTTACCAACCCAAAAATTAATAGAGAATGAGGACGATCAGAGCATACTGATCGAAACGTCGAGTTGTACCTCCAGTTCTTTTCAGAACTAATTTACTACTCAATTGAGCATTTCACATGGTGTCACCGCAATTACTCTTACTTATCCTCCTCACCATGCAAAGCTACAAGTTCTACCTAGAGAATTAGCTGTTGCAAACTGCTTACCAACCCCAAAATTACTAGAGAATTAGCTGTTTGCAAACTGCTTACCAACCCCAAAATTACAAGAGAATTAGCTGTGGCAAACTGCTTACCAACCCAAAAATTCATAGAGAATGAGGACGATCAGAGCATACTGATCGAAACGTCGAGTTGTACCTCCAGTTCTTTTCAGAACTAATTTACTACTCAATTGAGCATTTCACATGGTGTCACCGCAATTACTCTTACTTATCCTCCTCACCATGCAAAGCTACAAGTTCTACCTAGAGAATTAGCTGTTTGCAAACTGCTTACCAACCCCAAAGTTACTAGAGAATTAGCTGTTTGCAAACTGCTTACCAACCCAAAAAATTTCTGGAGAATTAGCTGTTGCAAATTGCTTACCAACCCAATGGACGGGTAGAATAAATGCAAAATAATTGTTATTGGCCTTACGTTTCGAACCTAGCAGGTTCTTTCTAAAAAGCAAAATGGACAATATACAAATATGAACACATACATAAACACAATAGTGGGCAGAAGTTAGTCAGGTTTGAAAGGAACACGAAAGAAGAAGGAACAAGAAGCAGAGTCATGTACTGGTCCTGGGATCAGACAAAAGAGGCATTAAACATGAATAGATAAAGGTACGGAGAGAGCAGGGCCGATATTCAAAAAAGCCTGCTAACTTAGCAGCCAACTAGGCCTTAGCAGCCTGCTAAATCCGTAGTTTCCTGCTCCGCGGTTACCAACTAATTTTGTATTCATAAAACCTTGCTAAGAATGTTGCCAGCTAGTTGCCAGCTAGATATTTCTAGCAGGCAGCTAGGACATTAGGCAGTTCGCGAAACCACAAAGTCGGAGAATGGCAATTTGCATTTCAATAGGGTATGGTGTTGTTTTGGACTGGCAAGACCAAGATGGGTCAAATGACTTTTAAGAACAACAGTAAATCCTATACATGAGGCCTATATGTAACCCATAAAGTCCTGGGCCGATATTCAAAAAAACTTGCTAAGCCTAGTTGGCAACTAAAGTGGCCCCTAGTTGACAGCTAAGCCTAGTTGGAAGCTAAGTGATATTCATAAAACTTTGCTAAGCTTAGGTGGTTGCTAAGTTGGCTGCTAACGCTAGAGTTGATCTGGGGTGTCTCTAAGTCACTAGTTGGCAATTAAATCATTTGTGGGTTACACATTGGCCTCATTTGTGGGTTACATATAGGCCTCATGTACATGATTTACTGCTGTTCTTAAAAGTCACTTGACCCATCTTGGTCTTGCCAGTCCAAAACAACACCATACCCTATTGAAATGCAAATTGCCATTCTCCTATTTTGTGGTTTCGCGAACTGCCTAACGTCCTAGCTGCCTGCTAGAAATATCTAGCTGGCAACTAGCTGGCAACATTCTTAGCAAGGTTTTATGAATACAAAATTAGTTGGTAACCGCGGAGCAGGAAACTACGGATTTAGCAGGCTGCTAAGGCCTAGTTGGCTGCTAAGTTAGCAGGCTTTTATGAATATCGGCCCTGGAGACTAGTCTACTCTAGCCGTCATCTGGAGACGGCTAGAGTAGACTAGCAAATGAAATGTTTATTAGTAGTCGAAACGTTGAGAACAAACAACCGGCTCTTCTCAGAGCCACCACTTCTTCCAAGAAGAGATTATTACACGCCGGTGTACCCGAAAGAAATCTACAATATCTATCTCCACCATGCAACGCATCAAATCCTTCATCATTTCATTTGCTGTTGTCGGCGAAAACGAATACTCTTAAGATATCATTTGTAATTGAATAACGCGGTAAACTCCATTAGGCATTCTGCACTAATGGAGTCAGTCTCACTGGTCATATAGGATATCTCGTAATCCCCTTCTCTTCCGAATGACTTCGTAATGTGTTCATATTTCTGTCAACACTATCCCATTAAAAAGGAGTGTACAACATTGGCAATAACCCGAATTTAAAAAAAATGAACCACCGGCCTCTCAGTGCTTAATCTACCAAATATAGGTTTTTTTAAATAGGTGTTTTAAGCAAAATATAGGTTACTATAGGTTTACTAAATGCCAAAATATGGGCTTTTATAGGTTATTTCCTGTGATTATGCAGTGTTAAGTAACAAGTTTTTGGTAAATTGCCTACCTTCTGAGTACTTTTTGCAACAAAGTACATTACCCCATACCATTGGCGGATCCAGGGGGGGGGGGCTAAGGGGGCTGTAGCCCCCCCCTAAAATCGTTTAAAAAATAAAAATAAAAAAATAAAAACAGGAGAGAAAAAGAGAGAGAGAGAGGAGGAGGGGAGGGGAGAACGCACTCCCATTCCCAGTGTGCGGGATAAACATAAGGAGGTGACCTACTTAGTACTGTACTAACCGTTGCGCATAGGAAGTGGCGGCACCCTTTGTAGTACTGAAAAATAATTGTTTTTGATTCTCAGCCCCCCCCCCCTAAAAAATGTTCTGGATCCGCCCATGCATACCCTGTCCGGCAGAAAATCTAAGAGCAGTACAAATGTTACAGTTTGGGTACTGTTTTGGCTTCATCTCTTTATACTCAGGAAGTAATTTTTCTTCAAAGCCATGAGGATTTTATGAGGAAGTTGAAAATGTGTTGCAGGAGATTAAAAATATAGGTTTTTATAGTTTTTTGGGGGGAATATAGGTTCCCATTTTGAAATAGGTTTTTATAGGTTCCGCTGGGAGGCCTGGAATTATCTGCTTATACTTATTATTATTCTGTCTCACATGTTTTGATTTTCGAGAAAATTTGAATACAATCTCAAATCTGACATAATAATAATAATAATAATAATAATAATAATAATAATAATAATAATAATAATAATAATAATAATAATAATAATAATAATAATAATAATAATAATAATAATAATAATAATGTGTGGACTTATATAGCGCACGTATCCACCAACTAAGTGGTGCTCAAGGCGCATTATATTATTACCCCTGCTCATAAGGCTCATAAATCATTCCTGAAACCATCTCAGCTCCCTGGGGAGTATACAGCTCAATTGCTGCCATTACAGCGCATATAGGGCTAATCAACCAACTCTGCCCTCACAGGTACCCATTTAACCCCTGGGTGGAGAGAAGCAATTATGGTTAAGTGTCTTGCTCAAGGACACAAGTGTCACGGCCGGGATTCGAACCCACATTCAACTTGAGTCCGGTAAGCTAGACCGCTCGGCCACGACACTCCACATGGACCATGACTGCGATATATGTTAAGGCTGTGTCGGGTGTCCGGGTATCCGGATACCCGACCGAAACTGTCATTACCCGGTTCCATTTCTCGGTTCCAATTACCCGTAAACGACTTTTCAAAAACAAATTCTGAACATTTAAGCCACACAAGTGGAAGTCACTGATTTTTTGTTAACATTTTTTGTCGTTTTTAATATAGAGGCAGGAAATTATTAATATTTATTTATTTATTGACCAAATCCAACAGCGACAGAATCGCCAATTACAGGATGGCTGATAAAAATATAAATTCAGATAAAACAAAGAACTTCACATATATAAATAAGTTACATAATCCATCAAAATAAATAACAATTAAAGACTACAAAATAAAAATATTGAGTACAGATTGACAGGAAAAAGAGCGAAATATATAGCAAGGAGATGAGACAATAATTACGTAAAATGAAAATATCATACTGAAATAGCTGCAAATGCTCGATACACTTGGTTACGAAATATAATAATAAGTCCACATTTATTATGACTCTAATTAAACAAGAGAAACTTGTGTTCATATTGGTTATTTTATACATTCGGGAGTATTTTATGTGTTTTTAAAAATTGTTTACGAGTAACCGGGTATTCGAAGATTTCCAATTTCGGGTATCCGGTTCCCGAAATAACCGAAAACGCCCAGCCTTAATTTTGTATTTTCCATATTAGAATACACGCAAAGAAATCTGAATGCATTTTCAGTATTTTCTCCTTAACAAAACAACGAATAAATAAGCGGTAACTTTTAAAGGTAGGTTTGTATAGATATAACAGTACTCTTTTAAATTGTTGATGAGTTTACAGACATTTTACAAATGGCGTACAATCCCTTTAAAGTTCGAAAAAGGAAATACTGTTATATATTAAATATTAAATCAACCTGTTTTTCATATTGAAAATAAATTAAGTAAAATACACCAAGCATGTAAAATGCATACCAGATGTTCGATTAAGTGATTACACCATCAAGTGCGTCACTGGAATGACTTGAGGGAAATCATTGCTGTATTGTAAAAACAAAACCAATAACTGCCGCCATCTTTGTCTGATTCCCTGCATGCACGATGACAATGACAGTTCTAATTCTCATTTCATAAAAAGGTGCCAGACTGTTTTTCCTTCCAGCCTCGGTTTGGGTACATTGACTTGAATGGAAGAAAAACAAGATGGCTAAACCATGATAAGGGAGGACATCTTCCACCAACCCCCAAAGCCTCAAAATTTTGGCCAGTTCCCTCTGGGTATAACAAAGAGCTCATTATCTGCCAGATCCTTGCAGCCAAACAAAGATCGCTTAACTCTAGAGTTAATCCCTCCACAATCAACAACGGTGTTGGTGGACACACAAAGAAACAGCAACCGCGGTTAACTAATCCTATCATCCCTTGACAATAGCTATCGCTGGACAGCCGGACTATTCTATTGTAGTGTTCAGAGAGGGTCAACCTGCCGGGAACCTGCCCAAAACAGGGAATAAATGGAGGTTTTGGGAAGATGCCATCCCTAAAAGGTGTACATCCCTAAAAGTCTGTACCCTTTTTTCATTGGTTAACTGGTTATAAAAACAGGTGCAATAATGTAACAATTGTGCTATAATGGTTCCAATTCAATATTGATAATAAACACCTGTCATTATGTGTTCATCCTTCACACTATGTAAATGTTATTACAATATGTGCTGCAATACATGACCTAATCATTTGCAAAGTTAACACTGTATAAATAAAACTCGTATTAAAACAATTTTCGAGAAGACGTGAATTTTACACAGAGACTTGATAAATAATCTGGTGTTTTCTATTCGCTGGTCATACGCAGTCGTGCGTTGCCAAGCGCAGTGTGACAATTATTAAGAACCGCTTTCTGAATTCCCATGGTAACCATGGAGGGCTTTGATATTGCTTCGTGTTCACATCGTCAAATAATGAACGGTTATTATAGGAAACATATGAGTCCCATCTGTTGTGTATTAAACTGTCACACGAATGAAGGACTCCCTCTTGTGAGAAAGACAACGCAATGAATATACACACTTCACCGTATACTTAACCATTATTACTAGGCCAGACCAGCGGCGTAGCCAGACATTTTTCAGTGGGGGGACAGGGGGGGGGGGAATTGGCGGATCCAGGGGGGCTAAGGGGGCTGTAGCCCCCCCTAAAATCGTTTTTTTTTTTTTTTTTTTTTAAAGGGAGAGAAAGAGAGAGAGGGGGGGGGGAAGGGGAGAACGCACGCACTCCCATTCCCACAGTGTGCTTTGTTTTTCTCTCCCTTTGATTATTTCATTGTAATTTTTGTAATACTGAAAATAATTGTTTTTGATTCTCAGCCCCCCCTAAAAAATGTTCTGGATCCGCCCATGGGGGCATTGCTTATCAGTGGGGGGCCAGGGGTATGGGTTATGGGTTTTGGGGCACTATCGGGATTTTTTGTGGGGACCACATGGGGGGGCACTGGAAATTTGTAAGGGGCACGTGCACCCCCCCCCCCCCCCCCGTGGCTATGCCGCTGATACAGGCATGCTTTCCAGGGCAAGAATCTATTTTTCTCTTTTTTAAGATGGAGGTTGGTAGGATTCCTTTTTTGAGAAAGTAGAACTACTTTTATAAAGTTTCAATTGGGATGAGGGTGCGCTCTCAACCATCTTAAAAATCATATAAAAAACATCTTAAAACCATCTTTAAACCGTCTTAAATCCATATTTATTTATTATATTTTTGGGCTATGAAACGATATCCAACTGCAGCCAAAATTGGAAAAAGATGGCCGACCGAATCCCGGCCCTTATATGGCAAAACAGCCTAACTCGAAAAATGACATTTTGAGAAAATTGAGTTTAAAGTTTGAACACGTGCCTTTTTGGACAATTGACTCTGTTGGAATTTGAATAAAGCATGAACATGGAGATCATTTTAGTCTACATTCCTGCAAATTTTGGGCACAAATCCTTGGATCGTTTTTGTAATATGAAAAATTTCATGCACTTACATTCTTTTGCTGAATATTTAACCAAATCATATTTCTAATACTTTTATGGCAAAACAGTGTATCTCAAGTTACATTTAATTTCCATTATACGGTATTTATGGCAAAACGATGTAAGTTATAGGTTTTTATACCACTACATTGTTATGGTAAACCGATGTATCTTCAGTTAATGATTTTAATTCCGTTACATATTTATGGCAAAACGATGTATCTCCAGTTGTGGATTTTATTTCAACTACATTTTTATTGTAATACGTTTGAGTTAAAACATTTCCTTTTGTGAAACAACACAATAAACAACAATTGTAGTAGTTTACTTAACACAATTCATGATATTACATAAAGGAGAATGATCATTGGAACAAATCATTTCAAAATATATCATTTATACATCATTAAGGAGATGGGTATAATGATGTTGATGATTTTGTGGATGGTGATATGGACGGGTGATGATGGTGATGATGACAAGGCTTATGTGCACGGCACCGCACTGTGTGGTTTTCGGATACAGCACGAAGTGACTGTGTGTGATTTTCGGATATAGCGCGAAGTGACACATGGCAGTGTCCCGGCTGCGAAATTAACACCAATTGAGAATCCTATTGCACAGTGGTAACAGGAAGGATTCCGAAAATGCGTGGTGCGTCAATTGGGAAAAAGTGTAGGCTTTTCGTTAATATTCGTTTCGTCGTCTGCGTTTTAGTTCGAAAATACCTCGAAAAAACATCATTCCGGTGGTAGAAAAAATGGCATCAAGTTGATTTGGATGCTTCATAGTTTGAAGAATAATTCATTAAATTTTCAAAGATTGTACACGAAGTTGCATATGGGGACTTTTAAAGAAAAATCTTAATGCGTTTTCACTATTTTCTCGTTAAAACACAATGAAATTATCTGCAAAATTTATACGTTGGTTTCTGTACATATTTCTTGACTTCTTGATCGTGAAGTACAGATGTATATACATTCATTATAATAATTTTAGAATGGGAAGAATAACTGACATAACCGGAATGAAGAATTTACTCTGTCATGTCGAAGTCCACATCAACCGAATGTATTCAAAGCAAATTTGATAATTGGAACTCACAGCGCTGGTGACACTAGCGATGAATCCTCCTGTCCCCGTTCCCAACTTCCTCCATCGTCTTACGGTTTCTGGTGGATACAATCAGGTGTATAACCAAAAAGGGCTTGACCCTTTCACGAGACGAATATGAGTTGCTTGTTATCCTGAATCC
>CM055817.1:18654415-18695667 GCA_029582265.1 Zoroaster sp. YZ-2022 | reverse complement strand
TGGGAAAAGGGGGTATACCCTTTAAATTTTGGGTTGTTGTTCCCTTGGGGAGCGTGGCCGGGCTGGGTTTAAATCACATCCTCAAATATCCCGGACGGAGCAGCAACATGAAACGAAAACTTAAACCTTAATCAGAGAACGGGGGAGGAAAACCAACGGGTTCGGGGGAATAATAAAGGAACTTTCACTTCAGAAAAAAAAACAAAATTGTATAAAACCTTCTAAAGGATACTGATCTTTTTTGAAAAAATTTACAAAGGACCTAATGAGTTTGCTTATACGGGTTGGAGAACCTTTAAACGGGTTTTGTGCACAGCGAGATAGACAAAACCCGTCATATTAAATATGTATATAAATTTGACAGGATTAATAAGGTTAATATTGCCCGAAATGTTTGTTTCCCACGATGGATGTGATGATGAGATGCATGGTTGCTCTCCAATGAAAACCCCCACTGTTTCAAAAACTTTTTTTGTAAATTTGATGATCTAAAAATCGTTTCGAAATATTTCATATTTACAACTTTTTCGTGTCGTGGCCGGCGTCTTTTTACCGGTTCAAGTTCTGGTGACAGCGAATGGTTCAAACCCGGCGGCCTTGTGTTTTTTAAAAGACATTAACCCATAATTTTTCCCCCCCGGGGTTAAATGGGTCCTTTGGAGGGCAGGTTGGTTGATTAGCCTTTTGCCGGTTGGCGCAATTGGCTGAACTGGGGGCGTTTGGTTTTTTTGTTTTGGTTTTGGGCCTTGGGGGGTAATGATATAATCCCCTTGGACCCTTAGTTGGGGATACTGCCTTTGAACAAAATTTTTATTATTATTTTTAAAGCTCAGAAACTCCTATGATCAAATGACCGTCAAAACCCAGTGGACAAACCGTTCCCCTTGAAGTTACAGATATTCATGTCATCAAACCCAATCCGGCCAAAATTTTGGGGACGGTGACAAAAAACATATTCCCCCTGCCCCCCCCAAAGGTTTGTCACGGGGACAAGACAAACTGGGGTTTGTCCGCGTCTGGTCACGTTTTATAGAAAAACAGAAAAATTCAGACAATCCTGGCAAAAAGGGGCCCGTGACAATAAACATCCCCCCCACCCCCCCCCCCCTCTGCCCCTCTCCCTGTCCCCCCCCACCTGTTTTTTTCTAAACCCACAGACTGGCAATGAGGAAACGTTGGGGGGAAAACGGGGGGCAAAAAGTGCCCGGGGTTGGCATTCCCCCATGGAAATCTTGATGTTGCAGTCGATCCAATAACTTTAATTTTTTAGCAAAAAGGTCAGCCCTGATAACCTTCCTTTATTTTTTCATTTCTAATCTAACTCCTTCTTTTCCTCGAAAACAACATCAGATCGGTAACGGTTTAATATAATCCGTGTGGGGGATCACCCATATTTAATTTTAAAAACCCTTTATACATTATTTTTTGAACATTTTCTTGGTCTTTTTTTTTAAAAAGATTTTTATACATTAAAAAACATGTAAAGTTTCAACTTTATGTTAGTTGTCATTGATTTTTTTTTTTAAATTATTGAATTGTAATTTATTCATTTAACGTTCAATTTTGCCCCCGAGAATAAATAAAAAAAATAGATTACATTGTCTTTGAATAATTTTTTTAGTTCATATATTTGTTTTTAACAAATCTTCTTTGGGTTTTAAAAAATTTAATTACTTTTAAAAATTGAAAAAATAATATAAAAAATAAAAATGTATTTTATTTTTTATTTATTGTTTCAAAAAGTGATTAAAAATCAACATTAATGGCTCATTAAAATTTTTAAATTTTTTTTTAAAAAACAAACCCATTCGTTATAAATTTAAATTTCGTAAGTCTAATATGAAAAGGGAATATCGTATTTATATAGTTAGGTAACATTAAACAAAAATGACAAATGACATCATTGCATGACATAATTGGGGGTTTATTCAAACATCTAATTTTTTTTCAGAAGTGCCCCGTGTTAAAAATTGTTTTTTTTAGTGATTATTTTTTATTGAAATGTTTTCATTTTATCCTGAAGTTTTCAATGTGACACTGTTTTTTTTTTGTTTTCCCCCAAAAGGTTGTTTGTGAATTGTGACTTGAAACCAAATCAAATTGATCTGACAATGTTTTTTTCACATATATAAGGGAAAAAAATTTGTTGAGTTCCCCCGTAAAAATTTTAAAATGGTCTCTCGGGATTTTTTTTTTTATTTTTTTTTCCTTTACTGTCATTTTTTAAAATTGAAAAGCTTGGAACGAAACCCTCCTTTTTTTTTGTATATTAAAAAGTTCAAATAAAAATATCCCAAACTTTTTTTATTTTCGTGGATTGACACCAAAATTTATCCATATTATCAATGCTAAAAGCAAAATGTGAGCGGCCATTCGATTTGAAAACGGGAGATTGGTCGCAATGTTGACACAGCAGTGGGGTGCCAGTACAACGTGAGGGCCCTTTTATTTGAAAACGTAGATTGAGTCGCAATCATTGACATACAAAACAGTGCCACGCCAGTGGAAACATGTGAGGGCCATTCGATTGGAAAACGTGTAGATTTGAGTCGCAATCGTTGGCACACAGTGTGTGCGAAGGCAGTGCACCATGAGGCCGGGGCCATTCGATTTGAAAACATGTAGATTGAGTATTGGGTACCGGTAATTTACGGTAAAAAAGTGGAAAATTTCACAATCAAACGTATTATGTTTTATACAAAGAAAATTGGTAAGTTTCATCAATAAATAGGCCTATGAATGACAGGGAAAAAAAAAAAAAAACCCGACCGAGATTTCAGCACTTTGGGTCGGTCGGTGGAGGGCAACTCAACATCTTTTTTTGGTGGCCTAATACAAAACGTAAACTGATTGGGTTTTCTACCCTACGTTTGCACTATAGGGATGTTTGCCATTGTAGAGGCAGGGCCAGATTAATTAAAGGTATCATCAATTTGTTGGGGTGAAGTGTCACCCTCCTTCTGAAAACCCTAAAATAGGTAAAATAGGTAAAACACAAGATGGATTTACATCTACACAACACCTACCTAGGCCTATATATTGTAAATATCAGATATAACTACACAAAATAAATGTTGGGTTGTTGGGTCAGATTGGCTATTGATCTAGTGTCCTCACTTTTAAAAATGACACACCCATAGAAAGATTCAAAGATCCATTTCCATCTGAACATTTATGCCATTACCTAAAAATGCAAAATCCTGACGTCATAATGCTCATTTTTGGTCTTCTACTCCCACTTAACAAAAATTAAGCTCCCTCCAATATAGGTGATCCAACTGCTGTGTCTAAAGCTTACATTTGTCCCATTCAGAACTCCCATATGAAATGTAGTATGATTGTACCCAGAAAATCACAATGTGTCCTTAGGGCCCCTACTATAGATGGACTAGAAAGAAAAGGCGACGTCAATGTAACAGCAACTTACTAAATAATAAGAATATCAACAGAACTGTTTAACATGCTAAATATGTTTGGGACACTTTAAGTTGGACCGCAAGAAATGACCTTATTTAGAATAAGGCTGACTAGGCTTTTCGATCGTGTAGTTCATTCGGTGATCGTTACACCGCGTTTACACTTCCACAAGGAGTATCAGATCCCAGTGCGCGATCAACTGCTAAAGTGTAAACGGAAGAACCATCAGGATTTGATCTACCTCTACTCAAAACAGAATTAGATGATGCAAGGAGGATTCAAACACAAGGATCATATCCAGCAATTTGTTAATATCAACCAAGCGCGGTATCGACCAAGCCGTGGTTAAAGCCAAACTTTATCAAAAGGAAAAGACACCAGTTAGATTCAATTGTGAATTTACATCATTATTTCAAATACTATAACCCAAAGTGATCGATCAGTACAGACAGGGAAAGATAAGACAAATCATCATTGCCAACATAGTGGTCAACATCTCAAGTCATTATCAAGGTAAAATAACGTAATAATCGGGAATGGTGTGTTTGGTATAGGTGGAATGGTGTGCCTTGGGATTGAGACTCAGAGATTAGTCTTTTGACAGGCATATTATGTCCTGTTGGTCATTATGGCCTAACTATAGTCAAACACAAAATACCCTAACAAATGGCATTGACTTTTACACCGGTCGACTTGGCTGTCAATAAACAGCTTCGATAGTTTATTTAAACTTAATTTTAAACGGTGCGTTTGTTATTTAACATAAATTCAATATTTAATTAACCCAAACAATTAAATAAGTTATAACATAGCGACAAGAACAATGACCTTTCACACTACACTACGTAACTTCCGGTGTACACGATAAATCTATGCGGATCATACTCAAGTTTAAAATTTACTTGGATCCTGCGATCCAGCAAGATTGATCTCGTGTGGAGAATCGTGATCCCGCTTGAATGCAGTATACACGCAATGGAACTGTATGAATGGCAACAGCCTTTAGTCAAGGCGCACGCGGCAACCTTGCACCGCGCTTGAAAAAAGACTACGATACGAGTGGCAAAGCAATGAGCGCCTTTATCTGTCTGTTGTGTGGACGTACTTAAACTACTGAATTATTTGCACACGAACAATATGAATATGTATGAAAGTTTATTTTAATAAGTTTGCCTCGTCTATATTTGCATATGGTGATATCATAACAAAGTATCTACCTAATGAAGTATGCATTAGATTTCTCGACCAAGTCGGTAGAGAACAACAACAGTGACGTAATTCCGTGTGGAAAATATGTGGAGGATGATATTGAAAGTTGTTTACATAATGTGTTGGGCCGAAGAATCAGTATCTGGAATATCGCTCAAGATGGGGATTCCCTCCCCGACACCGATTGAAACATCACTTTTTGTACCGGACAATAAATATTTAAATCAACCAAATCGCCCCTTTTTACAAGAATTATTTCGTTTATTATTATTTGTTAACACATGAACACCTGGGGATGATCCTTTGACCATCCCCCGGCCATCATGCGGGGTATATATCCCCCATCCTCTGAGATTTAAGCCCAGGTGTCTGTTCCCGGTTATGTGCGTGGCCTTCGGCTAGTGTTAATAACACACATCCTCAAATATACACTGCGCGGGGAAAATAAGCAATATTAAACTGAAGAAAACTATAAATCCCTTTAAAATCAGTAGACACTGTGCGGAGGCAAACCAACAGGGTTCTGGGAATAATCAAGAGGATCTTTCACTTCAGAGAAAAACAATTGCACAAATTATTATATAAAACTCTTATAAAGGATACTGATCTGTTTGAAAACAAGTCCTCACAAAGGACAACTAATTGAGTTTGCTTATACAGGGTATGGAAAATTATTAACTGATTACATTGAATGACAATAGCAGCGAGATATGAGACGAAGACCTGATCATATTGCAAACATATGTATATCATCATGATAGGGGATTTATAAGGTTAACATTGATACGCACATGTAATTGATTCCATGATGGATGTGATGATGAGATGCGTGGTTGCCCCTGCAATGATAACTCGCACGTAGCCTTCTTAAAATACGTTTTTGCTTATTTGATGAACTAGTAACTCGTTTCGTAATATTTGATACAATATTTTTACTAAATGACAATGAATGTGAATATAATGTAACGATATTAGGTTTGAAAACTCTAGAACCATTTCAATATAATTATATATTCAAGTTCATTGTCTCACAATAAAACCATCCAGGCACCTACACAGATCATCTTATATAATGTGTATATGAATAATTGATGTAAATTGTATCACTTTATGATATTATGGATATAAAGGAACACCAATTATGAATACATTTCATATTATACATAGAGCTTTGTCAAGAGAGCTCACATTGAATGGTTGATCTAGGGAGGGGAATACCAACGCATCCATGGGCGTAGCGAAAGCATTTTTCTTGGGAGGATGGAAGCCAATTTGCCAAACTGACATCAGTGACGTAGCAAAACATTTTTGTGGGTAAATTTAACGACACAACACTAATATGATTTAATTTGTTTTACCCAAATAGACAATCTTCTTCTCGCTCAACGCGGGGGGGATTGTCACCCTTTACCGTAGCTCTTTCCGTGAGTACAATACAATGTATTGCCAACCGATAACTAACAACTCGGCAAATACTCAACGCTTAGCAACACAATAATATAATTATTTGCTCTGGGTTTGCTGACTAAGATTTATTCTGACCAACCCTTGTTCTAGTACATTCGATGCTTCATTTGCCGACTGAGGCTCTAAATGCCGACTGAGAATAATTATTGGGGTTGTCACAATTCTTAATCCCTCGTTCGTTACGGCCCTGCATGCACCCAAACCCATTTATATGCGGTGTGTGTACATTTACCATACGTTTTTGAGTGTATCTCTTTGTTTAAGTAAGCAATCTTTCCTCCCTTTTATTGCGGTGTGTGTGTACATTTACCATTAATGTTTTTGTGTATATCTCTTTGTTTGGCAATATTTCTCTTTTATTGCGGTGTGTGGCTACATTTACCATGGCCGCGTTTTGAGTATATTCTCTTGTTTGGCAATCTTCCCCTTTTTATTGCGGTGTGTGTACATTTACCATACGTTTTTGAGTACATATCTTGTTTCTCAATCTTCCTCCCTTTTATTGCGGTGTGTGTACATTTACCATACGTTTTGTGTATATCTCTTGTTTGGCAATCTTCCTCCCTTTATTGCGGTGTGTATGTGCATCTACTATACGTTTTTGAGTATATCTCTTGTTTGCAATCTTCCTCCCTTTTATTGCGGTGTGTGTACATTTACCATACGTTTCTGAGTATATCTCTCTTGTTTGGCAATCTTCCTCCCTTTATTGCGGTGTGTGTATACTTACCATATTGTTTTGAGTAGAACTCCTGTTTGGCAAATCTTCTTCCTCCCTTTTATTGCAGGTGTGTGTATTTACCATACGTTTTTTGTATATCTCTTTGTATCACAATCTTCCTCCCTTTATTGCGGTGTGTGACATTTACCATATGTTTGTGTGATATCTCTCTTGTTTGGCAATCTTTCTTCTTTATTGCGATGTGTGTGTACATTTACCATACGTTTTTGTGTATATCTCTTGTTTGGCAATCTTCCTCTTTTTATTGCGTGTGTGTACATTTACCATACGTTTTTTAGTATACCTCTCTTGTTTCAGCAATCTTCCCTTTTATTGCGGTGTGTGTACATTTACCATAATGTTTTTGAGTATATCTCTCTTGTTTGGCAATCTTCCTCTTTTATTGCGGTGTGTGTACATTTCTTACCATAACGTTTTTTGAGTATGTCTCTTGTTTCATAATCTTTCTCTCTTTTATTGCGGTGTTTGTACATTTACCATACGTTTTTGAGTATATCTCTCTTGTTTGGCAATCTTCCTCCCTTTTATTGGTGGTGTGTGTGTATTTACCATACGTTTTTGAGTATAACTCTCTTGTTTGCAATCTTCCTCCCTTTTATTGCGGTGTGTGTGTACATTTACCATAATGTTTTGTGTATATCTCTCTTGTTTACAATCTTCCTCCCTTTTATTGCGGTGTGTGTACATTTACCATACGTTTTTGAGTATAACTCCTGCTTGGCAATCTTCTCCCTTTATTGTGGTGTATGTACATTTACCATACGTTTCTGAGTATATCTCTCTTGTTTGGCAATCTTCCTCCCTTTATTGCGGTGTGTGTACATTTACCATACGTTTTTGAGGATATCTCTTGTTTGGCCATTACAACAAGTTAATTTATCATCTCTCACACAAACACCAGCGTTGAAACACGCACTGCACATGCACATATTGGTGACAAGTATAGACCAAATGCATATACCCCTCTATTTTATGAAAACCCATGTTCTGCAAAAGAAACAGGTACTGGACATAGTAACCGTATCCCCCATGCAAATTTAGTTTGTCTACTTGCTGTAGAACCCAAATATTTCTGCTTTTTGGAAATTGTTTACATATGTACCTATCGAATTCAAAACGACAACTTTTGCACCCCAGCACTGACCTCGTCACGCACGACTATTAACAATACACGTGTTCGCGGTGGTAAGACGCTCCTCACGTGGCCTCCAGTGGGCGGTTCATTTGCTGTTCACTCATGAAGTTCATTCACAAAGTAACTGCAAAAATAGTTAGCCGTTGCAGACCATAATGAATATTCAAACAAAGTTTTAATGAAATTTACAAAATTTTACTGTATGTACCTATGTAATATCTACAGACCACCGAAGTTGATCGACTGCATTCTAATGACACAGTTGTGCGCGCGTGCAATCTTCACGGTACTGCATGGTGATTGGTTAATCGACGCGAGAGGAGGTCACTGGTTCGTCGCGTGATCATCAAATGAATATTCATTACTTCCCAAACCACCGCGCGTTGTAATTAGCTTATGTAAATAAGTGATGATGTCATTATAGCTCATTAAAGTTTGTCACTGAGCTCGTGCTTACTTATTGTAATGCAATCCTCTCCCTTTATTGCGGTGTGTGTACATTTACCATACGTTTTTTGGAGTATACTCTCTTGTTTACAATCTTCTCCTTTTTATTGCGGTGTGTGTACATTTTACCATACGTTTTTGAGCATATCTCTCTTGTTTGACAATCTTCCTCCTTATTAGTAGTGGTGTGTGTACATTTACCATACGTTTTTGAGTATATCTCTCTTGTTTGGCAATCTTCCTCCCTTTTATTATGGTGTGTGTACATTTACCATAATGTTTTGAGTGTATCTCTCTTGTTTGGCAATCTTCCTCCCTTTTATTGGTGGTGTGTAATATTTACTACATGTTTTGAGAGTATATCTCTTGTTTTGGCAATCTTCCTCCCTTTATTGGTGGCGTGTGTGTGCACATTTACCATACGTTTTTTGAGTGTATCTCTTGTTTGGCAATCTTCCTCCCTTTTGTATTGGTGGTGGTGTGTACATTTACCATAGCTGTTTTGAGTATATCTCTTGTTTGGAATTCTTCCTCCTTTTGCCGTCCCCTTTATCGAGACCATTGATCCGCCCCTGTTCACATTACAGTGTTCTTTTGACAGAAAGACGATAAGGTTTCATGCCGATTGTTGAACGAATCATTATAATGACTGTGTTTTTTGTTTACGTGCACATCTGTGAAAACACCCCGCCGCACCCTTCATGAATGAAACCTCATCTGTAACTCCGCAAGTGGGGGTCCTATAGTATTTTTATATTGACCTCAAACCTCATTGTTCTATAATGAGGCACGATGTTCTTACAGTAATGTAGGGCATTGTATATACACCAACATAACAATTAGGTCTCATCAAAACAATAATACAAAATAACTTGTGTTGTTGACTAGAATTGGTGACTCGGACTTGAGTCCGACCCAGCCTTCCGCCAATTATCATGTAACTTGCGACTTGACTTACATAAAAAATTACTTGTGAATCGACATGACTTGGACAACAGTTACTTGTGACTTGCATTGACTTGATGACATTGCCAACATATAATTAAAAATCTAGTCATAGATGATCATTTTCGGTTGGAATCACGGCACCTAAAATGTTGTCGGCGAATTGTGTATTACTATTATTAGCCTGTAATACATGTAGAGATCTGATGCATACCCTGTATGTGTACTGTAAAAATGTACGCATGTTGAAGTGTCTATTCTTCCATACAATCCGCCGTAATGGAAGCTAATGTGGTATTATGGATAAATGCTACATTGACATTCAAAGTAATCTATAGAAACGCCTGGAAAAAGAGGTTATAGTGACACTGTTAAGCTCGTATTAAGAATTTGTAATGTATTAAATCAAAATTAATTACAAGTTGACTATAATAACAAGTTCATCGACACTAGATAACTATCTGAGTTAAAATGTTATTTCTGTATTAATGTATTAAGGGTACATATGTTTTTAAGTGCAGATATTGCATAATAAGGCAATTTTAACCTGCTTAGTTATCAAATATTCTTTACATCACTGCGCAAGGCAAGCGTTGGGCATTTTGTTTAGCTCAGCGCGCTTGCTTGTCGGGTGCGGCGGGGGGGGGCGGGGGGATCTGTATACGTGACATTTTTTTGAAGTGGAGGGGGTATGCGTAAGAAATGTTGGGGTAGGAGTAAGAAATGTTTTCCCGTAAAAACGCTGAATGAGAGGGGCGTTACAAATTCCTTCCTGAAATTAACACATTTGACAGAACAAAGTCTACTTTGAAAACTTCATTTGCTGGTTTATTTGCCGATAGAAGCTTGATTGTGACGACTGAGAATTTCGATTTGTGTGTGTAAGGTGGGGGGGTGGGAGTCACACCACACCCCATGGCTCTCTGCAGCGTCGTAAGAAAAGTGTGAAAACACTTGCATTTTTATTCCTTCCAGAAAATCATTCCATCTGGCAACTTTTGAAAAATGTTTTTTCCCAGGATGACTGGTATCTTGATCAAATTCACATCAAATAAGCTTGATAATAATAATTCTGTCATATTGTAATCAGGTTATTATCAATGTTGTTTATTTTCTTTAGGTTTAGTGAAAATGATTGTTAATTGCCAAATGTATTTTCTAAAATGTATGGAAACTTCCACTTCTATAATATAATTTTTTTAAAGGCAATTCCCATTTGATTTGTTCACGTTTTCAACCGAGGACACATGCAAACAATAACTGTAAACCGAGGACTCATTATTCTATTTTGTTATATAAGTCCTCGGTTTAAACCCAAACAACACACACATAATATAAAGGTGGTTAACATAATATAGGTTTTTACCTCTCAGATTTCCCTTTGGTAGTCTGGGTAGTACTGCTCACTATACAGACAGTTGCAAGCTAAATTACGTTATCAGCTGCATTCAATAAGACACACACAAAACAAAACAGACAAGCAAACAAACAAACAAACAAACAAAAACAACAACAACAAAACAAATTCGTAAAATGGAAACAAATTCAAAATTGTTCATGTGTTCTGATTCCGGAGGTAATGATGCATTTAGCTAATAGTTCAAACTCCTTCCCTGTAGTACATTCAGTGTCCAGGGATGCAGTGCTTTCAATGTCATGAACTCCGGATGTACATGATAACGGGAGAAAATATATAATATATAACAGAAAATATAAATTATAAATGACTTGTGACGTCAAACTATTATAATAAAATTAATTAAAAGCCTATTAGCATAATGTGTTGGTCGGGCGAGGCATTTGAGACACTGACGTCGAGTTTTAGCTTCATTGTGTTCATTCTCCTTAAGCAGTTCGTACCAACAATAAACCAGATCTGATGTTTGCGTGGGATACTCTGTAACACGGAAATATAGGACAAACATCTCACATCTTAACTTTTGGTCATTATCGAAGCAGAATATCACCAGTTTCAAGGTAAGTGGGCATTATTAAGTATTATTTACAAGAAATACAACATTGACAATGGTTCATGTAGCATTGTGGAAATAATTTGTGTTTATTTAAGTATCTTTAACAAGCAAAAACTGTGGTGTTAAATTAACACCAGTGGTTACTTGATTCTTCCATGGTGTTCATATTGGAAAAGCTGATCAGTATTAACATCACTCTGTAGTAATACTCCAGTGTTTGTGGTGTGTAATGGGCTTACACCTTATTTGTCATTAATCTAAAACGAAATTCTTGTGAATTATTATATGTAAGCTGAAGTTTATTTGGGTTTAAGATGGTGCATGAAACACCTGTTGTCATTCCAACTGAACCTGTTGTCATTTTCGAACAAAAAGTGAAATGTATAATGAAAACTGAACAATTTCTACGTTATAATAAATACACAGATCGGAATGTATTTTGAGACACACTAATTCAACTTACAATTTGATTACGCAAAAGTATATGAATGCATTTGTCGTTAAAAGGAAATGTACAAGATTGGTAATTACCAGAATATAAAATAAACAAATACTTATGTAAAAATATACTTGGTGTAAAAGTTTGGTACAAGATTCATCCTGATTTCTTCCCTTGTGCAGCTTAGAGAAATTACCATGTCGAATTTATAAAACGTTGTTGTCAGTCAACGTATTTGTGTCAATACATAAAAACAGAAAAAGAGCAAAATTATTCGTTGTTTCTCTCAAAAACGAGGGCACCTAATGTGATGAAATGTTTACAGTTAATTGTATATTTCTTGAAAGCGTAGAGTGTTGAACTAAACATACGTTGCCAAATACCAATGCTGTACCTTCCATTAAACACAACAAAATAAACTAGAGGGTTGAATCTAAACGTACGTTGCCAAATACCAATGATGTACCTTCCATTAAACACAAAAAAATAAACTAGAGGGTTAGGAACTAAACGTACGTTGCCTTAAATACCAATGCTGTACCTTCCTTTTAAAGACAAAACAACATCCAACTGGAATTCTTAGCATGGTGATTTGTGTATAAACCTCATTGATTCATATCAAAATGGATTTTTAATTGAAATATGTGAGTAAATTGAATTTAACTCACATGTTACCAAATGAATATACTAGCGTAAGCTTGTTTTGATAACAACCAATCCATATTAATGAAGGATACTAAACCTAATATTACCTACATTGTCGGTATACAAACTATAACAATGCTGTCTATTGATTCTATCCATGGTATTTATATTCACGAATTACACAATATCAACACAAAATGATGCAGTTTTAGTTTTAACAGCGTATGCTTATGGGATTTGTTTATTTCTTTGTTTCCCTCTACTTTCTTTTTGGCTTCACGCTTTCATCCTTTTGTATGAGTCTCAGCAATAGAGATTGCTCGAGTTCTCTGATTGCTCGAGACCATCTATGTTTTGTTTATAGTAGTGTACGCCGGTGCCTCGGGAGTTCACCGACTTCGCCGCCCTTCGAAATCCCTGGACGTCGTCGGTTCCGCATTTTGTCCCGATCGTTTCTGCCATACGGCGGCCATCGCCCGCGCCGTTACACTACCCGAACCTGTTTCGCCTGTTGCCTGTGCGTGTTTCCTCACAGGACAAACGTCTCACGCATGTTTCATTCGTGTAACCTTGTTTTTGATAGCATTCAACCCATATTGATACTAAAAGGATACTAAATCTACTATAGATTTTTCTCTCGGCAAATTTCCCAAAAAAATTATTGGTTAATTTTCGTTAAAGAACTTTTCAAATTGACTCCGTTTTTATGATCCGATCAAATCAGTGTTTTTATATTGTTGCGTTCTAATTTAATTTCTGTTATATAGACATTATATCTTTCCTGTCATTCACAACTGGGTTTAGTTAGTTCTATTTTTATTTTTTGCATTCATGACGTCAGTTGACTCATCCCGATATTGTATTATTCACACCTTTTCGCGATTGATTTTTAATTTTATTTTGGCCTTTCATTTATGGGCATTCAATTTAATTTTCAGGGTATGCAATTAAATGCGCCTAATTTTCGAAAACCTCTTTGTGTCGCTATCCAATTTCGTGATTTTTCTTCCAATGTCAAACAACTGAAAGTACCAAATAAGAATCTACAAGTTTCCCTACGGGGTCATCTTGTAAAACAACATGTTTCCCTTGCACATATTTCCACGTCATTATTTTCATTTCCATTGAGTTTTGCTTTGTTTCCTTTTCAATAGTTTGCTATTTTTTGTTTGTTTGTTTGTTTATTGCGGGTGCTTTTATTTATACAGTTATGAAAGGAATCTGTCTTGTAAAATTCATACCCGTGCCTGAAAAACTGAAATGTAAAATGGTGACAAATGAAGGCCAATTTATCAAAAACTGAATTACGATCAACAGTTTGCAAACTGGTTCTGATTAATTTAACGAACAACAGTGACCCTAGAATGACGATAGAATACTCAACTTATGAATTTATATGTATCTTTTGCTGATTGAATGATGATGTAAAGGAACATTCATTTAAAATCAAATTGAGTGAGTCGGGTATTAGAATTGAATGAAAAAGGTTTTGAAATTCGCAGTGAAAACCTATATTACCTACACTATACAAACAACAATCCTGTGATGTCAATTGATTCTTCCAGGGTATTAATATTGTGACGATTTACTAAATACCCGGACTGATTATTCCTGGTGGTCACCCAATTGAGTACGGTACTCTTTCAGAAGAACCAGCCTACAGGTAATGCAGGCCCGTTGTGAGCAGAAATGTACCGCCAAATGCACACGACTCTGTCACCTCCCCTGGGGACAGACAGAACAGACGATAGACAAGACAAAAGTGTATAAGTGAATTATGATGTAGCCTGTGTGTATTAAGTAAATGAATCACCACTTGAGAACCAAGGTTCTCACGAAAGTAATTCATTCTGTGTGTATGCTCTATCAGTTCATTAACCCCAGTACCCCAGCCTCTCGCGCAACCTGAACCTATCGCTATTCTTTAGTACACCTCATGCAGCACCCTTGCCTCAACTAGAGTGTCATTGGCCGAGCGGGTCCCAGCTTACCGGACCTCAAGTTCACAGTGTTATAGCAGAATGTGGGTTCGGAAACCTGTGCCGTGACACTCCTGTTAATCCCTTGAGCAAGCACACTTAACCATAATTGCTTCTCTTTCTCCACCCAGGGGTTAAATGGGTACCTGTGAGGGCAGAGTTGGTTGATTAGGCCCTCATATGCGCTGTAATGGCGTAGCAATTGAGCTGTATACTCCCCAGGGAGCCTGATGAGCCTTATGAGCAGTGGGTAATAATATAATGCGCCTTGAGCAACCACTTCAGTTGGTGGATACGTGCGCTATATAAAGTTCACCACATTATTATTATTATTATTATTAACTAGCCTGCCAGCTACTGGTGTGCCCCCCAGCTTGGATCCTCTCTGCTTGTAGCCCAGGCTACAGGAGTGCCTTTTACGGACTGCGGCATAACCAACCCTTGTTCCTCACTTGGTTTCACACCGTGGCTAAGCACTCCGTACTTTCTATTCCCGGCTATTACCAATGTCCCATGCTCGATTCGAGTTAGCACACTACTCTGTAGTCTCCTGTACTCTGGAGCAAGCACTCTGCACGTTCGTCCCAGACAATCTGATCCAGCAACAGCAACTGACGTTCGTTGGCAGTGCGCACACTGCATGCCACGGCATCGAAATGCTCTGTACCGCACTCTTCAGTATGTGAATATCAGTGGGTAGTGAATCTTGCTGCCTTCGCGCTCGCCTTGCGCAAGCCATAGTTCCATTTGCAGTATGTTACAGTACAGTTCCAGTTTTTAATTAGCGTAGACTTCTGAGAGATTGTTTATTTCTTCTTTATATTTCGAAAAGGTTGAGTAAGGTTGAGTAAGGTTGGTTAGGTTGAGTAAGGTTGAGTAAGGTTGAGTAAATATCATTTGTCAGTGTATTTACTCTTTACATTTTTTACGCCCAGGGCCTAAAGTCATTCAAGAGCTAATTTGCTTCTAAAGTTGGAAAACTAATACAATTGTTATTATTTCTATTATTATTTCATTATTTTGTAAAAATGTATACTTTCACTTGCAAAAACCGGGTTGTTAAAAATAACACCAATGGTTTCAACCTTTCTTGCCCAATATGAACACCACTAATGTGGTTCTCCCTTGAACCTTTCTCACTTAACATTGAAAGTTGAGATACGAGTTGTGCGATGACGGTTCTTTTCAGAACCAGTACCTCAGCTTCATCGTTAGTTGAGATAAACACACGTGGTGTTACCACTGCAAAACCGAAACGATATCGATATTCCACCATGCAAAGCCTCTACAAAAACTTATACCACTAATGTAGTTTTTTAAGTTCATAAAGAGCAGCATTGGATTCATGCCTCTTTTAGGTAATGTAAATTTTACTAATCTGAGAGATTACCAAATGTTTATGGGTGCAACCTGAAATAAATAGTGACCAACTTCATGTGCCAAGCTCACTATCATATAATTTGTATGAACTGAAAACAAATCATAAAACAGATTCTGAGGTCCATACATTTTGAGAGGATTATGTAAAAATGGTCCAATATCTGATTGCTACCTGGGGTCCTTTACAAATCTAACTTTTAATACTGTTGCAATCCCAGGGGGAACCAACAAGCTAAACTATTTAGAAGACAGAGACAGATGCTTACCATGCATGGAAATTGATCACTTTATGTACAAGAAATATTATTATTCACTAAGAACTGCAAATGAGCAAAATATATGTTTAGGACTGGCAGAGGGTGATAGGGTCAACATCTGGACATTACAACTCGGTCTGAGTGGTTGCGATATGGATAGTGTGAGAGTGGTCATAGTAGTCCTAGAATTAGTGGCTTTACTGATGAGTGTGCTTGGCCACAAACCAGGGGGTTCTGTTCCTGCTGGAGCTCTTCTCTCAGGGAATAATAATAACCGATTAGCTAGCTTGCTCAGCCTGCCTTTTTATAGGTTTTGGGGGTTGAACATTTATGGGAACAATGTCGGATTCCTCTATAGTGATGACTGTGCATGTGTGTGCCATTCTCTCATAGCTGTCGGGATTTTAGGTGTAAATAACTCACCTATGGAATGTTCAAGGATGATTGTCTTACGGGATCGTTGTAATTTCGGCTTTGTTTTATTCAGTGTGAATGCAATATAATGACGTTTTATAACCAATCTTTAGTGTTGTTACTTATTCGTTGTACTAATAAGAAAGGCACACATATATAATGTTACATTCCTTTATATGTACTGTGGATTCCCAACAAAATATTGGGTAGTTTTTTTTAAAGGAAATTCAAAGTTCCACACTACAGTCAAACCCCCATTTTAAATTAGTGACGGATTTAGGGGAGGGGCACACCAGGCACTCCCCCTATTTTTCACAGAGCAGCAATTTTTTGGGCGTCTTTTTTCAGGGCGCCTTCCCAAGAAACAAGAATCTGTGCACGGCTAATGGAGATGCCAGGAAAACGCCGGGATGACCCCCAAACCACTGTTAAGGCTTCTCAGCCTTCGGCGCTCGCCCACTACGAGGAGCTGCGCCCCACTTTTCATGAATCCTGAATCCGCCCCTGTAAATGCCCATGCTGAAATAACGACTAAGCATAATAACGTGATAGAAACTCTCACAGTTGAGGAAATTAATGTTTTTACTTTATCGTTGTATTGCAAGGGAAGGCACAACATAATGTTATAGTTTTACTTTGTATGTATTTCAGATAGACCATCATCTTTTAAACCGTCTCTGACATCAAGGAAGGAAAAGTGGAACGAGAGACCATAAACCATGGGTTACTTGTGTCTCATCTTTGGAGTTCTTATAGCACAAGGATTCTTTGTCATCATGTCACAACAAGGTAAGTTATGAATAAACAACCTCTTGGCTATATCATTCACGCGTATAATATGAGATATTCTAATAAATCCACTCTTTATCTAGGACTGTATTCCTTTGTATATGACTTATTAGACATCAATGATACCGGCTAAAATGGCGTTTGACTCTCAAAACATGTTTTTAGTTTAAAACTAAACGCAGCTGCTGATTATGTAACAAATATTATGCGACTCCTTAGTTAAGGTTCAACAAACATGGCATGGGTAGCGGCAAAGAGGGTTGTACGCGTTTAAAAAGTCCATCATCCGGCATCAACATTGATTGATACTTTTCTCCTTAAATGTTGGCTTTATTTTCGGTAATGTGTTAAAGCGAGTTGTTGTGCGTAAAACTCACACACTGCAAAACTGTTGTGTTATAACATACACCATTGGTGTTTATATTACAACTCTCCAAATATAAACACCATGGAAGAACAAACATTACACCACTGGTGTTATTTTAACACCTCGGTTTTGCAGGTATATCAGGAAAACAATGTTTGTTGGGTGATAGTTATGTTGCATTCGCCACTTTTGTGGGTCAACAAAATAATAGTCGGACACAAACTTTGTTGTGACAATCTCAATCAATGGGGTTGGTTTATTATTAACATCACTATTTAACAATGGCACTAGTAACGTGTGACAGAGTGGTAGCGTATATAGGTACATGTCAATAGTTAAACTTATATACTTGTGCTAAGTTCCGAATAGGTGTACGAATACCAACTATTGGGTGCAGTCAGTGGGGACCATCGTTCGTTCATGCGGCTTGTCACTCGGCATACGGTACGGGCACTGCTATACCGAGAGACGGGCGACTGGTCGGTCTCTACGACGGGGACCACCGGGGCTTGACTATCGGGGTGTCTGGACGGGCCAGAGTGTGTACCGGACCGCATTATTCACAGTCATGTAGGCGAACCAATGGCCATATCGACGCCCTGCACCATTGGTTCAACGAACGAGGCTCTGGACCGTATTAGTTCGGTATATCGCACCGTCATGGATCGAGTCGCACAGATATCATTCGGAATCGCACTTCCGCTGAGATCAGGAAATCTCGGGATTATATAGAAATCTGGGGCCTAGGAATGAATAAAACATAAGCCTAGTTTAGCGTCTTAGCCAATGAGAAGCTTGGCTTCCGCGTCTAAGGGTAGAAACGTGCAAAATCAGGGTATACAACAGGTCCTTGTTCCATATAAGCAAAGGCATTTGACGAAAGTGAAGTGATCGACAACTTAGAAAGGAGGGCGTGTTCAAGGGAAAATGCTTACCGGGCATGCTAAGCTATTTGCTTGGATGCTAAGCTATTACTGCATGAGGGGAAACAGCGGCTGTGCTTGGGTAGGGAGCGCTATACACGGGCCACGGCTAATGACTGAGCGGGTCAGTCACGGTGACTGTTTGGGCGTGGTTCACCCACGAACCGTGTTCGGTGTGAAGGGGTGGACTCGAGGAAAGTATTCGGAAAATAGACTAAGTCCAAAGGACGGCTCCAAGCCACGTGGCGGGAGGGTGTGGCACGCACAAGGCTCTCGCTGGTGTTGCATTATGCATTGCGTTGGCGCTGGATATGCATGAGCAAAGTAGCGTCCTTGTATGGATTGCATATTCATAGCGGACAATCGAGGGTCCGGGGAAACAACCCTGGGACTTAGACTGCTTGAAATTGCATCGTCAGCAAAATATTGGAAGTGGAAGAGGTGAACATAAGGTGCTAATATTTATCAAAATCAAAGGGTAAGATTCGTAACAGTTATTTGTACACCGCTGCCATCATAATTATTAAACTGTGGTGCTATGTCATAACATAACTCACTAATGTCAGACTCATATTTATAGAACAATGTGGAAGCAACATTCATTATAGTAATAACTTTGAATAGCGTCCTCTGTTTATATGGGCTTATGTGATATTGTGACATAATACTGCTTAAGTGTAAATACTTAATATATGTGTCCACGGAATTTTTTTTTATTGTTTAATACTGAAAGGACTTGGTGAGCAAATAACCAAAATAGACTTTTTATTTCCATATGTAGCTCGTTGCCATTTGAATTGTCTGTTCGTCTGTGTTATAGACACAAACACAAACTTTCAAGAATACCGAAGTGAAGTTCCACATATTTCCAGCTGGCCATAGCAGCTCGACAAGATTGTGGCTTCGATAGATATTTTACCAAACAATAATAATAAAATAAAAAGAAAATAATAAATAAAAAACGGTTGAACAAAAGATTTCCCCAAAATAACTGCCGCACTCCACTTATTATGTGTTCTACCGAAATCAGACACATTTGGGCAAGAAATCAAACAATTGAGTTGAATGTAGAGATCGTCAGCTTTACAATGATAGCTTTCATATTTTAATGTGTAGAAGCGGAATTACACAATTTTTAATTTAGTCTTTACGAAAACTCAAATCGGAACTATTGCCCTTTAAAGTTACAAGTTTCATTTGGTATAATTGTATTAATTAACTTGAAATAGGACACTGGCCCAGTGTCGTCAGCATAGAGTAGATCTCGCACATTATGATACCGTTGTTAAGACGGCTGCTTCCAGCTACCGCCGTAAAAGTACGTCATAAAAACAGGCAAAATGTTTGCTGCCGCCACGAGTCACAAAAGTCCAACAACTAAAATAGTTACGTCGCGGATTTCAACCGCTGGAAGTTTGGATGCAAATTATGAATTTTTCCACAATTTCTGATTTGTTTAAAAAAAAATTGGAATATTACATACATACTAGTATTGTTAACAATAAAGTGGAAATTCAGTTGGACCTGTTCAAAATAAACGGCAACCATGTATAGCCATTATCATTGATTTTTGCATGAGGGGGTCCCAAAGAATAGTTAGGAAAAGTCAGACAATTTTATTGGAGAAAGCGTTCTGGAGATATTATTTTTTTAAATGTCATGGGGGCACATTGTACCCCCAGGCCTGATAGGGTTAAGGCAATGATTGGATCCGTAGGGCAATGATTGAGCCCTAGGGTAATGATTGGACCCTTAAGGCAATGATTGGACCTTAAGGCAATGATTGAACCCATAAGTCAATGATTGGACCCTTAATGCAATGATTGGACGCTCGGCAATGATTGGACCCTTAAGGCAATGATTGGACCCTTAATGCAATGATTGCACCCTTTAAGGCAATGATTGCACCCTAAGGCAATGAGTGGACCCTTAGGGAAATGAGTGGACCCTTAAGGCAATGATTGGACCCTTAAGGCAATGATTGGACCCTTAAGGCAATGATTGGACCCTTAAGGCAATGATTGGACCCTTAAGGCAATGATTGGACCCTTAAGGCAATGATTAGACCCTAAGGTAATGATTGACCCTTAAGGCAATGATTGGACCCTTAAGGCAATGATTGAGCCCCTTAAGGTACGATTGGACCTTAAGGCAATGATTGGACCCTAAGGTAATGATTGGACCTTAAGGCAATGATTGGACCCTTAAGGTAAATGATTGGACCCTTAATGGAATGATTGAACCTTAAAATGATTGGACCCTTAAGGCAATGATTGGACCCTTAAGGCAATGATTGGACCCTAAGTCAATGATTGACCCTTAATGCAATGATTGGACCCTCAAGGCAATGATTGGACCCTTAAGGGCAATGATTGGACCCTTAATGCAATGATTGCACCCTTAAGGCAATGATTGAACCCCTAAGGCAATGATTGGACCCTTAAGTCAAACGTGATTGGACCCCTTAAGGTAATGATTGGACCCTTATAGGCAATGATTGGACCCTTAAAACGTAATTGGATTAACCCTTAACGTGATTGAACCCTTAAGCGTAATGATTGGGAACCCTTAAGGCAAATGATTAGACCCTTAAGGTAATGATTGGAGCCCTTATGAGCAATGAGTTGGACCTCATAAAAGACGTGATTGGAGCCCTTAAGGCAATCGATTGGGAATCCCAGCTTAAGGCAAATGATTGGACCCTTAAGGTAATGATTGGACCCTATAAGGCAATGATTGGACCCTTAAGGTAATGATTGGACCCATAAAAGGCAAAATGATTGGACCCTTAGGTAATGATTGAGCCCTTATAAAATATTGGACCCCTTAAGGCAATGATTAGACCCTTACAGGTAATGATTGGACCCATAAGGCAATGATTGACCCTTAAGGTAATGATTGGAATCCTTAAGGCAATGATTAGAACCCTCAAGGTGAATGATTGGACCCTTAAGGCAATGATTGAGACCCTTTAAGAGCAATGATTGAGTTCCCTTAAGGCAATGATTGGACCCTTTAAGGCAATGATTGAGCCCTTAAGGCAATGATTGGACCTTTAACTTATGCGAGCCACCGATTTAAAATAATATTTACATGGTTGCACGAAGGTGCTCACGCGATGTAGGCGTTTTATGTTGGGGTGTAAATAACTTTGTGTTTGGGGGCACAAATCTTTTCTAATGGTCTGCAATTTCAGATGAATCTAAGTTCACTGGACACACACACCAGGTACAGATTTTCAACATTCTGGCAATTGACACATTGGTTCACTCACTGATTTGCCAAAAATAGTACATGTCGAAACTATGCCCCCAGCCTCTGTGGCGGTGGCAACCGCGCCATCCCTAAACTCACCATCAGCAGGTATCTATTTACTGTTTGATTACTGCACCTACAGCTGTTTACAACACTATCCAGCCCCCTCTCCCCTGCACCCAAACCACCACACCCACACCCACATCCAATACAATCCATACACCAAACAACAGCCATAGACAGAACAGGTTTTCTTTTTTGAAGTACATGTACATGTACTGAGCATTGCAACTCATGTAAATATTGAAATTGGTATTGCACCGCTAATACAAGCACCATTGACACATGAAGAGCAGCCACAGGGTGAAAATATAAACAGAAACCAGGGTCACCTATAATGACCCTGAGGGTATTTCTGAGGGGTATTTGGCCAAAAATCTTGACAGAAACACGATCGACGAGAGTCCGGAAAAATCTCTGGTGGGGACCATAGTATTAAGCCCCGTCAGACCGGTGTGCGATCCCACGGCGACCTGCACTGAGACGGTACAATTTTCATCAAAAAACGCAGTGGTCGCCGAAAACGGTCAAAAATCGCTGAAATCTATGAGGCAGGTAGCTCACAGTACGCTCTCTTGACTCGCTCACTGCGCTCTCACTACGCTTTCATCATGCGACCCTATGCGTTCCCCAGTTTTGATCATCGCCGCGCTTGGCTCACAACGCTTTGCCAGTACGCCTTTCTACGCGATTCACGCTGCGACCGAAGCGCGACCTCAAGCTACGACCTCGCTACGACAACTTACCACGCCTCACTACGTCCCCTACTTACGTTCTGTGCGTTTGTATTGCCATCGTCTCACGCTGCGACTATATAAATACACAGCGAGCTCGACCTTGCAGGAGAATCAGTACACCCAGGGCGCAGCAGCAACGCAGCAGTGTCTCTGTACATGGTCTTCATCTTCACTCACACGGGGAGCGCAGTTATTATCTCTCATCACTCATCTCATCATACCACACAGGGAGAACGCACTTTATTATCTACCATCAGTGACCATGCCCAAGAAAGTCCAGAGGAGGCCGGCAGGTAACAGGCCGAAGGTCTGCTAGGCCACAGCAGTCTGTTCGTACCATCCCCCACACCTTCTTCCAGGTCAGGTAGCCCTGCCAGCACCAAGTCCCACAATCAGGTGGTGAGCCTTTCACGAACTCCTTCTCCGGCAGAGTCCCTGTAGCCAGAAGCCGGTCCCCTGCACAGAAGGCAAGAGGGTCAAGAAGACGGCCAGTCTGTCCCTTGCAGGAGGAGCAGAGTCTTGCAGAGTGGCTGGCGGAGAATGAGCTTATGTACAATAAAAGCTCACCACGTACAAGAGACAAGGGCAGGAAGGACAAGATATTGGGCAGACAAGTGCCACGGAAATGGGAAAACAGTGGAGACCCTCCAGGTCTGTTATCGCTCCCTCTCGCACCAGAATATGGTCGTTCGACTTGAAGAAAAGTCTGGGGCAGGCTCAGCAGAGTTGACCGAGCGAGGACCACTGGATCCTGGCCCATTTCGACTTTCTCTGAAGGGGCACATATATGAGGTCTACACCCAGGACTGTCAGTGTCAGTGTAAGTAAAAAATTAAATATCATTTTGATGCATACTTTGTTGAACAATTGGTTCTATGAATGTATATGAAATTGTAATCACATTTACTTACCTTCTTCTTTGCTTTTGTCTTTGCAAGATCAAGAGCTAGGTTGGTGCAGCAGCTTGCTGCTGGTGCAGAAGAGACAGGTGACGAGGAGGTGCAGGCTCCTGACAGACTCTGCCACCCAGCCCACCATCCTTGATGTTCAGACCGAAGAGGGCAGCCAGCGCGAGAAGTAGTAGCTTGAAGAGGAGAGGTACTGGCTGGCCTGGAGGAGGCAGTGGTGTGCAGTCAGTGAAGCTCCAGGAGAAATTGCTGGACATGTTAAATGCCTCTGTACAGGTAACAGAGAGATCAGCGTACAGTGACTGGGCCTAATCTGTCATGCAGGAGCTGGACCCTGGTACTTTGTACACAGTTCCAACGAAGGAACATCTTCACAGCTCCTCTACCAGATACCTGGACAGAAATGACCAAGGTCAGGGCCCAAGGTCCTCAGCAGCTGCAGGCCGCAGCAGCCATCCACCACACACAGCAGCAGTACACAGCAGCAGTACCCATCTGCCACACCAGTCAGCTCCTCATCATCTCAGTACCAGTGGCAGCCACCACCGAACAGTCGTGGCCATCCACTGTGCAGCCAGGAGACGCCGTGGTGGGCCTCCCAGTCATCCTGATTGGGTGAACACCCACATGCAGCCCCCTCAGCCATAGCTGACAACACTGCAGCCTGTGATACCATTCCTCTCTGGTGCTCTCCTGCTATCTCCTCATCGGCACCCACCGGCTCAATCCAGTACTCCTGCCTCCACATCCCGGCATCATCGTTTCTGAACGTCAGTTTGGGACAGCAGTCTACTGAGGGATTTCAAAATCCACCTCCTTCCTATGTGCGCAATGGGAGGTGATGGTGACAAGTACAGCTGGACAACAATAACTGCAACAGCAAGCAGGGTGATGTAGTGAAGAGTGCCAAAGGTTTCATGAACAGTGCCTTCCATGAACAGTTTCAAAGGATATAATTTAGTGCCTTCCATGAACAGTTTCCAAAGGATATAATTTAGTGCCAAATATAATCAGTTTCAAAAGGATATAATTTAGTGCCAAATATAATCAGTTTCAAAGGATATAATTTCTCCTTATCGCAGTTTACAAGGATATATATGTGCTTGTATTTCACAAATAAATCTGTTTTCATTTCATGTATATGAAATATTATCTTGTTGATGTTAGACTATTATTATGCAAATTGAATAGCTTAAACTCTCTATTTAACTTAAGCAATAATCCCAAGTCCCAAACTCCCAGGTCCCAAACTTGTGTGATTAAAGGGGCAAATGTTTAGATTTAATTGTAGGAAAGTAAATATAGGACAACATGTATTTGTAGTTTGCATACAATAATAAGTGCAGCCCTTTATTTTGGCCAAAAGTAATAATAGTATCCATCAAACATGACAAGTGATTACAATCTAGACTGTTTGTGACCCTCTACAAACATTTAAACCATGCGACCTGTTTAAATCACTTCCCCTTCAGACTATGAAGCAACTGGTCTATGGTAATTGAATAAATAACACTGTCTCTGAATACGACGCACTGACAAACACACTTGGTCTTTCTATATCATCCTGTCCTATATGGTACCAGACCCCTGCAGCTGAAGTTTAAGTGCAACTTTGGGTATTCATGTTGTTTCTTGGCAGCAGTGCTGTCACGATTTAGACACTCTCATTTCGTTCACCTCTTGCATATTTGGCAACAACCTCCAGGCACCTGGGGATGATATTATGGTTGGCATCCTCCCACAGTCAAGCCAGCATTCTGAAAAAGGGCTGGATAGCGCATTCGCATCCAAGTTATGAAGGAAAGAACACATGCCTCCACAATGGTACATGCGGTGTCGGGTTCCACTGCTACATGGTGCCCAGGACGCTTGCCAACGCTGGGCCAGGATCGCCGAAGGCATTCTCCACTAACTCGACGCCCTCTGGATATCCTGTAGTTGAAGATACTCTGCTCGCAGATGCGTAATGTGGCGCACTGAGTAGAACTGTCAGGTATGTGTCCGCAACCCAAAACATCATCTCCGAGGATGAAATGTTTGTGTTTCTATTTATTGTCATTTGGTGGGGGGCTGGGGGCAGGAGAACCTATGGACCCCATCGCTATATTCTCCTTCAGCTCAGATTCATTGTGAATCGTGTCATCAGACACGTATCCATGGCCTCCAACATCTATCCACAGGAACTTATAGTCTGCGTCTACCAGGTTATCAGAACAATGGAATAAACTTTATAGTTGTGGATAAATGCTTTCCCACTGTTCTTCAACTTTCTGCGAGCAACATAGCTTCCATCTAAGGGCTCTCCCACAGGCATGAGGGACGTTCCATCTACGTTCGAACTGGTCAGCTTAATGAGGCAGGCTATGCAGAGAATGGTTACGGACAGTTGACGACTTCGTCCTTGTGCTCCTCTACGATGGCCTGGCGGAGCTTCTCGTACTATGATGGGCATGTTATTGTGAGGAATTCTGAAGTCAAGCTTTTCGTGCTGGAATACTACTCGCAGATAACCAGATGGCTGCCTGCAAAACCATTGATACCCAATCTTCGTCCCTGGTTCGATAACCTTCCTATAGTTGGTGTCTTGCTTGGTGCATCTTGGACCAGAATCTGGCGAGGAGCTCACTCAAACATTTCTGTTGCTACACTCTAAAAACTCCGGGTCGGGTGACCTAGAACGAGGTCAAATCTGACCCGGAATCCGGTTCTATTTGGAACGACCACTTCCGGTCAAAATGACCCGAAAAGGTGATCAACTTTGTTTTGACCCGGAACTGGGTCATTTCAACCGACCCTGACCGGGTCAAGAAAATAATGTGTTAAGTGGGTCCTAAAATCGCTCTTAATCCGGGTCCAGGATGACCAAGCTTTCCGGGTCAGGAAGACCAGCGAAATAATCGTACAAATAGAACCCGGAGTTCAGGTCAAAACCATGTCGACCGGATTCCGGGTCACATGAGACAAGCATGTCCTCCATGTATTACGTGGCATTAGTCTGTGGCAAGCATTTTGAAATAATTGTGCTGAATTGAAATTCGCTGAAATTAAAGATCTTAATTTACCCACCACGATAAAAGTGTGTTCATTCTCATTACCAAGTACCATAATAAATAAATACTATGTTTGTTTAGGAATTTGTCTTACGCAGTCAGGAATGTAAGCACTGGAACAGCACATTTGAAAGCTGTTAAATAGAAAAAGGAAACAAATGAACGTTTAATGATTTCACATTGGTTGGGGTCAGTTTGTTCAACTTGGGTTTTGGCAAAACACTATATGTATGTACATATTTAATAGCATTATACAATGACATTGTATGCGTTTTGTTGTGTTATGCTAACAAACAGTTTGGTTTTGAGATTGTCCGGTTTTAAAGCTCATGTATCAGATCACTTCCACTTGGAGAACTACCAAAATAATTGGTTGGTCGGTCTGGCATCATAAGTCCACTCTAAATTTATGCACAATAACAGTTTTGTTCACTTGTTGTCTGTGCATGAGTTTTTTAAAAGTTTAATGGTACACTCTAACTTTTATGCAATGATGTTGTTCTTGCATCTGGGATATTAAAAGTTACTGAATTTGCACTTTACTCGACGACTCCAGTGGGCTGCGAGGTCTGCGGAAAAACCTGAGCCGCTTGGGTGGGACTCAACCTGTGACCAGGCAGCCACATCCTCTCGCGATCGAGCAAGCGCTCGTTGGTCCGGTGAGTAAGATAATGTCTGCTCTACCAGAATGTGGAAGATTAGTGAGGTTCAATCCCCACCAAGTTGCTTGTCGGGGTTCCCCACCGAACCTCGCTACCCCTGTCGCGCATCGGTGAAGTAACTAACGTGAAACAGTAGAGCTCTCTGTGCATTTGGGAACACAAGTACACACCAAGTTATTAACCTGGGAAAATGTTGTCCGGAATATGTGGAACCTTTATTAAAGAGTATTTGGTTTCACCAGTTTTTAAAAATGAAAGACTTTAAAACGTTTTTCTGTTATTAAAACACTTGTTCTTCTCTTTTCTGGAATAACATTCACTAAAAATAATCTAGGTTTTAATAAACACATCCCCACAAAACCTAACTGAAAAAATTAAAGGATGTGAGACGTACTTTAAATAACAATGTTTTTTAACACCTTATAATTATTTAACAATAAAACAATTTGAAACAGCATATTGCATTTTCCGGTACTGTTTTACCCCAATTTATTTATTTTCTTTAAAAATAATAGTCTTTGGAACGCCGCAAAAATGGGCCACTTACTCGATTCCACTACCGACGTCCACATCCATTACTAATATACCCATGGAATTGGACTGAGCCATTTAACGGTTTAAAAATAGTCGTCTTTGGAATGCCCGCATGAATAAAGTACGCCATGGTGACATCGATTGGTGGAATCGAGCAAGTGGCTTTTGTGGGCGTTCCCGAAGACTATTATTTTAAAGAAACTAAATCAGTAAAAGCAACCGGAAGACTGAGCATGTTTTATTTCAAATTGTACCATTGCAATAAGCAATTACGCAAGGTGTCAAATAAAACCATTATTGTTTGAGCGTCTCACATCCTGTAATCAACAGGTGTTGGTACGAGAAAAAAACGGCAAATAACTTTTTTCTGTTTATCTGTGATTTTGCTATCATTCCTAACGTTACTAAGCTGTAGCACCAGCAGTCATTTGGAGGTCTTGAGAAAAAGCGTTCTGAATGATAAGGAAATATTTTCAGGATTGGTACTGGTATCCAACGAATACAGATTCGTTGGATTCGATCAAAAAGTCCTCGAGTACTGTCATTGTTCTAACATGTTTACAAAAATACCTTGAACCAACTTAGATGATGTGGGTCCTGAAAAACAATTCCCCATGAAGGTACAGACTGCCACAGATAGGATAGGTTCTATATAAATTAATTTGAAAACATACATTAACTCGCGCGAAGAATAGATCAGCAACCTCAACTCACAACCCATTGGATTACAAAGTTATACGAACTCTGACCTCGTAGCTGGTAGTACTTTAAGTAACTGTTTGGTATTACCGCACTGACATGACAAGGGTTCAATGGTTTCAATCTGGAGTAAAAAACAGTTACTTAATTGTTTAAAAGGGTGAAGGTTCAATACTTGTGATATTCTAGGTGTGATATGATGGAGCTGTATACAATGACATGTTACAATTTATACTAAATAAGATACATGTATATTCATATATACCGATTCAATGTATATAATGTTGAAGTTTTTCTAGAAATTGAAAATTACTAAATTGTTATTCATAATTAAGATTCTGCTAATACAATCTCAGCTTAGATGGTGATGATACATGCTGAGGAATTCATGGGGCTTACAAAGGCAGTATGGCTAATCAATCACTTATTCAATGTAAAAGAAGCTTAATAAACATTTTAAGCTTTCTCCAATGCATCTTTAGAATTGAACGACAACACATCTTTTACAAATTTGGTTGCACCATTGGGCCCTATGCCTGTGTGCTAATGATTTGCATGCTATGGGATTTGTCACCAGATTCCCAGGATGTACTTTAAAATACTGTGGGTTGACCAACGGTCACATCACTTACCGGTCCGTAAATGACTTGGTGGCATCCTATGGTGGCATAACAAGGGAATTGCCTTTTGCCCTTCAACCGCCTTAACTCTGATGGTGAAGATGGAAGGAACAAGGTTGCGCCTCACTGCAAACTCTGAGTCTGGGCTGTCTGTGGACGGTAAAATAATTGAATAAGAAATATTTTCAGTGGCTGTGATTTTTATTGTATTATAGGAGCCGATTAGGAATAAAGGCACAGTACTGGTATCCGGATAGATAAAACTGGCCATTACCCGGTTTATTTTTCAGTTCCAATTGCCTGTAAATGACTTTTTAAAATTGACTAAACATTTAAGCCACACAAATGGAGATGCTCCAATTTTCGTGCTTTTATTTTTGTGTTCCGTCATTTGTAATATTGAGCTTGAGAAGCCACCAGCAAGTCCACATTTATTAAGACTCTAAGTAAACAAGAGAAACTTGTGTTCCATATTGGTTATTTTAACCATTCGGGAGTATTTAAGTGTTTTACAATTTGACACGGGTAGCCGAAAATTCCCCACGGGTATCGAGTTTTCGAAATATAAACCAAAACACACAGCCTTAATAATATTAGTTTTCCAAACTTAATCTGCCCATGTTCCTGTTTTTCCATTTTCTCTTTTTTTTTTCTGTGGGGGCATGGATTCATCAAAAAGTATTAAATAATTGTTTGAATGCGAAAAACTTACATGATGTTGTCATCCTAGGAGCAACAAAGTAGTGTGGCTTCAGCAGCAAGCATGATCAGCCATTGATCTGGTATAAACATATCATGTAATAAACAAAAGTACATGTAAATGTTTTCAAGAAGAGGATCGAAAGAATAATGGGTCATGCTAATAAAACACACATAGGGTCAGAAACCCCTCATGTTATTAATAATATTATCGGGGAAAAAATAATGCAATTTCAGAAAAAATGCTATTTAAGTTGAGCGTTGAAATGAGAATATATTACACATGTGTCTCTTTCCTCCTCCATGTTGTTGTTTTCATTATCTTAATAAAGGTGGTGATTGTTTCAGGCCTACTTATAGTAAAGAAAAGTGCAGGCAAACTGCAGTTTTGCAACCACCACGATATGAAAATACTGATATGTAAGTGCTACCCGTAATATGTGTTATTATTTTTGTTAATAAAACAGCTAACAGATCATGTCCCTGTCATGATGACCCTCCATCCATTTACAGAACGTGACAATGGGTTGACACCAGTAATAGCTAGCATGCACCTTACGCCAGTCAACCACACAAAATACACATTTACATGGCCCGGCATGACAGCAGCACAAACTAATGTTAACGTTGTACTTATAACCATGGTTTTGTAGATGTTATCTGTATTATAAAACAAACATACATGTGTAATAAATGTGAAAAGTTTACATACCTTCAAATGAAGCTGCGTAATGAATACCTTTCCATTTAATTGTTGAAACGATTCTCCAACGATCATTTCAGGACGAAACTTAAAGACATCATTATCCGTGGTTAAAAATGGCGGTTGGAAAAATGTGACACTGCACCTTTACGTGACGTATTTCTTTTCGTCCGTCCGTGGCTGATTTGCTGACATGACGTCTCGATAAGAAAATTGACCCAGAAATGGGTCCAACAATATTTGAAACCGCAAAAGGTCCAACAGTTTGACTCCAGGAGTTTGAAGAGTGTACTCTAAGGAAGTTGAAGTAGGACCAGGATCTTCGGCCGCCTTAACTCAGGCATCAGGCGGTCATAGTGGCCAAACTGACTGTCTGTCCTCACCTAGCCATGAGATTAGGACCCAGCATCTCCTCGGCCTTGCCCTCCCTCCTTCTCCGCCTTCTTTCTGACAATAATAATAGCAATAATAGTATGGAACATATGGCGCACGTATCCCACAACTAAGTGGCGCTCAAGGCGCGATATATTGTGCTCCCTGCTCATAAGGCTCATAAGGCTCATAAGTCATTCCTGAATCGCATCTTTCTCAGCTCTGGGGAGTATACAACTGGTGCTTTAACATTTCTAGCGCATGTCATTAGAGCAAACCATCTCTGCCTTTCACAGGTGCCATTTAAACCCCCTGGGTGGAGAGAAGCAAGTATGGTTGAAAGTGTATTAACGCTCAGAGACGCACCCAGGATGTCACGGCCGGGGCTCGAATTACACTCTGCTGCTGGCAGCGCAGAACTTGGTTTCAGTGCGCTAGAACGCACGATGATCCACTTTGCGTGCGTTATACAACACTGGGACCTGGGCTTCCACGTCCCATCCGAAGGACGAAGCAATTATGGGTTGGTACCTTGCTCCAAGGACACAAGTGTTGACCGGGGCTCGAACCACACCCTGCTGCTGGCAACACCAGAACTTGAGTTCGGTGCGCTAGACCACTCGGCACGACACTGTTCAGAGCAAACGAATCATTATCTGCCTGTTGTTGCTGGATATTTGCTATCTGTGCTACAATTATTATTGTTCTCTCTCTACAACCATGGTGAAGAGGAGATGCAATATGATGTTGTGTGGAGGATAGGCTGTATTTATACCATTTATTGGCCGGATCGCATGTAATAAATCAAGAACATTTTATACACGCAATTATGTCGCAGTATAATCCGCACTGTCAACGTACGCGTGAAACTTTCCGTAACATCGCCGTAGGGCGCGATAGGAAGCGCCATGGTCATGCTGACGGCCGATATTGAACACTTAGTATGAGCGTGAACAAGCCCTATAAGACGTATTAGAAGCGCAGTAGGAGGGCATGACCAGAAGCGTAGTGGAGGCGTGACAAGCGGCCCAGCCGCAGCGGTCGTATGCGACGTACTTCAGTCGCAGGTTGGTGAGACTCGCTGCTTGCTACGATCGTGACACGCTCGGGTAGACTTCACTACGTCCCCGGTACGTTCTTGGAGATCCCACTGCGCTCTCTCTCCCTGCGCTCCCACTGCGTTTTGGACCGGGTCGCCGATCCCTCACCATTGTTTTGAGCAGGCTCAAAACAATCCACGCCGGTGGCGACCATCGGCTCGGCCTGGGCCAGGTAGACTCCCTGCGTTCCCACCACGCTGTAACGATCCTACTGCGCTTCTACTGCGTTTTGCAGCTTTTTGATCGCCGTGATGGGGCTGTGGCAACGTAGCCTAGCTCCGGTGTGTTGGGGGTATTAGCTGGACGGCTATCGTTATATTTTTTGTTGACGGCGTGACTTTGTCGAGTAATTCTGTAGCATTCAGCACTTGGCTCCGCTAAGTTATAGTTTTCCCGCCTCCGTCAGTAATTCACACTCACCTTAAGTAATTTTACTCACCTCAAGTAATTCCTATTCAACTTGAGTAATTCTTACCACCTTAAGTAATTCCATTCTCCTTAAGTAATTACACTTCGCTTTCAGTAACAATATTCCTTAAGGGCCCAATCATTGCCGTCAGTGACAAATTTCCCCCTTAGGAGCTCCTTATTTATTGCACCACAGAATAAATAGTTTGAATTTGAGTTGTGCTTCTGTGTTACTTTTTTGTCTGTCTCGTCTGTCTAAGTTTAAAGGCGGACTGACATGGATTTAAATCAAACAGTTAAATATGTGATCGTTTTATTATTTTATGTCAGAAAAAATAAAAAAAATTTTTGTTTTTGTTTTATTGTTTTTGAGGGGATTTACCATTGAAAAAATGCCCCCATTTTCCCTGCACGAGGAGCTTTGTGACGTCGTCGGGAAGAGAAATTGGCCAAAACGGCCCCAAATGATCGCTGTACAAACAAAGGAGCCGAGGACCTGACCACATTTTGGTCGAATTTTGTCGTCCAAATGGCGATTTTGGGTCATTTTGGAACAGATGAATGCTAACATGTCTTTGGTGGTGTTGCTGATCCGCAGAAACACATTTTCCCCGGCTTTTTATTATTTCCCGGGAAAAAAAAATCACGGAAAAAATGAAATCGACGCTACTTTGGGGAAACGTTTGGCGTAAGCACATGTACACACGGATCTTCCGCCCTTTACGTCAAATCGTGCAATGAAGCCCACCATGGGGGATTTTTTCCCCCCAACGAATAAATCTTCCCCTTTTACTAAAGATTTGGCAGGAGTGCTACTTTATTTTCTGGAGAAAGCTTTAAGATGGCAAATCAGGAAGAACCCTGAGAAAACCAGCTCAACATACATCTGACTGAGAAAACAACCTGGGTTTATTCACGAACGGAAAAAATTTTCAAACGGGAGCCCGGGGCCAACACAAGCGACATGCAGGTATAACATCTACTTAAAGCAAGAGAGTTTTAAACACAACTGGTTTCAATCAACAAAAAAACAACTGTAACACTGGTTTTAGATCCATCACCTTCGTCAACGTATTCAACGCCCCACAAGAATTTTAAAGGATGCCCCCGTAACGAAAAAATTATCTAAATTGGAACCATTCTTCACCGACGGGTCACTGGCAATCGCACCAGAAGGGGGAAAACCATTTGGAGAAGGGAAATTGATTCACCAATTCCATCCCCAAAAAAAGACCACCCAACACGTTAAAATGACGGCCAACAGAAAACATGCAGGAAATGTGGCGAGATAATTCCGGCGGTCTGCAAACGCAAGGGCCAACCAAGAACCCGGCCACATCAGTGCAGACTGCCGAAAACCCCAAAGAAGTGAAAAACAGGGGTTTTACAACGCACCCCCCGAAAGACGTCCCAACCCCCGGTAACATGAAAAAAACCCGCCCTATCTCCGACAATGGCGGAAGGGGAAACGAAAAACAAGAAAAAACCCACCACGACCCCCTTTCCCAAACCCTTTCAACAAAAAACCACCACATCGGACAACCTATGACCTTTCACCACAAGACCCACCAACGACCAAAAAAAGAAATATGCACAACCACAGACAGAGGACAAAAAAACCCCCGACACCCCAAGAAAACCAAAGACAATGAAACATCCCCCAAACCCCAAAAGACAACCCCAACCAAAAAAATGACACGCCCCAAATTCGACCGCTCAAACCCGGGGAAAATAGTTACTAAGGGATGAAGACGGGAACCACAGCAACCTGGGAGGACGACGAGTCGGACCATTCCATTCCCGATCATCTCGACGACAAAAAAAAGATCATTGTCACTGTCGTCGTCCCGGCCCCATACCCTAGAAAAAAACGAAATGGAAGAGGGTTTTGCCCAAAACACAAAGAAATCACGTAAGCTAAAAAAGGGAAAATAAAATGGTCAATGAATTGTAAAAATTTAAACGTTTATTTGTCATTTTATGATAGGTATAATATTTCATTTGTTCAAACGTGAAGGGTTTTGAGGAATGAAAACGCCAAAATTTTGTTTCCCTGATAGCGGGGGAACCTACTAGGAGCCCCACGCCGTGGCCTGGAAGCCAGGGGGGGGAAAGAATTTGGGGGGGGGGTTCTTATTGGGGCCCAATGTCGTTGGGGTCGCACCTGTTTTCTAAACAAAAAAAGGGGGATCTACTGATGACAGGACAAAAAGGGAGACTTATTTAATTACTGCTAGTATTAAAAATTTCCAAGAAAAATTAAAATTTTTGTTACGCACCCAAACCCTGGTTATCGGCAATGCTTTTCAAAAAACAATTGCAGCCCCAAAGTGGGGGTCTGAGGCGGGGATTTTGGGGAGATTTTAACGCGTTCCTAATTTACATTTTTTGATAGCAGGGGGCATTATTTAAGGGGCCCAAAGGGGTTACAATAAAAAACACTTTTGTTCTTAAAAATTTGTTATGGCGGGAGGAACACCCCGCGGGTTGTTACACAGGCATGACCGCACACACAAAAAGGGCCCAGAAAAAAGGTTTTTATTTTTGGAGTTGTTGTGGATCGCAAAAGAGATTGTGGGTTTTCCCGGCCCGACGGGGGAATGAACCCACCATTAGGTTCAAAAAAAAATCAAAACAATGGTCATTATTTCAATACTCCCTTTTTGGGGGGAAGATTTTTAAACGATCATCCGTAATAAAGGGCTAATTGAAAATTCAAAAACCAACTGAAAGTATCTGAGGGGGGAGGGGAAATCAACCTGGGACGGCAATCCATATTTCCCGTTTTAAAACAGACAAGAAGGTCTGAATATAAAGAACTTCTAAAAGACATAAATAGGTTCAAAGGAGATTGATCCAGTTTTGTGTTAACTTTCCCACAAACAAAAAAAGCCCGGAAATCGAGAAAACAAAAACAACCAAAGAAAAAAAAGGACAAAAAAGATTCAGGAGAACCAATTTAACCCCCCCAAAGTGCAAAAATTTTTCAATTAAAACATGAAAAGTTTCGAGATGGGAGGTCGGACATAACGGATCCATTAAATATCGAATGCCGTCTTTTCGAGGTTACACGCCCCCTGTCGACAACACCGAGATCGTTTCCCCTTTACCGGGGACAGATGGCCCAGACGTTGGCCCTCGGGGGGCCCGGGCCCTTTGTCCGAGGTCAAGAGGGCTTTGTTCGATATGGGAAGGGGCCGATGGTTGTTAATTTTTTTTTTAGGTTGGGCGATGGGTTTTTAAATAATGCTTTGAATACAACAAATTTAGAAAACCAGAGACAGGGGCCATCACGGATCTATAAAGATGGGGGTCGGCGGATGACCAAAAATTTGGGAGACCCATATCACTGTTGAATGTTGATTCAAAAATTTTGTCAAAGATCCCCGCCAAGAGTAAAAAGGAAAATAAGATCTTATGGGATCAAAATTTTCGGTGGCGGGGGGATCCATATCGACAACGCTCACCACTAAGAATATTTAGAGTTTGTTTACCAGAAGCAGTGGTTTTTTGTGTTCTACCAACAGAAGGCTTTGAAGGGTGGGAAATTTTTCACCGTGATTTGGGGAAATTTTTTCCCAATTTTCAAAAAAGGTTCAAATTTTTGTACAATGACATCACTAGTTTCCCTTAAATGTGTGGTATGGTTTGATGAATTTTTCTTACCGGGGGGCGACAAGGTTGTCCCTTATCCCCTTACTTTCACTCGCACTTAATTTAACTATGGTTAAAAAAGGGGGGGAAAGGGGACGCGGAGACACCACGCGATCTTGTCGGATGACAAATCAAAAAGGGGTTTGTTTGGGCCAGATACGAGCAAGCATCGGGCCGTTAAATCAGAAATCATGGATATCCTGGGGGAAAAGGGGGAACAAAACAAGTGGCCCGGGTTTTAAAAAATTGTCAAAGCCCAAAATTTAGGGATATTTTTCCAGATGACCCCCCCCCATAAGCTTTGGAAAGAAAAATCTCAAAAAAACAAGAAAGAAATACACAACTGGTCAAAAAAAATCTCACAATGAAAGGGGGGGTCACGAGCCAACCAAAATTTTTTTCCAAAATTTGATGGGGGACATCGTGCCACCCCGCAAAAACAAAAAGAAAATAAATTTTTTTCAATTTATTTTGGGGAAAAAATGAATATGTCAACCCCAAGTTCCCCCTCTCCCAAGGTGGCCTGGGGGTACCCCTATTGAAAGCAAGATTATCCAGTGTTTGCATATCGGCAATAGTCTCCGCTAAAGAAGCGGTGGAACTCTGGCTTGGTGGGTCCTCCGAACAATCGCCCCAGAGTTAGTGGAAAAAATGCCACAAGCCACCGGGCCGGGGTTTTTTCACTTGCCTTACAAATTTTTGAAAAAACGAGACGTGCCCGATTGGGGGAAGATCAAACCAAAACCACCCTGGATCAAATCAAGTCCCTAGAGACCGTACCCGTACAACAGGACTGCCGGGTAAAAACTGTCATATTTGGAAAAGTACACTGTGTAAAATTGACCAACAAACAGTCAAAACAAAATTTAAATTAAATGATACCCACGGTAATCGCCAGCAAATATTTAAAAGATCCGGGGCCTCCCCCACTGCACTGGGGGTGAGACTAAAAAATCTTTTCACTATGCAGGGGGGAAAACCCGTGGGGAAAATGGTTTGTGATTATCTGGGAAAAAAGACAAAAACTCCCGACGGGGCACCATAATTTACTTTTTTTTTCGCTCCACCCCCCTTTAAAAAAGAGAATGAAATTTCGAGCCTTTTAGCAATTTTAAAACGTTTGTGGCTGGGGGAGAAACAAGATAGATTTAAATATACCGGCCACATGTCATCCATCCTTAAGTTCCGGGGAAAAATGGTGTCCGGGTTTATCGACCTGATTCCCCAAATCATTCCACATTTTGTTTTTATATTGTTTAATTTAATTGACCAGTGGTACTTACCTGACTTCTGTAGGTAGTACTTTTCCCCCAATTTTCCCAGTATAACTATGTAAAAAACATGTAATTTTACTTTGTATATAATGAGGATTATTGAAACAATAAACCCTTTTTAAAAAAAAAATTGTTTTAAAAAAACTTGTACCCCGAAACGATAATTAAATAGAAGGGGGGTTCAAAACAAATTTTATTACAAAAACCTTGCACACACAAAAAAAAGGATGCCCCCCCTTTTGGGGGTACGGGGGATAAAAGGTCTCCACAGGGGCTCTCCTACCGGCTGGACTGCCGCCGGAACGGAGGGTTTCCCAAAAACTTTTAAAAATTTTTTTTCTAAGATATTTCAAATATCTCCGGGGAAAGTTTAATTGTGGGGTGAACTTTAAACTATGTTTTACTTTTTGTAACAGGCCCTCCAAAAATGGCGTTCAAACTTACTACAAAAAACCCCCCGCGAACCCCCGAAAATATGGTGGGACCTCATTTAAAGGAGGGGCCAACGCAACAACCTTAGACAAAGGAAAGAGACAAAAAATACCCCCTGGACGGGGAACCAAGGGGAAAATGTAAAACAGAAGACAGGGGACGAATACAAAACCCAAAAAAAACAAAAAAAAAGCTTTTACGTAATAAATAAAAATGAGATAACAACGAGATTAACAGAAAGTACAGGACATCAAGAGTTTTCCCCTGGAATCAGAAATAGGCCTGCTCATGAAGATAGTAAGAGTTATCCCCGGCAGTTAATTTGTTTTCCCCATTATAATTTAGGAAAAATTTTTAAAACAAACAATTTTAAAAATAATTTACATTATGTGTTCCTTTGGTTAAGAGGAACTGGAAAAGAATACATCAGGGGAAAGAATCATCCAACATAGTGTCACCCTCGTATCCAGAAACATCCCATAACCTATTTACATGGGTCATTAGCACAAAAAAAAATAGAAAGATCCTGGTCGTTCTCAAGCTTTAAATCGAGAAATATTATCTTTTAGTGCTGGGAATGGAGCCAGTGGAATCAACACGTTCTTTTTTATGGAGGAACCACGAAGGGCAAAAGCCTCCCTCAATAATATGTGGCTAAGGTTCACATCTGATGACATCATCGACTCAACTGGTTTTTCGCCAGACCAGCGTGCCATCACAGGTATGTGTAAGCCATGTCATATTAAAATATAAAAAAAAAAAACAAAAAATAAAAAAAAATAAATAAATACTTGTTTACTTTTTCAAGGAAAGCTTTATTCAAAATCCTGAAGAATACAGATATACAGAATAAAAGAATTATAATTAAATCAGAATTTGACAGTCAATTTATGAGATCAATATACATGAATTATAATTAAATCAATCAGATTAATAATTGAAACATTAAATAGCAATCAGATGTACGTAATTAAGGGGGAGGTGAGGACTAAGGGAAGGGAAGGAGAGTGGGCCACTGGGTCTGGGGATGGCCCACTGTCAGGGCCCTGTTGGAAAATGGTCAGGCCACTGGGTGGCAGGAAACACCAAGCCCCGCCGAGGGGCGGCGACACCCACGCCTCGGTGACCGGGGAGGGGGGAACTAACTAACCCAACTAACTAACTAACTAACTAACTAACTAACTAATAACTAACTTAACCCAACTAACTAACTAACAAACCCTAACCAACAACTAACTAACAACTAACTAAAAACTAACTAACTAACAACTAACTAACTAACCAACTAACAAACCCAACTAACCTAACCAACTAACTAACTAACTAACTAACCAACTAACTAATCAACTAACAAACCCAACTCAACTAACAACCAACAAACCCAACTAACTAACTAACCAACAAACCCTAACCCAACTAACTAACTAACCAACAACTAACTAACTAACTAACAAACCCAACTAACTAACCAACTAACAATAACCAACAACAACAAACACAACCCAACTAACAACCAACTAACTAACCAACAAACCCAACTAACCAACTAACCAACTAACCAACTAACCAACCAACTAACTAACCAACAAACCCAACAAACCCAACTAACTAACTCAACCAACTAACTAATCCAACTCAACTAACAAACCCAAACCCAATCAACTAACCAACTAACCAACTAACAAACCCAACCCAACCCAAACCCAACTAACCAACTAACCAACTAACCAATCCAACTAACCAACTAACCCAACTAACTAACCCACTAACTAACTAACTAACCAATAACCCAACTAACCAACTAACAACTAACCAACTAACCAACTAACTAACTAACTAACTAACCAACTAACTAACCAACAAACCCAACTAACTAACAACTACACCAACTCAACTAACTAACCAACTCAACCAACTAACCAACTAACCAACTAACAACAAAACTAACTAACTAACTAACCAACTAACCAACAAACCCACCAACTAACCAACTAACCAACTAACACAACAAACCCAACTAACCCAACTAACTAACAAACCCAAACCCAACCAACTAACCAACTAACTAACTAACCAATCCAACTAACAAACCCAAACCCAATTTAACCCAAACCCAACTAACCAACTAACAACTAACTAACCAACTAACTAACTAACCAACTAACTAACCAACTAACAAACCCAACCCAACCAATAACTAACCAACTAACCAACTAACCAACTAACAAACCCAAACCCAACTAACTAACTAACCAACTAACTAACTAACTAACCAACAAACCCAACCCAACACAACCCAACTAACTAACTAACTAACAAACCCTAACCAACAAACCCAACTAACCAACAAACCCAACCCAAACCCAACTAACTAACCAACTAACCATAACTAACTAACTAATTTAACCCACTAACTAACCAACTAACCAACTCAACTAACTAACCAACTAACAAACCCAACTAACAAACCCAACCCAACTAACTAACTAACAACCAATAACCAACTAACCCAACTAACCAACTCTAACTAACTAACCAACACAACTAACTAACCAATTAACTAACTAACAAACCCTAACTAACTAATTTAACCAACTAACTAACTAACTAACTAACTAACAACCAACTAACCAACTAACAACTAACCAACTAACTAACTAACTAACCAACAAACCCAACTAACTAACTAACTAACAACAACCCAACTAACCAACTAACTAACTAACTAACTAACTAACTACTAACTAACCAACTAACTAACTAACAACTAACAACTAACCAACCAACTAACTAACCAACATTAACTAACAACTAACTAACTAACTAACTAACTAACTAACTAACGTTAATGGCGCAAGACGTGTTCGCTCGAATGCTCCTGTTTTTCCCAAATTATACGCCACTGCACCAGTAATGACATACAAATCACTATTTTCGGGGAAGTGCCACAGCCCAAAAACCCAACCCGCATGGTAGTCCTTTTAGACAATTGATGTTTTTAGAAAGTTTTTGTAAAGATTGCCAGGCAATCCACCGCAGAGGCCATCTTTAATCACACCATGTTCCGGACGGGAACAAAACCAGGCTTGATCGCCCGAACACAATCCGCTTCAGTGTAAAGGGAAATTTTGGGGACAATCGCCAGATAAGTCTATGACGCAATTGAAAGGGGATCCAAACAATTGACACAGTAAAGTGTATAGCACAACTCGAACGGGTGGTAAATTGTCATTCAGCAATGAAAGACACCATGGATGTAGAGGCGTGGCATGATACCGCAGAACACGTTAGTTACTCAGAGCGGTCCAACGTGACAAGATCTAGTCATATACATCAAAGCACCATATGAAATGTCTGACATGACGGTGATGGGAGTCCCGTCTGAATTCGGCACACCAGTCAACGTACGCAGACACGTTCACCAATTCAACGCGACATCGAGACGGAGTCCGGGGCGTTGATGAGAGATATCAAAGCTATACCCAGCGATATCAAGATAGGCATTTTACATCCGAGCATAAGGCAAGAGAAAAATATAAAACTGAATCAGCCCGGGC
>CM055817.1:18576506-18653915 GCA_029582265.1 Zoroaster sp. YZ-2022 | reverse complement strand
TTTAAGACTTAAGCATGTAAAAGATAGACATACCTTGGTTTTTTTCCAATGCCCTTTGGAGAATTTGAAAGCCCCTGCTGTGCAGCTTGAGGTTGAACATGGCCGCCATTATACATTTGATGAGTTAGAATGGTGATAGCGCCCTCAATAGTTCAAGTATTTTATGGCAAATGAGCTTATCTCACAGATGGACATGTCTTAACTTAAGGTTTTTTATGGCAAAACAGCCTATCTTAAAGTAAACTTGTTTTGCCATAAACACTCAACATTATGTTTTGAACTCATTTGAAAGGCAGATCTATGTATCTTAGACTTAGTATGTTTTACCAAATAAAAATAAAGTATGCATGACTTAATTCAAAGTTAGACGTTTCTCAAACTTAGATATTTTTTTGGCAAAACAGCTTATCTTCAAGTTAAGTTGTTTTACCCTAAACACTCCACATTAGGTTATAATCAATTTGGAAGGCAAAGTAGTCTATCTTGGACTTACAATGTTTTACCAAGCAAAACAAGAAACTGTGAAATGACTTAGGTTAGAGATAAGGCGTTTTGCCATACAAAACCAGAGTGAACGTGTGCAAAGAATGTGAGATAGGACATGCTATCTTCAAAACAATCCATCGTACGCCTTTGAAACTTTCACAAATGAAAAGAGCGCCCTCAATTTACCCAAAAATGATCTTATCTCAAAAATCAAAATTTTCGAGTTGGGCTGTTTTGCCATGGAAGGGCCGCGATGACCAGAAACCGGAGAGTTGTTTGGCCTAAATTACCAGCATAAAATGTTTGGAAAATAAATTTTCAGTTTCTTTACGGCTAATTAGCAATAGTTTATAACTTCCCCTGACACGACAAATAAAATTTTAGTGAACTCGTCTGCACCTGCGTGCATGGTCAGCGATGTAAGAGCAAATTGACATGTGACCTTGCCATTCAATGGACATCACGTGACCCCTTCAAAAAAAAAACTCCTCTCTCCAAAGCAGTGTCAAATGGAAACTTGCTTTATGTTTATACATGAGGCAAGTCCAGCATTTTTCTGACTTAGTAGCCGCACTCATTATTTGTTCCCTATGCCATACAATAATAATAATGTGGAATTATATAGCGCAACGTATCCACAAAACTGGTGCTCAAAGCGCATTATAATTATTACCCCTGCTTATCAGGCTCATAAATTTTTCCTGCAACCACCTCAGCTCCCTGGGGAGTATACAGCTAAATTGCTGCCATTACAGCGCATATAGGCCTAATCAAACACAACAACCAACTCTGCCCTCACAGGTACCCATTTACCTCTGTGTGGAGAGAAACAACTATGGTAAAGTGTCTTGCTCAAGGACACAAGCACCATGGTCGCGGTTGGGATTCGAACCGACATTCTGACGTCTCAGCCATCAGAACACAAATCCGATGCACTAAACCGCTCGACCATGGCACTCCATATATATATATATATATATATATATATATATATATATATATATATATATATATATATATATATATATATATATATATATATATATATCCAAGATAGCAAATTGTGGTGAATTATTGATTCGTTTTGATTTGGTGGCTTTCAAATGTAATGGATTATATAAAAACACAGTGCGCCATCTATACATAACAGCAAAAGAAACGTCACCCCCTAAATTTTGATAAGTCTGAGAACATGTTTAGCTTATGTGTCCTCAGACGTCATGCATGACGAAATTTGAGGTCAACCAAATTTGCCACATTGTGTTCGTGTTACACTCCATACTCATAATATTCTTCATAAAACAAATTATATTAATTATAAAATGAAAATAATAAATATTTTTAGGGGTGACGTTTCTTTTGCTGTTATGTATAGATACATTTTTGATAGGCCCCTAATGCTTTATTTTATTTTATTTAAATTAATGTTAATGCACCGTTTCTTTTTAATACCACAGCTATTTGTTTCAACGATGAATTCAAACCGAACAACATGTCGCATGGTGGCGCTGTTGATGTGTCTTTCAATGGCCCTGCTTGTGTCAAAAACAAACGCCCAGTGTCAGTTTTTTAGTAAGTTGGATTTTCCCTTTTTAAATGAATATAAATACTGGACTAAAGCAACGAGAATTCGTCGTTGTTGTGCACTTGTGCACAGTGTCTAAACATGTGTTTTTAGCAGACGACAAAATGGCCAACATCTCACTGGATGTGCATACAATTTCATTGCTCAAAATCTCCTAAAATATCGCATCCAATCCTCATTATTTTTATTGACAACATTTGCCTTTTTGTGAAGTGTATCTTGTTTTAAAGGAACATCTGTGATATTTGTCATATTTGGATAGAAAAGTAGCAGTTGCATTCTCCATTCTTTCCCAAACGAAAACTAGTGTTAATAATAATAATAATAATAATAATAATAATAATAATAATAATAATAATAATAATAATAATAATAATAATAATAATAATAATAATAATAATAATAATAATAATAATAATAATGTTCCATTCTTATATAGCGCATTTCACATAATGTCCCAATGCGCTTTACATTATTACCCCTGGTCACTGGGCCAATATCATTCCTATAATCTTTCTCAGCTCCCTGGGGAGTATACAGCCAATGTGCAACCTTTTGGCGCTACAGGGCTAATCAAACACAATAACCATCTCTAACCTCACATGTACCCATTTATACACCTGGGTGAAAAGAAGCAATTACAGTAAAGTGTCTTGCTCAAGGACACAAGTACCACGGTCGCCGCCAGGTTTCGAACCCACATTCTGATGACACAGCCATCAGAACTTGAGTCCAATGCACTTAACGGCTCGGCCATGGCACCCCACAACTCAACAGAATGTATAACAAATCTTCCTACTTATGTCGTATCTTACCTGTCGGTATTTATGCATCAATAACATATTTTTGCAGACGAGCCTTGCCAATACAAGAATAGTTACTACGGCATATTTGAGATGTGGGACACGGACTCATGCGACTGGTGTCTCTGCGAAGGAGAATACGGCTACATGTGCTGCTCAAAGTAAGAATTCCCATTCAGGATTTTTTCCAGACGCTAGGTGGCAGCAGACTAACTGAATCAAAATCCATTGTTCTCCGATGCAGTGATATTACGTGAGCAATGGAAAAGCACCGATATCGATATCTTATACTGACTGGCCCATTGGCGCTTAACAGCTTAGTGAAGCCGCCACACAGCGGCCATTAACCATTTTCATACAAAAGTAATACACACGGAACGTAAAATGAACGCACATTATGGGGAAGCTGCTTCTACCTTAGATTGGTTATGCATGGTTTTTGAGAGCAGCAACATGGCATCCCGTGGGTTCACTGTAAGCGCATAACCCTCTGACCAGTAAGTATAATATAGATCAGTGATTGCAATGCGTGGTTTATGAGAGTAGCAACATGGCATCCAATGGCTTCATTGACTCATTGTAAGTGCATGGCCCGTTCAGTTAGATAACATACTCTCTTAATGTAAAAGAGTGAAAACCACTCTTTTAAAGAGCTATATGGCGGACAGGTCTTTTTTTTAGAGTGAAACCCACTCTGATTCGAGTGAAAAATACAGTCAAAGGCTACCAATTCACTCTTTATACGCTACCAATGTTACTCTTTATCCACTCCAAAAAGACTTGTCCGCTATATACATATAGCTCTTTGAAAGAGTGGTTTCACTCCTTTACATTAAGAGAGTAGATCAGTGATTCCAATGCATGGTTTATGAGAGTGGTAACATGGCAACCAATGGCATCATTGATTCATTGTTAGTGCATGACCTTCAAGCACCGGTAAGTGTGCTGCCACCAAACGTCTGAGAGTCTTCTATTTATAATAATTATGAATGAATTACAATCTCATAATAATGCAATTCCATATTTAATTTTTTTTTTAATAGGTTTACCCGGCCAATTTCAACAAAAAATCATTCATTTTCATCAACACGCTTTCAAATTCACGCGATTTTGATAATTCAATCCAACTAGGGTTTCTCTTTCGATATTATTGCATTCAATTTCGTTTTCGTGCACACATGATTTCTTTCTTTTCATTCTATTTCGTTTATAGGCATTCAAAACTACAAGATCACCATTCTTATGTTGAATATCTACCACATTTTCGCAATAGGTGCAATCAAATTCAGAGTCATCGAAGCGCACCAGCCTGTTGCTGCTGGCTTTGACGAAATTGAATGAACTTAGCGACCATTTGAAATTGAATGATCTTATTTGTCGAGTGAATGCTCAGGTGTTGAAATTGAATGACTCTTTTTAACTGTTGAATGCTGATGTAGCTGAGCATTTATTTTCAAACGAAATTGAATGAGCCGGGTATCAAATTGAATGATTTTTTTCCGAAATTGGCCGGGAAAACCTATATTTAAATAGATAATAATAAATAAAAAACACCCAAAAAACATTAGTGCTAAGCATGTGCTGAAAATAGTATTTAAATTAAATTGCAACAGCGAATTTGGGCAACATTTTATGTTATAATTGAGGTACTATGCTTGGGAATACACTGTCGCCTTAGATAGCCTACAGTTCTGGTTAAAACTGCTAACATACTTTGACACAATGCAGTTCGTTTTCTCTAACACCATTCCCCGCTACGAGATCGATCGCATCATCCAATTTGGTGGCGATTTCTTGTGATACCATGTGAAATTCTCTATGAAAAGAACAGGGCCGATATTCATAAAAGCCTGCTAACTTAGCAGCCAACTAGGCCTTAGCAGCCTGCTAAATCCGTAGTTTCCTGCTCCGCGGTTACCAACTAATTTTGTATTCATAAAACCTTGCTAAGAATGTTGCCAGCTAGTTGCCAGCTAGATATTTCTAGCAGGCAGCTAGGACGTTAGGCAGTTCGCGAAACCACAAAATCGGAGAATGGCAATTTGCATTTCAATAGGGTATGGTGTTGTTTTGGACTGGCAAGACCAAGATGGGTCAAATGACTTTTAACAACAACAGGTAAATCCTGTACATGAGGCCTATATGTAACCCACAAATGAGGCCGATGTGTAACCCACAAATGATTTAGTTGCCAACTAGTGACTTAGAGACACCCCAGATCAACTCTAGCGTTAGCAGCCAACTTAGCAACCACCTAAGCTTAGCAAAGTTTTATGAATATCACTTAGCTTCCAACTAGGCTTAGCTGTCAACTAGGGGCCACTTTAGTTGCCAACTAGGCTTAGTAAGCTTTTATGAATATCGGCCCTGGAAGTTTTGATTAGTATGCTCTGATCGTCTTCAAGAGAATGCTGGACTCTGGGAAAAGTTGCTGCTTAAGTAGGCTGGAAGGTCACGCGATGACTGGATGCTGGAGGATTAGTGCGTTGAAGCGTGCAGGCAGGGAAACTGGTGGGACTAGGGTCCACGAAGTGGGGGAGTGGAGTGTGTGCTCACTGAACCGATTCAGTTGTTAACAAGCACAGAGGGAGGGAGGGTGGTTGACTTTGGGTCCGGCATTCTCCTGAAGAGTATACTGATCGAAACGTCGAATTGTAACCTCCAGTTCTTTTAAGAACTAATTACTACTCAATAGAGATTTTCACATGGTGTCACCGCAATTAGTCTTACTTATCCTCTTCACCATGCAAGGCTACAAGTTTTACCTAAAATTTATTATCATTATCATTATTATTATTATTTTTTACTTTTAGGTTTTACGTCCCTGTTGATTACGACCAAAACTGTGAAGTGCTGAAGGACTACGACACGTGTCAAACAAAAGTGATTGACCCGGAAGGGAATGATTGCGAAGTATTTGTAGGAATTCTGTAACGACATCATGTACACGTTTTATCATGAGAATGACCTACATGCACGAAGTGTGCCAGTAATTAACCTAGTCCACGGCATTGTTCTCCAACAACAATGGATTTGGGTCATTAATGACGTCGTATTCCACAGACTTACACTGTCTCATATCCCCCAGAATGCACCGCTTGTTTTGAGACCTTGCACGTCATAACAGACACGTCATAAACAACCCAAATCCATGCCTTGGATTATGTCACATTATCAAACGACTGGCACACTTCGTGTAGGTAATACGCTTCTGGTATTATTAAGTTGGTAATGCATGTTTGTATCAGAATTGTAACATACCTCACACACACAATTGGAATAAGAACTCTAAGGAGTAATCCTCAGCCAGGCACCTCCTGAAGATCCCCCTCCTCTCCAATCTCTCCAGTCTCCTTCTCCCTAGGCTCCGCGTCCTTGAACTCCGCCTCCCCAGGCTCTGCCTCGAGCAAGAGCTTCTTCCCAGGCATCGCTCCCCCAAAACTGCGCCTCCCCAGACTCAACTTTCCAGGAATTACACGATGAACTCAGAGGTAAACAGCATAATAGTATGATTATTGTCCTCAATGTTGACCAAATAACGTCAGGGTGTAACATTGTCAGTGGTTGGATTTCCCCAAATCCCACCCAGATTTTCAAAATCCAGTTGACACCGATTTCGCCTGCGATATTTGTTTATTCTGCTGACTACAGAATTTGTTTGGTATGGTGCTGTCGTATATGCGCTCACCACCTCATTAATGGACATTATCTCAGCTAAACAAAATAGCCTTTATTCTGGAACCCTACAACTCAACCCCTGAATGCATACTTTAATTAAGGGATAACACCGATTAACCCTCCCGCTACAACTGCACTTGTGGGAAGTAGTTATAGAGGTCAAAATCAGTCAACTGCCTGTTTTGACTGTTGACCCAAATGTGCACACAGGGGCATTTTTGACTGTTTTTGACTGTCATTTTAATCACCCTGAACAATACCAGACAATGCTTTTGCCAGTCAAAAATGGTCAACTCATTTGGACCTGTAAATGTACGTATTACACATAAGGATTGACAGTGTTTGACTTTTTAAGTGTACTAGATATACCTTGGCAAGTATATCAACATTTTGACTGATTTTGACCCTTGTAGTAAGAGGAGGGATAATGCCGTGTGTGAAACTGATGTTAGCAATCCATATGGGCGAGTGTAAAATTCAAATTCAAGTCGGCAGTAAAACAAATAATTTAAACCGCATTTAAATTATGGTGTCACCGCAATTAGTCTTACTTAAACCGTATTCCTCCCTGCTTCGCCCCGGGTTAATTTCATCCAAGGGGTTCCCGATGACGTGTGAATGCATCCTAGGGCAGGTCATTTATTTTCGACATTCTTAAGCGATCGTTTCCATCAGGGGCGTAGCGAAGGCATTTTCTTGGGGGTGTCGAAGCCAATTTGCCGTCTGAACAACTTATAACAAACAAACAACTCAGCAAATAGGTAAAACGTGTAGCTTTGCATGGTGGAGAGGATAAGTAAGACTAATTGCGGTGACACTCAGGAAATCCCCCCGCTCGCTACGACCCTGGTTTCCATGTTGCTGTTGTCCTCTTTCGGCTGCTCCCGTTAGGAGTCGCCACAGCGGATCATGATCCGCATATTTGATTTGACATAGGTTTTACGCCGGATGCCCTTCCTGACGCAACCCTCCCATTTATCCGGGCTTGGGACCGGCACTAAGCATGCACTGGCTTGTACATCCCCAGTGGCTGGGTTCAATTCGGCCCTCGCAGCAATTATGGTAAAGTGTCTTGCTCAAGGACACAAGCACCATGGTCGCGGCAAGGCTTCGAACCCACACACTCTGACGACTCAGCCATCCGCAGAACACAAATCCGATGCACTAAACCGCTCGACCATGGCACCCCACACCCTGGTTTCCATGTACAAAATCTTAAATATTATAATACAGAAAACAACAGTTTGACTTGTAATTTTTGTATTATTTATACATATTTCTTGATTCTTATAAAATATAGATGCATTTACTGAAATTTTAACAAAAATATTTACACTATGAATAAATTTACCCTGAAAATGCCCTGAAATTCCATTTTACCGTGAAATAAATAGTTCAAAGCAATTTCACGACGACAAAAACATCGTGAAAATGCCATGAAATACTCTTGGGATTCCTTCGCCGTGAAAACGCTGCGAAAATGCCATGAACTTCTCGTGGCAGTTTTGGGACAGCTCATTAATTCTCGAGAGCGCCATGAATTTGCCGTGAAATCACCGTGGACATTATTGCCAATATCTGAGAGGAAGGGACACTGTGAAATTGCTGTGAAATTACGGTCAACTGTTATTTCAAGGCAAAACTGATTTTCAGGGTATATTCAGGGTGAAGTTGTCCATAGTGTTACTGGCTTAAAATTACGAAAGAATTTGAAATAATTATCTTAAAACAGGGTACTCCCAATAATTTCTTGATTTGTATGTTCCATCATCGAGATTACCTTAAAGGGACAGTATCGTCACGATCAAAGCTGACTTTCAACAGGGCATGGAATCGGTCTCTTAACGTTAGTTTAAAGATAAACACAGTGACTGAAAATTACTGGCTCGTTTAACGTTATGCATCATCAGCAACGGTAATATGACCTTATCATCTGGGGGTATTATGGCTGTGAGTTAATCTAAAAACTTGCACTCTGACTCCATGCCCTGATGAACGTGATGATACTCTTCAGAACTATGGTATACATTTCTTCGAACTGAAATATTTATCATGGACAACATATCTCCTATTGTCCGCACGTAAATGAAATCACAATGTGTGTTGTGAGTAACCCTCCTGCCTTCGTTTTCACGGAAATATAATTTTGCATAATATATTGGCAACAAATATGACTAATATTGTAGTTTTGAACAAATAGGGAGTTTCTGATTAAACTTGTCCAAAAAAATATTAAAGTTCATGGATAATGAAATATACATTGCAATTGTTCGATGTTTTACAGTATTGTCACTAAAGTGTAACAGTAACGACATTTTGCTTTATTGTGAAGTGATACTATTTTGTCCACATTATTGTCAAATACAGGAAACATGAATACTTGATTAAACCGGCAATATATGTTATGTAAGGTAAGGTGATTTGTTTTGTTTGAATAAAATAATGACAGACAACTCAAGCAAAAGAATGATGTTATTGTCTTTGTTCATGCATATTTTAGTAAAATGCTATTTGCAAAATAGCAGTTATTGGCCGTACGTTCTAGCAGGTTCTTTCTCAAAGACAAAATAAACAAGATACATACATACATGAACACAAGACTAACTTCTGCTCACTCTTGTGTTCATGTATGTATGTATTTATGTATGTGTGAATCTCGTTCATTTTGCCTTTAAAAAAGAACCTGTTTGAAACATAAGGCCAGTAAGTACTATTTTGCATTTATACTACATGTCCTTTACGTTGGTAAGCAGTTTGCTAATTCTCCATTTAAAATATTAATATAAAGTGAAACACTCACAAAACTCATCCATCTAAGAGAGGAGGGGCAAAGTTGTGTTACAGCCTAGCCTCCTAATCTGTCTTTTGTGAGTCCTAATCCTGTAACAATACAGTACCTGCCAATCAATATAACCTGGGCTTCTGGAGGGCCTAGCCCAGTCAAGTAGATCTCGTTATAATGGCTGCAATTGTGAACAAAAGACTGCTGAGTTGTCAGTCAAGTCTGTGTTAACAATTAGAGCTATTTGAGATCTATTCATTAGTAAAGGGTCGTTCGCGCTCAGCTTGGGGATTATTTAGGCCTGGGCAAAACCTGGGCCTGGCCGGGCTTCTCAAAGGCTTGGCTGTACCATGACTTTGGCCCTCCTCCCTTAGTGTGTATCGTGTGTATAATGTGCCTTGGCCTACACATAGTTATGAGGATAATATTTCCCCTTTTAGAGGAGATTTAAAAAATCATTAAAACAAATTATAATAAAACAAATCATAATAAAATTTAAATAAATAGAGAATTAGGTGATTGCTGCATTGGCTGCCAATATCATATTGTATTATTTATAAAATATTGCTTATCGTTTTCAAATCTTTGAATGATTGTGCACCATTATATATATCTGACTTGTTGAAATGTTATGCCCCCTCTCGTAAGTTACGTTCCAGTGCAAAATGTCTGCTGGCTGAACAAAAGTCTAAACATTCTTGGGGTGACAGATCTTTTGAAGTTGTGGCTCCACGCATTTGGAATGATTTACCTCTGTACATTCGTGAATCTCAAACTGTTTACTCCTTCAAGAAAAACTTAAAAACTCATCTTATGTGTATTGCCTATAAGGACTACTAACATTAATTTATGCATTTTTTAAAATCTTTTGTTTAGTATTATATTGCATTTGCTATTGTATTGTTATGCTATTGTATGATTTCTTGTTTACTGTAAAGCGCCTTGAGCACTTCTTGGTGGATATGTGCGCATTATAAATTTCTGTATTATTATTATTATTATTATTATTATTATTATTATTATTATTATTATTATTATTATTATTATTATTATTATTATTATTATTATTATTATTATTATTATTATTATTATTATTATTATTATTATTATTATTATTATTATTATTATTATTATTATTATTATTATTATTATTATTATTATTATTATTATTGCAAACTGCTTACCAACCCAAAGGACCTGTAGTATGAATAGAAAATAGTACTGATTGTCCTTACGTTTCGAACCTACCAGGTCCTTTCTCAAAGGCTCTTTTGCCTTTGAGAAAGCACCTGCTAGGTTCGAAACTTAAGGCCGATAACTACGTTTTTGAAAAATTTAAATAAAATACAAAATTGGCCGTGGAAATCTGAAAAAAATACGTCCTATCAAGATGGTCCAAAATATATGAAATGATATGATATTATACATTATTATGATCTGATGTTTCATGTTACAATTTCTCACATAATTCTGACAATAAAAGGCATAATTTAAACGATTTTGTACTATAATTTGAACCTATCAAAGAGTGCTGGGTATAATTTTAAAAGTTTTAAAGCGAGGCCGACAAATGAAAGCTTAGGTTCACCCCTTTCAGAAAAACACAGCCGTTTTGAATTCTAACGGCTGCCATGGACACTTTGCCTTCCTTCAAATGATCGATGACTATTTCAAATAGAAATGAACACGCTAATTTGCATAAGGTATCATATTTGGATAACATATAAACAGAGACCATAAACTTTTCATGATTGTGTTTTCATGATTTTTTTATGGATATTTTATTCAAACTAGGTAGGCTTGTGGCAGCACTGTTTCTCTATCAAAAAAGGGCGTAATTACCAGTATGGGTGGAAGGAAAAAACACTTTTGAAGCTGATATCCATCCAAAAACAGATTAGTTATTTTGTGAGGCCTAAGAATGTGATTTTAGACGATACTTGCTGGTACCTGGAAGCAGAAGACATCCATCTTATCTTGATCTTGCAACTCCCACTTTACGTAAACATTCACCTGACCAAAAGCACAAGAAAGTATTTGACATCATCCCGTGCAACAGTCTGCTGTATCGTCCCTAATTTGCCATAGTGACCAAAAATCCCGAATTAAGTTGGCATAGTGACTAATGCGGTATTGGTCACTTTGCCAAATTACAAAAGCGCCTTGAGCATTACATCGTGATGGAGTTGGCGCTATAAAATCCACCATCATTATTATTATTATTATTCCTTGGCAATTTGGGGCTCTGATTGGGTATCCCTTATACTTTTTTTTAAAGGTTAACCTACATCTCACAATCATGTTTATTTTGCTAACTACATTTGAAAATAATTATACCAACAAATAAATACAATTAGGGCTATAATTCGTCCCTAATTTTCCACAGTGACCAATCCCGAATTAAGTTGGCATAGTGACCAATGCGGTATTGGTCACTTTGCCAAATTACAAAAATAGCCAGTTAGAGCATTCGTCATTTGAATGCATCTCCAAAACTACAAGGAATACATGCATGTGGATTAAATACAATGATAGGTCTCTTCCTGAATGTACTAATGGGCGGGAAAACTTAAAATTGAAAAAAATCGGATTGGTCACTATGGCAAATTAGGGACGGTATTACCGACAATTTTATGACATTTTTTTTCCATCGGAAAAATCAAAACTTTCCAATGTAATTCTGTTCACAAAATAATAATCAGAAACTTGGTTTAACAGTAACTAAACGTTCCAATAAAAATTAAATGGGCAATTGCCGTCAAAATAACGAAACACACGATCAGTACATTTTTTAAGCCACTGTACTGTTAGTAATTTCAAGCAACAGAAATTATCATATTTACATTAAAAACAACTTTGTGTAAGGTTGATAATGTATGAAACTTCTCTTGAAATATTTCGGTCTTATTTTGAATAAAATTAGTGTAATTAATTCAATAATTTTCGCCTCCCTGCTGACAGGGAGAAAACCTAAAAACTAAAAAAAAATAACGAATAATTTGTTGGGTTTCCAGCTGTCAGCCTACTCTTTGTTTATCATCTCATGTCCTAGGATTCTAGCCGGCCAACCGTCATCGGGCAAGCTAGGTGGTCGAGAGGTTATGATGTCTGCACTAGTGAGCAGGAGGTCGTGGGTTCGAATCCCGCTCGAGTCGCCTGTGTAGTTTTTTTCACAGACACTTGGAAAGCACTGAGTATACAGTGCTACACACACGTCGGTGTAGGGCAAAATTAAATCAATTATCTCATGTCCGGTATGAGTTTGTGTCATTCCAATAGGGAACGCATTTTATGCTTCGTACATTGACACAATTAAAAGTTATACGTTCATGAATGCTCTTTGTTAAAATTAAAATTATTGTAAGGTATCTATTGTAATGTATTTATTGTCGTCAGCATGAACAATTTTTGTATCAATCAATAAAAAAAAATCATTCCTTTTTACATTTCCTTTGTGTGTATTTTGTTTGGGAGTAGTAAAATGGATGCATCGCAGCTTCACTAATTTAGCAATCTCCAACGGGCTGACCAAAATAATGTCGATGGGGTGGGGGGGGGGGTGTCCTACCTGAGGGTATACTTTCTCCACCATCAGTTTTCCTAGGTAGACATATTTCCCGCCAGGTTTCAATGGGCAGTGAATACCAGTTGTTGCGCATGCGTCTGTGTATGGTGTCGGAAAAGGCACGGACACACCTCCAATGATACCATGGACTACTGTGGTTGCCTTGGTGACAGTCTTTGAGCCTGTGAAATAGAAACATTTTTTCAGAATGTTTAATTTTTCATATTCTGTATGCATATTATTAAAAAAAATTAGGTTATCTCGAAAAACATAAATGATTAGTTGTACATAAAACTTACTGTAAGTATAAAACTATTTTACATTTGTTATGCTATTTGTCTCTTTTGTTTTACTCCCCCTGTCTGACTCAATAATCTCATAATCTGTTCTTCCAGCCAAAAAACACCTGATACCTCTAAACCCTCTTTTGTCCGATCCTAGGACCAGTTTGTACTTTCTTCTTTTGTGTTCATTCCACACCTGACGAACTTCTGCTCACTCTTGTGTTCATGTATGAATGTATGCTTGTATTCCGTCTCATTTTGTCTTTGAGAAAGAAGCTGCTAGGTTCAAAATGTAAGACCAGTACCCATTATTTTGCATAAAACTGACTTCGTATAAATTAATGATAGTATATCCAACAGCCACTCAAATACACTCACTGGCCAAAAGTATTGCAACATGCTCAAAACTGAGCACTTTACAGTAACAGGTGAAATGATCATTTAATCTGATTTCATCGATCGTGTATTACATAATTTCTGAGCAAGAACAGTAAAAAAGAACATTGACTTCAAAACACAGGCACTTTCAAGAAGTCTTAAGTAGTGTAAATAAAATAAAATAAATTATTGTAACACAGTTCTCCAAACTGAACTTTGGTGTGTGTTGCAATACTTATGGCCAGTGAGTGTATGTCTGTCTCAAGTAGTTGAGTGTATGGATCGCGATGTGTATTCTGCAAGATTGGAATTTAATGCTGTCTCCCATATCAGCAAGAGAATCGGATTGAGAACGTGAATAACGTTAATTAAAGGTTCTCAATCTATGTAAATTACACAGTGGCTTATTCTTGACTTGGAGCCCCAAGTTGAAATACGCATGCGCGTGCCTTCAATGCGATGACGCATCTACTTATGGACGCATGAATCTTACAAGAAGTCTTGCCAACATTTATAGACCGTTGTCATGGTGCCATCTTGTTTTTCTTTCATTTCTTCCATTCAAATCGTCACCGTTTTCACGAAGGGCCAATTAGGGACAAATCCTATTTTTTTTCCCTGTTTGACCTTTTTTCCCGACATTCTGAATTAGGCCTACTTAATTGAAATCTACAATCCCACAAAGGGTCTAAAACTCATTAGTTTTGTAATTAGACGAATTGTGCAAGGGTAAAACGGGTGCTAACGAGCAATTTGCGTTTTCACGAAGGGACAATTGGGCCACACAGCATCGAGCTTTAAGTTAGTAATACCTATATTTTAAACATACCATGTCACATTCAAGACGCAAAATAAATCTTGTACCCTATGTGAAAGAAACAGATTTCAAACTTTCCAAATATTTCAACTTTTCAACAACAGGATTAATCACAACGTAATTAATAATTTAAATTAAGACAACAATCCCTTCAAGAAAACGCTCAAATCAATACAATTTTCTCAACTGTCCCTTCGTGATAAAGCTTTGACGATTGTCCCTTCGTGAAAACGCAAAAACTACTTAGTCCCCAATTTTCCCTCATAGCGTGCGTGCAAATCCAGAATTATACGGGTACAAGCTTCACACTGGCTCACGACATGTCGATAATTCCGCATGGTTTGTACATGAGCTGTGAGGACAAAACCTCGCGCGAGACGTTTTTTCCGTTTTCAAGAAGAGTCAATTGTGAGCTATTTATATGTCTGTAGTGGCGCGCGCTGCTTTCCGTATTCACGAAGGGACAATTGAGAGCAAAATAAGACATTTCTAGCGTTTTCACGAAAGGACAATTGTATTGGGGCATTCTCCTGAGGACGATCAGAGCATACTGATCGAAACGTCGAGTTGTACCTCCAGTTCTTTTCAGAACTAATTACTACTCAATTGAGATTCCACATGGTGTCACCGCAATTAGTCTTACTTGACAATTGTATTAATAAATCAGTTACGCCGTGAATAATCATCGGGTTGTTGAATAACTTGTACATTTGAGAAGTTTGAAGTCTACTTTCAAACAGTGCACATAATTTGGCAATATTCTCCGTTAATGATGGTAAAACTACAATTTCAAAAATTGAGCAACTTAAAACTTGATTATCTCGAAACGTGTTTTTTTGTGCTGCGTGGCCCAATTGGCCCTTCGTGAAAACGGTGACGAAACCAATGCAACCAAACCGAGACTGGAAAAATAGTCTGGCACCTTTTTATGAAATGAGAATTAGAACTGTCATTGTCACTGTGTATACAGGGAATCAGACAAAGATGGCCGTAGTGATAAAGGTTTATTACCAACAGATGGTACCATGTATCATCACAATCACTTCTTGGGGGTAAAAGGATGTTTGTGACGACACAGTACATTTATGGCCATTGTACTCACCACCCATTGTAAATGTAACAGTAACGGTGACATTGGTTCCTCTCTTGAACTGGCAAGGTAGTGTTGGACACGGTACTACATCAACCTCGTTGATTGTAGCACTCTGGGTCACGTTACCTGTATCCAATCAATGAAATGGATAATTTATGACAGGTGAACAGGTAAATGTGACTGGCTCTGGCAAAACCCTAAACGTTGACCCAATTTTCAAAAGTGACCTCCCAAATATTTATCGTGAAAATTAACAATTAACAATGTTCCCAACAACGTTTCAGGATTTTTCTTTTTCCATCAAAATCTAAAGAAAATGTTCTATATGGCGACATGAAAACTGGTCCCTCAAACTGGTCTCTGGGGTCAGTTTTTGACCTTTTCATGGCTGTTACGCATTATGGTAAATGCCGATAAGTTTTGGGTTTTGCCAGAGCGGGTCACAAATAGTAAACGTGGACTACAATTATTGATGTGACGTCATCGACAGAATGATCAGTGAATTGTAACGGACGGAAATACAAACAGGGGCATGACCGAATTCTGTCAATGAGTTGAAACAAAATCCTTAGGGGAAGTTTGATGGTACTGGAATCAGTGGCGTAGCTGGCTATGTTCGCCAGGGGGGGGGGGGGGCGAATCGGATCCCAGGGGGCCCACCAATCAATGACACCGACTTTAGGTAATATCGAAGCATATCATATTCTTCAAAGTATCAACAATGTCAATGATATGATCAATCGAGTTCCATTCTGCGCTTTTTAATTTTGGAAAACTTATCAATCACTATGCCAAAGTCTACGTTTTCTGCTATTTCTCGTTCTATACACATCATAGCCAAACAATTCAACCGCTCCTCAGACATGGTGCTCCTGAGAAAATGTTTACCCTTTTGCCCTCATGTAAAAGCGGCCCTGTATACAGGGCCGGATTTATAAGGGGGCAAAGGGGGCAATTGCCCCGGGCCCCCCTGCCAGAGGGCCCCCAGACTAAGGACTTCCTTTATATACAAAAATGTGATAATTATAAAATTAGTTTTATATTTTTTTCGAAGAAATGCGGTTTATCATTCATTTTAGTTCATTTTTTATTTGTCATGTAATTTAATTTCTATGTCGAGGGGCCCCCGAACCTGAAGTGCCCCGGGCCCCTCAAGGTCTAAATCCGGCCCTGCCTGTATAGTCCTGCCTGCTGGTGGGCCCGTCAGTCAGTCCCATAAGCATGTGAAAAAATTCGCATGTGTTAGGGGGGGCCCACTTATTCTGGAACTGGAGCCAGGGGGGCGGCCGCCCCCCCTGCCCCCCCGCTAGCTACGCCACTGACTGGAATAATTTTTTTTTCTAGAAAAAAAAGCTTTTTATGTTGGGGTGCAGCGGCGTAGCCACCGGGGCCTGTGGGGAACGTGCCCCCCCCCCACAAATTTCCAGTGCCCCCCCCAGGTTACCCCCACGAAAAATCCCGATAGTGCCCCCAAAAAAGAAAAGAAAAAGAAAAGGGAAAAAAACCATACCCTTGGGCACCCCCACTGAAAAGCAATGCCCCCTTGTGCCCCCACTTAAAAGTCCTGGCTCCGCCTGTTTGAGGTGATGTAGGATCCTACCAGTTGGACTGGTCTGTACCTTGTTACACACGACTCCTTAACTTATAACATTGACATAAAATCATACTTACTGCATGGTATGTATTTAATCTTTTGTGCACTAGCCAAATGAAGACACAGTACTGCGGAAGCGATGATGATTCTTAGAAGTGTAGACGACGCCATTTTCTGATTTATTTGTGTCCTTTTCAGAGAGTTTCAGTTCAGCTTGAGCAGAGGAAATCACGCAGTGAAAAACGGTAAAAGAGATAAACAGATCACGAGAACACATATTCACTTGACAAACAACAATACACCGATAACTCAAAGGTCATAGTCCGTGCTGGAAGCTGTGTAGCTATGGTCCATTATCATAGTTTGAAGTGTCTACTAAACACAAGATAATCGTTAATGGTTAGTTAGAGGATACCGTGATTGTGTTTACCGTGATTGGCTAATAATAGATACAATCACGGTTAGTTCTGTGGTGTACAAAGATATAGTACTGTGGCAACACGACCCCTGGACAAACTCCGATAAAGACTAAGTTATCGTAGAAACAAACATAAAAGACAACTTTAAAATACACGTGTTTATCAAGCTTGCAGGAGATAAACTGGCGTCGATAAATGTGCGCGTATTTTACGCACAGCGTGCACGAGGCCGCTCAGCAAATGTGATTGGTTGATATCTTTAATTGACATCTGCCGAACGGCCAATTGCACGCCCAGTTTGCATTGATCCCCGCTAGGTTGCGCAATAATTAGTTCCTGTGTCCATACCTGAGCGCTCTATTTGTACGAAGCATGGTATTGTTTAGTCTTAGTTCAAGACTGCTGTTTGTACGTTTTTTGATACACGACTCGTCGCCGCACGCCGCACGATGGCGCTACACGAACCGCTACAATCACGAACCGCTACAATCGAATCACGAACCGCTATCACACACGAACTGCTATCAAACACAGTCTTGGGAATTTCGTAGAATCCCCCCCCCCCGAAAACGGTGGAAACCACTACGCATGCGTCAATTTGATATACATGTTGGAGCCCACGCGCACAACAACAGACTGCCGTGAACATGTCGATCAGTGAACACGGCAGTCCGTAGTTGTTTATGCGTGTGCTCACCAAAAATGTGGGCCGCGCTAGCATTTCAGTAGTCGTTTCCCCCGTTTTCGGGGGAGATTTTACGAAATTCCCAAGACTGTGTTTGACAGCAGTTCGTGTGTGTGGTAGCGGTTGGTGATTGTAGCGTTCGTGTAGCGCCGTGGATCGTGTATCCTAAACATACAAACACAGTTTTGAACCAAGACTAGATTCGTTGTAGTCTGGCGATCTGATAAGTAGTTAATACTGGAGAGGACGAGAGACTGACTGGCAGTGCGACATTATAGGTGTGGTCAGATATTTCCTTATTCCCACAGGGAAAATACAATTCACTGAAATATATTTTGGTCAGGGAGGGGTGGATCCAAAATATATGAAAGTGAGGTCTTGGTAGATTTGAGTAAATAAATATTACTTGCTTTGTACAAAATGTCTTAATAATTGTCTCTCAAGAAAGCTCACAAAGGGTAAACCAGAGATGATGCGGATGGGGTCAGGACTCATGTTTCCGTTTCCGGATACGCACCTGAATGTTGAGTTTTTTGTTTAATTCACGTCATCATCAAATTAAAAGCGGCCAACAAATCTAATTATGAAATTAAATCAATTCGTCTATGCCACACTGCTGCAATGCAGATTTTTTTGTTCATGACTCCAAAAACACGAAAAAGCATATAGCGCCCTCTGTTGGTAACGTAAACAATAACAAATCGTGAAGTGATCTGCGTCGTCAGGCCTAAGGAACGAGAGTAGTTGTATTTTGAACGACGGTTATTCCCCTCAAAAACGCAACTTAGGCGGCATACCACAGGCAGAAGCCACACCTTGACCAACAATCAACCGTTATTTTCTGCTTTTTCGTTCAGTTATCAAGGTAAAGTATCCTTTCGTTTTCTTTCAGATGTGCCGATAGCAAACAATTCAATGCGTACATTTTAGTAAACATGGATGTTGTCATCACAAACGCCTTTTCGTTCAAAATCACACAGCAGAATCGAAATGATCTGTGTATGTTAGGAAGCCAATGTGATGTTGCATGTAAGAAGTTCAAAATGGCGGTCGCTGGAACACAAACAGCTGCCAATGATGGTTTGTTCATGTTTCAGTTTGTGTTTAGTTTACGGAACCTAGTCGACATTTACACATTTGAAAGCTAAGAAAATGCCACGTACATTTGTGCTGACATCATGTGAAAGGGTACAAGAGTATTGTATTTTAATTTGGTTGTGTGACCTAATATTTACATGTATTACTCGTCACGGTTCAATAGTTTATAGGCCTACCTGAAGAGGGTTAGCATTGTGTTAATTCATGGGTGAATATAGAGAGATCGCTTGAATGCGTGCATAGAAAGACATATCTAGATGTTGTACACGGCTGAAATTGCCAGTATATTATACAGTGAACGATTTCCCCTGTATCGCATCGCAAAATGCGACGTAATTTGGAGAAATCTGCGATGGAATTTCAAACAATGCATCGCAGATTTTGCGATACAAATTTCAACAGATTTATAAACATCATATTCACAAACCTTTCCCGAAATAACGTTTACATGTATATTTCCGATCAAGGGATCCGTCCCGACTGGGTTTGTTTCCGTGTGTCCAAACCATGCCGGGAGGTACCGGTACGTCCATGCGGACATACGTGGTCAACGATGACTTCACGACACGTGCACTTGTTTTACCTATGTGATTCCGTACATGCAACTTTATTTCCCAGCAATCCGTAAAGGTTTTATCCGCAATGCCTAAAATTATATGTGCATGCAACAACCGCCAATTATTTTTTAGCTTCGCATGTGTTTATTTTTTCTTCTCCTGAGTTTGGGGGTTGGAACATTGAGCAATTGAGCCACCCCCTATACACAATAGTATCGTGTTCAGTTCACATGTGCGCTTTCATACGATCACTACGGCCGTATTCAACAAAGGAACTCTATAGAAACGCTACTAACTTCGTTTTATAATAAAAGTTTTTGAAAATTAACAAAATGAGCATTCATTTATACATGTAGTGGTGAGATTTAGAATAATTTCGGCACACAATATGATCGCGCTTTCAATCACTCATTTTCCTGACGAATTTTTAATAAAGTACCGTTACACTCGGCGAAATTCACTTTGAAAAGCACCCGAACATGTCGCAGTCGGTAATTTGTTTTCGTGATATTGCCTCTGTTTTAGCGATCGATATAATAATGTAAACAAAAAAGAAAATTGACGGAGGACTAACTTTCATGAATGACTGCAATTTGGCGACAATAGTTACAAGTGAGTTTTTTTTACCACCTGTGGCTCAATTTCCGGACACTAAAAATTATTATTTCTGTTAAAATTTGGACATACATATTATGAACCAAACGACAGTAAAGCCTTAAAAAAAAACCACCTTTACCCTATGCACACTACATACTGTAATTTTAAGCATTTTTAAATTTGCTACACATTGAAGGGATATACATTGAAGGGAAGGTACAGCATTGGTAATGCCGGCAAAACTGCTTCTATGAGTATGCTTACTCTCTTTGAATCAAGATATACATTGAAGGGAAGGTACAACATTGGTAATGTTGGCCAAACTGCTTCTATGAGTATGCTTACTCTCTTTGAATCAAGATATACATTGCATGGAAGGTACAGCATTGGTAATGTTGGCCAAACTGCTTCTATGAGTATGCTTACTCTCTTTGAATCAAGATATACATTGCAGGAAGGTACAGCATTGGTAATGTTGGCCAAACTGCTTCTATGAGTATGCTTACTCTCTTTGAATCAAGATATACATTGAAGGGAAGGTACAGCATTGGTAATGCCGGCAAAACTGCTTCTATGAGTATGCTTACTCTCTTTGAATCAAGATATACATTGAAGGGAAGGTACAACATTGGTAATGTCGACAAAACTGCTTCTATGAGTATGCTTACTCTCTTTGAATCAAGATATACATTGAAGGGAAGGTACAGCATTGGTAATGCCGGCAAAACTGCTTCTATGAGTATGCTTACTCTCTTTGAATCAAGATATACATTGCAGGGAAGGTACAGCATTGGTAATGCCGGCAAAACTGCTTCTATGAGTATGCTTACTCTCTTTGAATCAAGATATACATTGCAGGGAAGGTACAGCATTGGTAATGTTGGCCAAACTGCTTCTATGAGTATGCTTACTCTCTTTGAATCAAGATATACATTGAAGGGAAGGTACAGCATTGGTAATGCCGGCAAAACTGCTTCTATGAGTATGCTTACTCTCTTTGAATCAAGATATACATTGCAGGGAAGGTACAGCATTGGTAATGTTGGCCAAACTGCTTCTATGAGTATGCTTACTCTCTTTGAATCAAGATATACATTGAAGGGAAGGTACAACATTGGTAATGATGGCCAAACTGCTTCTATGAGTATGCTTACTCTCTTTGAATCAAGATATACATTGAAGGGAAGGTACAACATTGGTAATGTTGGCAAAACTGCTTTTGTATACGAATATGCTTATTCTCTTTGAATTTAATACATTGAACAATCAACCTTTCAGCTTTTATGTGTCATTCACGGGAAAATAGTGAAAATGTATTCAGATTTGTGTACATTTTTTCTGAATTAAGGAAAGAATATTGGCCTACTCTTTCCTAAGACTTTTTTTCTCTTTACAATAACAGCAGCTTATACAAAATTATACAGGGTGTCCCCATAAAAAGTATACCGAGATCAAAATTACTGTAATGGCAAAACTACTTTATATATGGGAAAGAGAAATATATCTCTAGAAAGGGTAGAATGTCCTCTTTGCAATGGTATACAGCTTGTGATGTTATTGACACAGGTGAGTGAACAAATTAGACAGATGTTAAGGGTACTGAAAGCAGGACTGTGACAAGTTTGCATATTTGAACAACAAATCTCAACCATGCAAGTGTGCAGAATACCAAATGCCTTTGTTTTTTCAACACATTCTTGAAAACAAGGAATGTACCTAAAACAATGTAATCTGCTTTGTTTTTGCTACTTACCTCAAAAGTTTAATGTGCAGGTTTTTTAAAATGCTTTTTGGACCTTTGTTATTCAAATATGCAAACTTGTCACAGTCCTGCTTTCAGTACCCTTAACATCTGTCTAATTTGTTCACTCATCTGTGTCAATAACATCACAAGCTGTATACCATTGCAAAGAGGACATTCTGCCCTTTCTAGAGATATATTTCTCTTTCCCATATATAAAGTAGTTTTGCCATTACAGTAATTTTTATCTCGGTATACTTTTTATGGGGACACCCTGTATTTCTAGAGAAGATTAATGCCGTATACATATTGTTCACCAAATTAAGCTTGGGCGGTATCGATTTATTTCAATCCACGATATATCGGCAAACATATTTCGCGATTTTTAATAGTATCGTGATTATTATTATTGTTTTCATTCATGCATGATTGCTTTAGAGCCGATAACCATAGGTATATATACCCCTCTACAAGCATCACAATAAATCGCAAATTCGTTTGCAGAGCGTGTATGTATATTTATGTATATTCAAAGATGATGTATATTTGTAATTGCATTGTAGGTACATGTATCTCAGTACATAATTTTCCCTGTGCTATCAAGTATCATTGTATATTGTTTGTATTCATGTTTTTTCTTTGTTTCCGCGCCTTGAGCGCCCAGCAGGGTGGATATGTGCGCGCTACAAATCTTTATTATTATTATTATTATTATTATTATTATTATTATTATTATTATTATTATTATTATTATTATTATTATTATTATTATTATTATTATTATTATTATTATTATTATTATTATTATTATTATTATTATTATTATTATTATTATTATTATTATTATTATTATTATTATTATTATTATTATTATTATTATTATTATTATTATTATTATTATTATTATTATTATTATTATTATTATTATTATTATTATTATTATTATTATTATTATTATTATTATTATTATTATTATTATTATTATTATTATTATTATTATTATTATGTATTTCTGAAGTAGTTCGCTTTTGTTGGTCACTTCTGAAAGCTGAAAAGACTGTGCTAATTTTGTCCTGACTTGACTCACAATGGCGATTTTTTTTAAATCGCGATTTACCGATATCTCGATGACTTGAAAAAGGTTCTCGATATCGTAATCGTAAAAAAAAAAGGAATCGCGGTATTTGATATTATCGTGTTATAAACCTCCCAACTAAAATATTTGCATTTAAAGTATATACCATAACATACATTTAAAAATAAAATTTTTACATGAAAGTTAGTAGGGCTGTGCTGGGTATCCGGATACTCGGATACCCGACCGAAAATGTCACTCCCAGTTCCATTTTTCAGTTCCAGTTACCCGTAAACGTTTTTATAAAATTCCGACAGAACATTTTAAGCCACACAAAATAACGGTCTCTGAACAAAATGAAGAAAACCTGGATGAATAATAATAATAATAATGTCGGGCATTTTAAAGCGCTTTTAAACAAGGTATCAGAGCGCTGTACATTATTACCCCTGCTCATCAGGCGCATAAATCATTCCAGAAACCATCTCAGCTCCCTGGGGAGTATACAGCTCAATTGCTGCCATATCGGCGCATATGGGCTAATCAAACACAACAACCAACTCTGCCCTCACAGGTACCCATTTACTCCTGGGTGGAGAGAAGCATTTATGGTAAAGTGTCTTGCTCAAGGACACAAGTACCACGGTCACGGTTGGGATTCGAACCCACATTCTGACGACTCAGCCATCAGAACACAAATCCGATGCACTAAACCGCTCGACCAAGGCTATAGAAGTAACAGTTGCTGACAACCATTCACAGACTTGCCGGCTTTTGTTAGGAACTTGTGTTCGTATTGGTTATTTTATACATTCAGGAGTATTTATGTGTTTACAAAATTGTTTACGGGTACCCAGGTATCTGAAGATTTCAAATTTCGGGTATCCGGTTCCCGAAATAACCGAAAACGCACAGCCCTAAAAGTTAGTACGGTATCTGAATGCATTTTCAATAATTTCTCGTTAACGAAACACCATAATAACCTGAATTTTTCACAGGTTGGTTGTTTAATATTTTTCTTGATTGAAACAGACTCAACAAGCAGGTTTGCTAACGATCACAGTGTACTGTGCGAAACATCGAGTTTCTCACCAACGGTTCTTTTTGAATTTTTTTTTTTATCGGAAAATAAAATACTTTGAAATGTAATTCTGTAGACAAAATAATAATCAGAAACTTGGTTTAACAGTAATAAAGTAAAGAAATTACTCTCTTAATGTAAAACAGTGAAAACCACTCTTTCAAAGAGCTATATGGCGGACAAGTCTTTTTGGAGTGGATAAAGAGTAAAATTAGTAGTGTATAAATTAAATTAAATTAAATTAAATTAAATTAAATTAAATTAAATTAAATTAAATTAAATTAAATTAAATTAAATTAAATTCAATTCAATTCATTTATTCGTCATGCCAGCATGAAAATCATTTCCTCAGTTTGCACATATAAAAAAATTAATACACACTATTATGTTAAAAATTTAAAAAATTGTAATTATTAAAAATTATTCCATATTATACATATTGTATTTGTTATATTACAAAATACAGCAAATAAAAATATAATGAAACTGGGAAGGGACAGGGAAAGGTAGGGAAGGAGGAAAGGGAAAGGGAAAGGAAAACAATACATGGGAACAAGGGAAGGCCAAGGGGGACATAATTGGGAAGGGGGGCTGGAAAGGTAGGAAAAGAAAACCTAAACCTCAAAAACAGTAAGCCTTAAAACAACAAAACCAAAAACAAGTCATCTAATAAAACTATTGTTAAAATAAGAAATTGCACTGGGTACGAAAGAGAGGCGATGACGATTTGTGTTGGATTTGAGTTGACGTAATCTGCCGGACTTATTAAAAAAAAACTAAGATGAAAACTAAAGAGTGAATTGGTAGCCTTTTACTGTAATTTTTACTCGAATCAGAGTGGGTTTCACTAAAAAAAAAAAGACTTGTCCGCCATATAGCTCTTTAAAAGAGTGGTTTTCACTCTTTTACATGATGAAAGTACACTATGGCGGGACCCACCATGAATTAATTTTGAGACATATTTATTGTAAAGCAACATCGTAAAAATGGTGTTCAGAATTTAAACACACGCAAAATAAACGCGTTTACGAATGTGTTTAAAATGCTAAACGGCCATCCTATGTACATGTCACAGTACTAGCATACGGATATCCGGATATCCGTATACCCGGCACAGCCTTGCTCCATTGTATGGTTTTCTGTTCCTTGGCTGTGTATTGTGTTTGACCTATAAAGTACGATCGTAAACACACCCTCTAAAATAAATAGTGAATGTGCATTGAGTTAATTTGTACTCATTCTATTAATTAAAATGTGGAATTATTCTTTCTTTACAAAATTCCAACTGGGCATTGTTTGTTGTCTTAAAAAATTCAGACAAAACCAATCAATGGAAAGTTTACAAACGTTGGTTTTATATAGTTATATTTAAAAAAAATTACCAATCCCCTACCTAACCTTTAAAATGTAATATAGTCTAGTACCGCATTAGCCTCAAGGCCAAAGCCATGAATGTATTCTATGATTCTGCCAGTAGGCCTGTAGACGTGTTAAAATTGACATTGCTGTTTACCTTTTGTGATCTGTGTGAGTGGCCCGCAGTAACGCACACTGCCGAACAAGAGCGTCAGACCAGGGTTAAAGGGACACGCCTTGTTTATACCCAGTCTTTAAAACTGCATCAGTTAACCCTAACCATCTGAAATCCTGCAAAATCCTCCAAGGGGCACTATTTTTGGGAAAAAAAATCAGCATTATTGGAAACTGGTACTTTCACCTCTTCAAATGGGACAACATTACTACCTGGCAAGAAGTACAGGCCATAAGTGCTGAATGTGAAAGATCAACAAAAATGCATGGTGCATTTTGAAGATAAGGGCATGTTTCCAAAAGTACACTGTTGGATTTTGGAGGATTCAGGAGGTTCCTAGCCAGAATACATAGGGGGTTAGGGTTAATGTTAAGGTATAGACGATGTGACCAATGACATCACATTGTTATCAAAAGAGCCCCAAAGGTTAAACTGCGCCAGTCTAAAAATGTACACTGGTCTATGACAAAAAAACCACATAAAATCTTATATTTTGAGATAACAGCTAGGGCCGTATCGAGCGGGGGTGGTGGTGGGGGGGGGGTGCGGTGACGGTGTGACACCCCCAATAATTTTTCTCAGTCGGCATTTAGAGCCTCAGTCGGCAAATGAAGCATCAAAGGTACAAGAACAAAGGTTGGTCCTGAATAAATTTTCAGTCGGCAAACCTTTTGAGCGATGGGTTTGCCGACTGCAAATGTATCGTGTTTCGAAGCGCTGAAGATTTGCCAAGTTGTTCGTTATCAGTTGTTTTTACATTGTTCTTACTCACTTTAAAAAGAGTCAGTTTATCGGGGAAAACTAAGCATTTTTTCTGGTCATATTAGTGTTGTGTCGGTAATTTGACCCACACAAAATGTTTGTCCCAACTCTGATAATCCTGACTACGCCACTGATGTCAGTCGCCAAATTGGCTTCCACAACCCCAAAGAAAATGCCTTCGCTACGCCCCTGATAACAGCAGGAAATTCGTTAAAAAAAAAAAAAAGGTTCTACAATACATCTCAAATCTTATTCATATGAAATTTAAAAAAAGTTCTGAATGTAAGTACAAAATTGTGAAAACTCTGCATACATGTAAATGCGCACACTTTACACTGGTGTAAACAATGGTCTGTAGGATTGGCGATTCCAAAATAACAATGTTATATGGAGTTCCTAATGTTATATGGAGTGTCGTGGCCGAGCGGTCTAGCTTACCGGACTCAAGTTCTGGTGTTAGCAGCAGAATGTGGGTTCGAATCCCTGCCGTGACACTTGTGTCCTTGAGCAAGACACTTAACCATAATTGCTTCTCTCCACCCAGGGGTTAAATGGGTACCTGTGAGGGCAGAGTTGGTTGATTAGCCCTATATGCGCTGTAATGGCAGCAATTGAGCTGTATACTCCCCAGGGAGCTGAGATGGTTTCAGGAATGATTTATGAGCCTTATGAGCAGGGGTAATAATATAATGCGCCTTGAGCACCACTTAGTTGGTGGATACGTGCGCTATATAAGTCCACACATTATTATTATTATTAATGTTGTATCAAAATCATCGCTAGAAATTAAGGCTATGCCGGGTATCCGGATACCCGGACACCCGACCGAAAAATGATGTCATTCCCCAGTTCCATTTTTCGGTTCCAATTACCCGTAAACGACTTTTGAAAATTCCGACTGAACATGTTAAGCCGCACAAAATAACGGTCTCTGATTTTTTGCTAAGAAAATGAAGAAAACTTGGATGAAGGCTATAGAAGTAACAGTTGCTGACAACCTTTCACAGACTTGCCAGCTTTTGTTAGGAACTTGTGTTCGTATTATTTGGTTATTTTATACATTTGGGAGTATTTATGTGTTTTTACAAAATTGTTTTCGGGTAACCGGGTATCCGAAGATTTCAAATTTCGGGTATCCGGTTCCTGAAATAACCGAAAACGCACAGCCCTACTAGAAATATGTTTGTCTGAAATGCTGTCGTTTTTATAAAATCACGTAAGAATAAAAATAGAAATTTGAATGCATTTCCACTGTTCATTAAACTACACGACATTAATTATTACATTCCCTTTAAAAATGACAGCATTTTTGACAAAACTATTTTTGAGTGAAGATTGTTTCTATAATCAGCTAATTGTAAGCAACAGTTTTACAATTTTACCATGTTTTATTGTTGGTTAACAATCATTTACCTTAAGTAAGACTAATTACGGTGACACCATGTGAAAATCTCTATTGAGTAGTAATTAGTTCTGAAAAGAACTGGAGGTTACAACTCGACGTTTCGATCAGTATGCTCTGATCGAGAATGAGGACGAACAGAGGACGATCATAGCATACTGATCGAAACGTCGAGTTGTAACCTCCAGCTCTTTTCAGAACTAATTACTACTTAATAGACACTATGAATAAATTTACCCAGAAATTGCCCTGAAAATCCATTTTACCGTGAAATAAATAGTTCAAAGCAATTTCATGACGACACAACATCGTGATAATGCCATGAAATACTCTTGGGATTCCGTCGCCGTGAAAACGCTGTGAAAATGCCATGAACTTTTCGTGGCAGTTTTGGGGCAGCTCATTAATTCTCGAGAGCTCCATGAATTTGCCGTGAAATCACCGTGGACATTATTGCCAATATCTGAGAGGAAGAGACACTGTGCAATTGCTGTGAAATTACGGTCAACTGTTCTTTCAAGGCAAAACTGATTTTCAGGGTATTTTCAGGGTGAAGTTGTTCATAGTGAGAGATTTTCACATGGTGTCACTAATATTAGTCTTACTCACCATGCAAAGCTACAAGTTTTACCGATCCTTTACCTTACTTTTAATGTGATGACCTTTTTACCTTTTTGCAGTCCAAACAAACAACTGCATGTGCATTTGTACAAATATCAAGTTGTAAAACAGTGCAAAAAACAAACAATGCGTGTTTGAATGCACGCTTCTCAGTGTACAGACATTGGTAAATTCAGCAAACCCACTTATTATGATTATTCCTAGTTTTCTTTGATTAAAAGGGACATGTGTCGTCACGATCATAGGAGGCTTTTGACAGGGCATTGAATCTGTGTCCTAGAAAACATGGCGCGATGAGTTTATATAACCGTGGTTGATTCCCAAATAATGAGGAAGTGGCTGAATAATAGTGATATTTATTATCCCTAACCCCCAAGGTATTCTGGCTAGGAACCTTCCTGAATCCTCCAAAATCCATCAGTGCACTTTCGGAAACATGCCCTTGTCTTCAAAATGCACCATGCATTTTCGTTGGTCTTTCATATTCAGCACTTATGACCTGTACTTCTTGCCAGGTAGTAATTTTGCCCCATTTGAAGAGGTGAAAGTACCAGTTTCCAACAGTGCTGAATTATCCCCAAAAAGTGCCCCTTGGAGGATTTTGCAGGATATGGAGTGGTTAGGGTTAACCCATGATAAAGGAAAGGTACAACATTGGTAACCACCAGATTAGTAAATTAACAAATTATAAGTAAGACTAATTGCGGTGACACCATGTGGAATCTCAATTGAGTAGTAATTAGTTCTTTTCACCAGTTCTTTTCAGAACTAATTACTACTCAATAGAGATTCCACCGCAATGTGTCACCGCAATGTGTCACCGCAATTAGTCTTACTTATCATCCTCACTATGCAAAGCTACAAGTTTGACCTAACCAATTATAATCATTAATATATTCTGTGGAAGTAAACTGGTCCCCTGTCTTTATCCTATCAACATTAAAGACAGGCTCCGGCTGTACCATTCAAGGGATTTCATTGGATACGTTGTACTGAAGATGTGACGTCACGCTTCTAGGCTCGCGCGTTAGCTACCAACCAAGGTCAAAGTTGAATCTCGGGGAAAACATGGCGGCCGCGGCAAGTATCTGGCGTATTTCACGAGCCTCAAAGCGTAACGTCAGATCTTCAGGCTGCTATGGAAGCTACATCATTGGTATTTTTAAGAATGTCAATAATAAATAAATTATTAACTAAAGACTTACTTGATGTTTAAGTACACTCTAATAAACGAAGTGCTGAATACAGCACCTCGAGAGCAGTCACTATACAAGCTCCTAAAAAGTGGTAAAATTAGCACTCGAGGTGCTATATTCAGCACTTCGTTATTTAGAGTGTATGTACATAAATCATCCTAGTAAATAAATGTTAATTTAATAATTTGGTGTAATTACCAATTGCGGTGACACCATGTGGAATCTCAAAATTGAGATTCCACATGGTGTCACCGCAATTAGTCTTACTTATTATCCTCACTATGCAAAGCTACAAGTTTTACGTAATTACCAATGTTGTACCTTCCTTTTTTCATGGTATTATTTCTTGACATTTTGTCATATCTTCCTTTAAAAATACTTCCTGGTAAAATGTCTGTAAATGCATCCATAATTTATAATAATAAAGAGATATGCACTGTTTATAAGGTCAAACAGCAAAAAAGGCTCATGTTTATGGTCTCTGCGAGCGTCGCCTCAGACCTGCACGTCGGCATATTTAGTTTTCTTCTTTTTTTTGCTATAAAACGATGTCCAATTGCAGCCAAAATTGCTGGATCGTTTGGAATTCTGCCGTGCTGTTTTAAACGACTTTTTCACATAGTGGTATAAACGTTTGCCCGTTTTATGCGGCCTCTCTTAGCCACCATACTTGCTGTATGGGAAATTTTTACTGGTTCCAATAACCGCCTAAAACATTTTAGTTTCGGTGTGCAGTGACACAAACGAGATGTGTTAGGGAGGACATCGAATTCTAACACGAGGTAAACCTTGTGGGTCCTCGAGGTACCTCAAGGTAACTTGGGTTTCCAGAGTTTATGAATGGAAGAGCTGGAGCCATGAATAATCAATAATGGAAGAAGTCAAACTGCTGATTATGGGATTATGGGATTAAAGGCACAACCCTCCCAAAATCCAAACACAAATGACGGATTAGTAGGGGATTATCGTGAGATAAATCATGTCTGGATCTGCCAGCTCCACCACTGCACATGAAGATGCCCATAATGAAACCAAGAATGTGCAGTGACCCGTAGATAATGAGCTCCTTACTTTTCAGTAGGCATGTACCTTGTGGTACCTCGAAGTACCCCAAGGTTTAACCGCAGGTTAGAATTCGATGTCTTCCCTTAAGATTTTTTTGTATGCATTTTAACGTGTAATATAATGTACATCACGGCCGTGATCCACTTAAAATACTAAACAAATTACACCACTAGCAGATCGCTTTGCGGTACCTCCATGTAAACAATTTCTTAGGAGTTGTAATAATGGTTGGTTCAGAGAAGATAAGAATAAGAATAAGAATAAGAATAAGAATAAGAATAAGAATAAGAATAAGAATAAGAATAAGAATAAGAATAAGAATAAGAATAAGAATAATGTAAACTTATATAGTGCGCGTATCCACCAAACTGGTGCTCAAGGCGCATTATATTATTACCCCTGCTCATCAGGCTCATAAATCATTCCTGAAACCATCTCAGCTCCCTGTGGGAGTATACAGCTCAATTGCTGCATGCCATTTCGGCGCATATAGGGCTAATCAAACACAACAACCAACTCTGCCCTCACAGGTACCCATTTACCTCTGTGTGGAGAAAAGCGATTATGGTAAAGCGTCTTGCTCAAGGACACAAGCACCATGGTCGCGGTTGGGATTCGAACCCACATTCTGACGACTCAGCCATCATCAGAACACAAATCCGATGCACTAAACCGCTCGACTATAGCACTCCACAATCTGGTTCACCGTGACGTTTCAGTATACTCTGATCGTCTTCAGGAGAAAACCCTATCGTACTTCCACCATGCCAAGCTTTACACTATAAATAACTTGAATTCCCTGAAAATCTGTATTACCGTGAAATAAATAGGAATTTCATGACGTCACAACACCGTGAAAACGCCATGAAATACTCTTGGGATTCCTTCGCCGTGAAAACGCCATGAACTTCTCGTGGCAGTTTTGGGGCAGCTCGTTAATTCTCAAGAGCGCCGTGAATTTACCCTGAAATTACCGTGAACATTATTGCCAATATCTGAGAGGAAGAGACACCGTGAAATTGCTGTGAAATTACGGTGAACTGTTATTTCACGACAAAACGGATTTTCAGGGTGAAGTTGTTCATAGTGTCAAGTACTACGTAAAAATGTCAGCTTTAGGAAGTGGGGTGCCAAACCCACTCTTGTCTCAAAATTTCAAAACTCCAGAATAGAGCACTTCGCATTGTTCTTAAGCTTCCACCCTTTTGACCCACTAACTTACTTTTTAGTAATCTCAATACAATGACAGTTGCCCAGCGCATCCACTTCCAACTTTGCCTGCCAGGCTTTTAAGGCCTCCATTGGTGTTGCTCCGGACTGTGTCTGCCAGAGATTTAACCCGATCCAGCCTGGCGATCGACCAACAACTCGGGCAATTACACATGGTAATTTTATTATTCCCAAACCTAAATGTGAAATCTTTAAAAACAGTTTGAGTTACAGAGCTCCTTCGTTTTTAAATGGTGTCCCTTTCACCACTCGTTCAAACTCTTATTCTTCATTCCGGCGTTTGCTGAAGGAAGGCATGGTTTGAAGTAATATTATTATTTTTTTTTTTAAGCTCATTATTTTATGTCACAGATTACCTTGTGTTTTGCCCGAGATTTTGGTATACAATTGATAATTAATTTGTTTTGATGTTTTTTTGGGGGGGAGGATGGGGGGCGCTCGTATTTCTAAATCTTGTATTTCTAAATATCTTTGTGTTCAATCTGTTATTGTTTTTTAGTTTATTGCTCCTTTTTAATATTCCCTTTTGTTTTAGTCCTATTTTTAATTAGTATGGTAGACTGGGAGGGGGGTCTTTTTGTGCAATTTGGTCCTTTACGTTTTATTTTTGTATGTAATTGTCCGTTAAGACTGTTTGTGTTATCATTATTATTAATTCATCTGTACCTCTTTCTGTAATAGTTTTTATATAAATATTGCTGTATTTTTTATATAATATGAGGGCCCCAAATGACCAGCTATGCTGGATGGGTTACCCTAGTTAAAGATGGTTTAAAAAAATAAATAAACAAATAAATATTTTATTTTATTTTAAATAAACTACTTAAGAAGTACATACACGCTATGCAAACGAATTTGCAATTTATTGTGACGCTTGTAGAAGGATAGATAGGCTTATACCTGTGGTTATTGGCTCTAAAGCGATCATCGAATAGTCAAACCATCTACGGTTAGGACACGATTCGCATCAATTAAGTCCAACTGAAAGGGACAATAATATGGTCACGATCAGAGCAGACATTCAACAGGACACAGAATCGGTGTCCTATAGTTCATAAGATGAACACAGCGAATGAGAATTACTGGCTCGTTTATGCAGCAGCAACAGCAATATGATCATGTGGGATATTATTTTCAGTCACTGAGATAATCTAAAACTAAAACTCCAATTTCATGCCCCGTTGATTGTGACACTATTGTGCCTGCTCCTGACTACAACTAGGCCTATTCATTTCCTGAGGATTGTACCATTACCAATTGGTAATTTTGTAGAGGAGGCTCTAAAGCAATCATGCGTGAATGAAAAAAAAAAATTCTGTTTGCCGATATGTCGTGGATGAAAAAAGTTAAATTGAACTAAACATTCCCTTTAATAATGACGACCCAATATCTGTCACTGTTAGAATATTCAGTGTGTGGATGGGAGCTATTATTTTTTATGCAGTACACTTCGTCAATGGCTCAGAAATTGACACAGAAATCTATTAATAGAGATCAGCGAGTGCACCGTACTGCAGATTGACTTGATTTCAAGTCTGAGATTGCGGTTATTTTTGTCTGCATCAGCCACGCAAAACGCCGTTTACCCCTACTGGCTATCACAGCCCTAACTCGCGATCTCAGACTTGACCCTGTTGTGTTTGTGGGATATTCATGCATTCATAGCTAAAATTTACATAATAATACGGATGCTAGAGAGATGGCCAATCAGGAGGCCACAAAAACCTTGTAGGCCGCGTCTATTACTAACAGATTACACTCGCTTTAAATTATTTCTGTAATATTCATTCGATATTAAATTAGTATAGTGCTTGGTACGTAAACAGTATTTGAAGTGATAGGTAAATTTAATGAGATCTTAGAGTTGTAAAAAAGCACAAAATAAAATACATAATTCCTTCTCTACAAAAAACGTCTTACCTACAGTTTAAATGGAATCGTTGAGTACATCTCCTCCAACTGCAAGTAGAAGGTTTAGTTTGAATATTCATGTTATGGAAGGCTTTCCGACCAATCAGATTGTTCCGTCCACTTTTGGACTAATTCGCAATAGGGTGTGTACAAACCGACGAACAACATTCCCAAGTCTGTGATCGAAGGTTATTGTCGGAGGTTAATACACAAGAGGGCGCTATTTAACCTTGCGGGGCACGAGCGTTTTCAAATAACACCAAGGCATACCTATGTGGAATTTTATCCACACATCTATTTAGCGTCATTGATCCCCATTATTGCCCCCATATTGTCCCCCAAATCTAATATACTTTGCATAACTATTCTTCCCAGACCCCAAGGACTGTTTCATGAGATGTTTGGATCAAAATAATTATTCACTAATTAGTTATGGAATTAATTATGGTAATAGTTCACTATTTTCACTATTAGCGTCATTGACCCCATATTGCCCCCATGTTGTCCCCCAAATCTAATATACTTTGCATGACTATTCTTGAGACCCCAAGGACTGTTTCAGAAAAAAACAAAGGGCCCCTACAACCCACATGATCATGGTCACACCATGGTCATTGACCCGTGACATTCAGCACATAAACAAAGGCACAATCTCCTTGCAAAATCCCTTCCTAAATTCTAAGTCTGTAAACAAGCAAATAAACTTTCCCCAACCCAAGAAGTAATGTCAACAAGCTCTCCAGACCAGCTGTATGTTTAGACAATGATCCATATGAGCCAGATTAGACAATTGGACAATGAGCCAGATTGTCTGTAAACAGTCAAGCCTGTTTACTCCATTCATGGAGGAAGAAAACAGTTTTTTCTTCCTCCATGCTCCATGTGTGGGAAAACTTTCCACACAGAAATGCCTCGCAGGGGTATTTTTGCATTTTCAAGCATTCCCAGGTCAAATAAAGGGTGAATGAACTTTCCAAAGCTAGCGCAAACCTATGTCTTTCAACCAATGGCAATGAAGGAGTATCTAACTCGAGGTGACTTGGGATCATGTGGAAGGTAACAAAATCATGAATATTCATTTTTGTGTGGAGCTTTTTCCACAGAGTCGTGCCCCGCAGGGTAAATGCGATACTGCAGAGCCGTATTGGCTTCAGGCAGACAAAAAACCACGATCACAGACTTTGAACCATGTTTGAACCAAGTCTATACTGCAGAGCAAAACAATTCGCTGTCTGGGAATTCCCCACATTATGCGGGACAAAATGAGTAATATAGCATTGCGTATATGCTACTAGACTGTCGCCATTACTTTCAACATACTGGTTGGGGATTGATCGCTGGTTTGTAGAAACTCCTAGACAATAATGTCACAGCAGAAGGATTACAGAGGTTACGGTAAGGTCAACTATCCAAACGTGGATAACAACATTGTATAGTAGAACTTTAATGTTATTATGTACCACGGTACGTGGCTAATTTTAAGATTACTGCACTGGGAAAAACTCGTGCACGTAGGCTTTTGTCTGCACGCGTTTATTCTTCATGTACAGTACAATACATTACACATACTATGTACATGTATAAGTTTTGAGGCTTTGCATGGTGGAATATCGATATCGTTTCGGTTTGCGGTAACACCATGTGTTTATCTCAACTAACGTGAAGCTGAGATACAGGTTCTGGAGTTTCTCCTGAAGAAGATTAGAGCAGGCTAATCGAAACGTAGAGAATAACCCGTGAAGTCCCTATGGTTCTCCCTGAACCATATTAACCCGTGAAGTCCCCATGGTTCTCCCTGAACCATATTTCTCACTTAGCGACAGTAGAGAAAAACGAGTTGCCCGAAATTGGTTCTCCCTTGAACCTTTCTCACTTAACGAAGGTTGAGATACGAGTTGTGCGATACGGTTCTTTTCAGAACCTGTATCTCAGCTTCACGTTAGTTGAGATAAACACATGGTGTTACCGCAAACCGAAACGATATGTACATGTACATGTACATGTACATGTACATGTACATGTACATTACACATACGTGTACATTACACATACATGTACAACCTTAATAATAATAATAATAATAATAATAAAGATTTGTAGCGCGCACATATCCACCCTGCTGGGCGTTCAAGGCGCGGAAACAAAGGAAAAAACATGAATACAAACAATATACAATGATAGCATAGGGAAAAAAATATGTACTGAGATACATGTACCTACAATGCAATAGACTACGTGTACATACTGTATAATATTCGCAATGTATTTGACTGTTGAATCTGTAGGTAAGGTTCTGACGTTTTAGATGACTGTTATAGAGGTTTTTTTTTACTTTGTAATACACTGTATCACGGAAAGAGCTGCGGTTTCAGGCGGCAGATCCCCCCCCCCCCCCGGAGTAAAAGCCAGGATTTGGAAACAGGGTGACCAAATATGTTATTCTTTGAAAAACAGGGTGTCCAAATATTTAACTTGACAATACTTTCGTTTGTGTAAAGCAAATAAAACCGGGTGTCCATTTAGCAAACAGGGCGTCTGTAACTTGGAAAATTAAAGCGACACTCTTAAACAAAATTAACAAAATGAAATTAAACGTTGGGGAACTCACTTGCCCCCCAAAAATGAATCGGATAGGAAGGAGTCGCGAGGAATTAAATAAATATAAAGACAGATTCGACGGTTATTTGGTTCAGAACAAATAAATTAATGAGAGAATTTATTTACGTCAGCAAAGTTAACTAAATGTTAACTAAAGTTAACTAAATGATCAAAGTTAAGAGCTCCAAAATAAACCACTTAACAAATTAAAAAACACAAAAGACTTAATCGGCGGGAAAGCGAGGAATAGATTGAACTAAAAAAAAAAAAAACAGATGCAAATTAACAATACAAACTCCCAAATTGAAACCAAAAGAAAACTAAGAGAAAACCCAAAAAGAAACTAAAAAGAACTTAAACAATTTTTTTTAAAGAATCTTTAAAACCTAAAGAACTTTAAAACCCAACACTAATATATATATATATATATATATATATACACACACACTCACTGGCCATAAGTATTGCAACACACACCAAAGTTCAGTTTGGAGAACTGTGTTACAATAATTTATTTTATTTTATTTACACTACTTCTTGACAGTGCCTGTGTTTTGAAGTCAATGTTCTTTTTTTTACCGTTCTTGCTATGTAATACACGATCGATGAAATCAGATTAAATGATTATCTCACCTGTTACTGTAAAGTGCTAATTTTAAGCATGTTGCAATACTTTTGGCCAGTGAGTGTATAAAAAGAAAGAAACCAACACAGTATAGAGACTGGTTACAAATCAAAAGACAATAGCTTAAACAACCAAAATTAATAGCAGACTAAACTTTTTAGGCAGAAAAATCACTCAATGTAGGGGAACTAAACTTAGTGATCTGCTCTCTTTACTGCCGGCCTGCAAACTGAATAGGGTGTTGCAAGGAGACATACCAAGCACATGGTCGCTTATAAGGGCTCATTGTTCTAAGGGCACGCCAAGCACATGGCCGCTTATCTAAGGGCTCCTTGTTCTAGGGACAGATTACTTAATTACTTAATTAGTTAATTGGCCAGGGGGATACACAACTTAGAAAATTACTGAATCACAGGTGGAGGAACTCCCCCCAAAAATAGTGGAAACACAATAAAACATAATCTGTAAATTATCCCTTCTATACGTCCAAAAGACACCCAAAAGGTATTGCTGGCTTAATGTTATGCCCCCCGTTGAGTTGAGTGTCCATTTGGGAGGGAAACAGGTGAATTTTCCTGGTCATATCCTAGCTACACCACTGATGTCAGTCCGCAAATTGGCTCCCATGCACACCCCTATAAGGAAATGCTTTCTCTACATAATCTAATCTGCATGTCATGAGATCATGGTTCAAGCACTAATAATAATAATAATAATAATGTGTGGATTTATATAGCGCACGTATCCACCAACTAAGTGGTGCTCAAGGCGCATTATATTATTATCCCTGCTCATAAGGCTCATAAGGCTCATAAATCATTCCTGAAACCATCTTAGCTCCCTGGGGAGTATACAGCTCAATTGCTGCCATTTCTAGCGCATATAGAGCAAACCAACTCTGCCTTCACAGGTACCCATTTAACCTCTGGGTGGAGAGAAGCAATTATGATTAAGTGTCTTGCTCAAGGACACAAGTGTCATGGCCGTGATTCGAACCCACATTCTGTTGCTAACACCAGAACTTGAATCCGGTAAGCTAGACCGCTCGGCCACGACACCGCTAATAGGGCCGTTGTCACCTGGGGGTACTCACCAATGTAGCCCCTTTCTAGGGACAATACACTGGACTTCCTCTGTATGTCACCTAACCCCACATGTACATAAAACTTTTGATCTGCTAATTATTACAACCTAAAACTTCGTGATTTGTACACTGACTAAAGTGTTGAATCAACTTTTTAAGAGTTCGGTCAGTGACTACTCTTTATATGTGTGGCAGTCGGGGAAAACCCGTCGGAAGTCGCCACGCACATTTTGCAATTATGGACCGATTTACGTAAAAAAATTACCATAACTCCTTTATGTGAAAAATCTTAGTTTGAAAGAAATGAAAAACACTTTTACACTATTTTTACTATAATGTCAATTTCACCTCGATTCAAGGGATTTACGTTTACTGCATAGCCAACTTTGAAGCCTGATTTCTCCGTTTGTGGGTTTTTAGAATAAACTTTCTTTGAAAGGTCATAACCTTAGTTGTGGTTTGAATATTGAACTCATTAAAAGTGTTATGAGATCAGTAAAGGGTGTATTACTTGATTAAATGCTCAACAAGAATTGTAAAAATTTGACCATGTGTTGAGTTTTCCTGGACCGCCACACGTTAAATTCAACTCAAAGATAGTGTTGACTTAACACGGAGTCAAGTTAAGTCTAACTTTATCAATGTTAATTCAACACTTTTAAAAGTTAAATCCAACTTTATAAAGAGTTGTCACTGACCGAACTCTTTAAAATGTTGATTCAGCACTTTAGTTTTAAGAGTGTAGGTAACCTTGCCCAAGCAGATCTGGTATAAAGTTTTTTCCCACGTTTTCCAGCCTTGTTCCGGTGGATGCTAAGCAGAAATCCTTGAAACTCTTACAAACATATGGCCCAACTTCGTTCACAATACTAGACCCAAAGTACTCACACCGGGAACGAGGCTGTTAAAAGACATGTTTCCGTTAACATTGAAAGCATAAACATGTTGTAAACTTGTGCGATATCGCTTGGACGATATCGATTTTTTTCATCCACGATATATCGGCAAACATATATCGCAGTTTTCGATAGTATCGCGATTATTTTCTCATTCATAATAAATATAATATTTATCCACCAACTAAGTGGTGCTCAAGGCGCATTATATCATTACCCCTGCTCATAAGGCTCATAAGGCTCATAAGGCTCATAAATCATTCCTGAAACCATCTCAGCTCCCTGGGGAGTATACAGCTCAATTGCTGCTATTACAGCGCATATAGGGCTAATCAACCAACTCTGCCCTCACAGGTACCCATTTAACCCCTGGGTGGAGAGAAGCAATTATGGTTAAGTGTCTTGCTCAAGGACACAAGTGTCACGGCCGGGATTCGAACCCACATTCTGCTGCTAACACCAGAACTTGAGTCTGGTAAGCTAGACCGCTCGGCCACGACACTCCACTTCATGCATGATTGCTTTAGAGCAATGTGTATTTTTTATTGTGATGGACATTGCATGAAGTGAACTTTTAAGGTTATCCCATCATCACCTTTTTTTAGTTGCCAAATAATGGTTTTTACCGCTTGATCGGTGTTAGTAAGCTTTTCTTTCATTTTCGTATTTACAATTTTATGTTGTTTTAGTTATTATCATCGGAACAAACATTGAATGTATGTTTTTTTTCTTCATAATACTTTAATTTTTTGTATTTACATGTTGTTTTTGTTTTTAACTTTGAGGGTACCAAAGGTAGGTCTATATATCTTTAATTGTATAGTTGAAATTGAATGGAAAGTGAGATGGTGTAAAACCTGTTTGTACAAACAAAAACAAATTAATCCGATCCGAGACAGTTTAATTTACCAGAATATCTAACCAGTAGGCTCCTTTTGAAGTTTACACCAGAAATGTCACAACAACAAAAAAGTATCGTACAAGTTACAATTTAGGCATTATGTGACCCGCTCTGTGAACCTGCTACCGGCCAACAAGGTCATTGTGTGGGAGCCCACTCACGGCAAGCGCGGCCCCGGAAGACCCACCAAGACCGTGCTCAAGACCCTGATAGAACTTTAGAAGACGCAGGAGTGGAGAACAAGGAGGAGCTAGTCAGTTGCATGCAGGACAGAGTTGTGTGGCGTGTCAGACATCGAGCCCGACTCAAGCCTGCGACACCGCGACTACCTGGGTCGACTGAGTAGAGAGTAGGCCTAGTAGTAGTAGTCTGTGAAAATGAGTCACAAGTCGCAAATTTGACAAATATACATTTCTATGTAGCTGGAAAGAGTACATCATCGGCTTTAATGTGGTATATGTTAGATGTGTGTGGCATATTGCATTATGGAGATATGGCATTTGTAATAATCAATAATGTGCATAATTAACACAATTTATTGTTAGGAAAACAAGCATTCAAATGAAAACAAATGACAAAAATCATTGATTTTAATATTTTATTGATTGAAATTGACGTTCATGTAAAAATATTAAGAAAATTTAGATCCTAATGATGTCAAAAAACATGATAACCAAAAATCAGATGTTACAAAAAAAACACCCTCTCAACATTCCATCGCCCATTACATGTAAACGCATGGTGCGACATGTGACTCATTGGCATAGCAAAGGTAAATATGCAAAAAATAACTCCTTAATAATAATAATATTTAATTACTTATATAGCGCTATTTCCAAATATGCCCAATAGCGCTTTACATTTTAGACTAAAAAGAATGATTGTCTTACAATAAGTGACAAATTACAAATGCGAGCTATCTATAAAGAAGACAATAATAATAGTTACAATGATAAAAAATTATTATAATAATATTCTAATGAAATACATTTAAAAATTACACTTTGAAATTACAAATTAAAAGCATTTCTAAAAAGGTGTATCTTAAGCTGTTTTTTTTTAAATCCTTAAAATGATTGTTTTACCATACTGCGCTTTGGTTTTGGAGCGGACGTAGACAATTAAGTTTCCGCCAAAATTTCACAGCATAATACGTGGCACACTGATTTTTAGTGCTATATCTACAAGTTAACACGATGAAAAGCTTTGGTTTACCACATTAAATCCTTATGTTTATACAGCAGTTTATAACAGACAAGCGAAGTTATCCGATCTGAAGATCGGGCTTGGAGCGGTTGGAGTTGGGTGAATTGAGGAGGGTGGGGATGAAGGGTTTAGGTAGAGTGGAGGTGTATAATTGTTTCGACTGAAGGAGGGGTTGATGTGTACAGTTTGTTTGTTGTTGAAATGTGTTGATTGGTGGTTACCTGTGTTGGGCGGTGGTATTGCTCTGTTGTGGAGTGGGATGTCATTTGTATTATTGTATTTGTTGCTCCTTACAACATTTGTTTCTGCTCATTTATTACAATTCTCCAGTGTATTACTTTAACACAAAATACCCCACCTATCTCTTCTTTCTTTATTACAAAATACCCCACCTATCTCTTCTTTCTTTATTACAAAATACCCCACCTATCTCTTCTTTTGCATTAAGATTGTCATGCCTAAGAAAAAGAACCCCAACTTCCTCGGTAGACTGTCCCCACGCTCTGCTCAAATGAGGACTCACCGCTCTACTACCAAAAAAGACAATTGTCATGCACGTCACTACCTCAAAATACCCCACCTATCTCTTCTTTCGCATTAAGATTGTCATGCCTAAGAAAAAGAACCCCAACTTCCTCGGTATCTCCCCACGCTCTGCTGAAAATGAGGACTCACCGCTCCACTCTATGCCAACAACAAAATCAACAGCGACCACCACATGCTCCCACCATAGAGCTAGAGAAAGGACCACATCCTTTCTCTATGCTCGAGTTTTCCCACAGAACACGCACTTTTAGGCCAAACATTTTTTTTGTTGAGTTGCCCTCCAGTGAAAATATTTGAAGGGGTCGGTCGGTCGGGATTTTTTATTTTTTATTTTTATTTTTTTCTCCTTGACTGTCATTTTAAGATTGAAATGCATTGGAACTGAAACCACATACCATGTTTTTCAAAGACAATGATCTAGCAGTATGCACAAGTACCTAAAGAATAAAAAGACATCACACATTCAACTTTATAATAATCTTTCAACAACTTTATTTCAACATTTCATACACTTGTTTCTAGCACTTTTGTTCTTAACAACTTTATGCATCCCATTGGTTGACATATGATATTAAGACATTTGTATACCTATCAGCAAGGAATTTTGCTTCAGAATAAAAGTATCCCAAGCATTTTTGTTGTACTTTTCGCTGTGATTGACACAGCAAATTCGTCCATATTGCGTGCAATGCTCACCATGCAACATGTGAGTGGCCATTCGATTTGAAAACGTGTAGATCGAGTCGCAATCGTTGACACATGTATTGTACATGTACAGTGCGGGGAGCCAGTGCACAACGTGTGAGGGCCATTTGATTTGAAAACATGTAGATCGAGTCGCAATCGTTGACACACGTACAGTGCGGGGAGCCAGTGCACAACGTGTGAAAGCCATTTGATTTGAAAACGTGTAGATTGAGTCGCAATCGTTGACATACAAAACAGTGCGCGAATAAGCCTTGTGCAAGTGACCCAGACTTTGACCCCTGTGCGTAGCGACTGTTACTATGCCACGTGATTCGGGGCAAGCTTTACGGCCGCGCCGGACGTAAACGATGCAACCATGCGTGTTTGAATAGGCCTTTATGTAGTTTCTAAAGAGTTTCGGTGACATGATTTTGCAGGAGTTTCTTTGCAACAAAAGACGAAGTACATGTATTTCCGTGTTTTTTCTAACGTATAGTGGACAATCAAATACGTCAAAACAGCTGCATTAACTTTAGTTCTAAGGAAGTTAAACGTTATTAATGCGTTGATCATTGAGTTATATGTTGCAGGTACCAGACCACGCACCGCTGCAGTATTGTTGGTTTCTAAGAAAAAGCGGAAAAAGCTTGCCCCGAATCACGTGACTGGCAACAGAGACTCGGCTGCTGACATCCGGTCACGAATAGTCTGGTGCGGGCGCACTATAAACTGATCTGCGGTATCAGTGTTACAGGGTTCCGAGCCGATATGTTAATCAACACGCAAAAGGCTTATTGGCCAGGGGGCCATTCGATTGGAAAACGTGTAGATTTGAGTCGCAATCGTTGGCACACAGTGTGTGCGAAGGCAGTGCACCATGTGAGGGCCGGGGCCATTCGATTTGAAAACATGTAGATTGAGTCTTGGGTACCAGTAAATTTACCGGTAAAAAAAGTGGAAAATTTCACAAATCAAACGTATTATGTTTTATACACAGAAAATTGGTAAGTTTCATTAAGAAATAGGCCTATGAATGACGGGAAAAGAAAAAAGAAAAAAAAGAAGAAAAAAAACCGACCCGAGATTTCAGCACTTTTGGGTCGGTGGGTGGTAATAGTATTTTATTGCGATATTGTATCGGCTCGCTGACGGCTGCCGATAGAACTTATCTGGGCAGTGAATGTATATTTCTCCACTGTTAAAGATTTGAACATTCCTCCAGCTCTTAAATTATTATTATTTTTTTAAATAAAATTATTTGTCGATCAGCTGCCGATGTATTTTACTTATGCTTCGCTTCAGCAATTGAGGAAACATAAACAAGGAAATAAATGTAATTTAAAACAGTATATTTCTTAATGTGTAAATGTGAGTTTACTTTGAATGTTTCGATAGCTTAGTCACTGCGGTGGGTCTATTTGTCGCTTGTGTTATGCTGTCGGCCCGCTCGCGTTAGGGGAGCGGCATGTCGACTATAACGTCACCGTTTTCACGAATTGACGAATCCGTACAAAAAATCATTATTTTTGTCAAATTCAGTTTTGTAGATATTTGAGGTGTATGTATTGTCGCCGACATTTCTGCTAAGGGAAGACATCGAATTCTAACCTGCGGTTAAACCTTGGGGGTACTTCGAGGTACCACAAGGTACTGAAAAGTAAGGAGCTCATTATCTACGGGTCACTGCACATTCTTGGTTTCATTATGGGCATCTTCATGTGCAGTGGTGGAGCTGGCAGATCCAGCCATGATTTATCTCACAATAATCCCCTACTAATCCGTCCTTTGTGTTTGGATTTTTGGAGGGTTGTGCCAAGAGAGTTAATCCCATAATCCCATAATCAGCAGTTTGAATTCTTCCATTATTGATTATTCATGGCTCCAGCTCTTCCATTCATAAACTCAGGAGACCCAAGTTACATTGAGATACCTCGAGGACCCACAAGGTTTACCTCGTGTTAGAATTCGATGTCCTCCCTAAGGTTCAAGTAATTAATTATGCTATTAATATACCTGGCGAATCACTCAGCTAAGCTGTTTTCCGTTTTCACGAAGTGACGAATCGCCATTCGTCGCTTTATACATTGAAATACATAGCGATTGGCAAACTTGCTAATTTTGCGTTTTCACGAAGTGACGAATCGTGTGACCTACATACGTTTAGCGTTTTCACGAAGTGACGAATCGTTTAATACGTTGTTTAATATACAACGCTCTGCACGCGCGGTCTTGTTTTTGCGTTTTCACGAAGTGACGAAAATGTTTGGGAAGTAATTCTCCATTAATTACAATCTCTATGATAAAGATAGCGACATTTCTTTGTAACTAAAGTTATTAGCTTTAGTAGAAAGCAAAATCGAAAATAATTGATGCTGAAAAGTCTTTGAAATTGCGATTTCAAAAACAGTTCATCTCCTCAGAGCAGTAAGGACTTATACACACTTGATGACAATTGTATTTGTTTAAATGTCTTATAAGATTAATCAAGTACAAGATAATGGGTCTTGAGTGCTAAATATAAATTGTGAGTACTCCCATTGTTAAATAAAACATAAATTCAAATAATTAAGTTTTCTTAACATAATGGAATTGCACGTAATTTATAGGCCTTATAAGTCCTTTCTGCTCACACATTGCATGTATAGATCTTACAAGTCCTTTCTGCTCTGACCCGACGAGTTCAACTTCAAAGGCGATTATCTCAAAACATGGATTTGCAGCTGTGCCGATTTTAGTATGCTGCTTTTCTACCAATGCTGGCCGGTGGGCCGACGGCGGCTTGCGCTCTGGGGAGTGCTGAAATGATTACCGGTTACTCGGTTAACCGAATGTTTATACGGCTGCTCTTTAGAAAATTGATGCTACATTTTTGTGCATAATAATACAAAATCTGTCAACATCTCTTCAGACAATCCACAAAATCAGGATTCACTCCATTAAGTGAAATATCAAAGTTCCGATAAGAAATACAATTTCCGTTATTTTTAATTTTGTTTATTTTAATATTTTTTCCTTAATTATGTTGACTGCTTTTATTTGTTTACTTTAAATTTTGATCTGGTTTAACCTTTAATATTGTTTTAATACAGGGCCCTCAAGGAAAGCAGATCTTTAACTGAGGAGGCTAACCCTGTTAAAAATAACACAGCAAATAATGGGGCAATATCGTCACAATCACTGCAGACTTTCAACAGTGATTGAAAATTACTGGTTCATTTATGCAGCTGCAACGGTAACATGATGCTATCATGTGGGATATTATTTTCAGTAATGAGTTAATCTAAAACTGGCACTCCATTCCCTGTTGATCGTGACGATATTGTCCCTTTAAAAGAGCGAAAAATGCCGTTAAAACAGTGGAGTGCCACGGTCGAGCGGTTTAGTGCATCGGATTTGTGTTCTGATGGCTGAGTCGTCAGAATGTGGGTTCAAATCCCGACCGCGACCGTGGTGCTTGTGTCCTTGAGCAAGACACTTTACCATAATTGCTTCTCTCCACCCAGGGGTAAATGGGTATCTGTGAGGGCAGAGTTGGTTGTTGTGTTTGATTAGCCCTATATGCGCTGTAATGGCAGCAATTGAGCTGTGTACTCCCCAGGGAGCTGAGATGGTTTCAGGAATGGTTTATGCGCCAGATGAGCAGGGGTAATAATGTACAGCGCTGTGATACCTTGTGTAAGAGCGCTTTAAAATACCGCCATTATTATTATTATTGAAAAACACGGACGATGCATCTTTATCCTCATTTGTTTTTATTAACGTTTACCCCTGATAGTTGCCATGGATCCGGTTATGGCGCAGCCGAAGCAGGAGAACCCTGTACAGTACACAGACAACGTTGGAGTTGCTTTCCAACAGCCAGCGGTGCAACCGTATCCTATGGTAACCAGCCAGCCAATGACAACTACCGTCGTTCAGGTTTGTCAAGACAAGTTCTTCTTTCAAGTGTTTTCTAATCCGGCAGGACATCATCCATCTAATATGGAAACATAGCCTGGGTAAACGCATCATATTATAAGCGTTGGGGCCGTTTCATTCGTCACTATAATACAAAATACAATTACAATAATTTCCTTTGTCAAGCGTGTAAGCTTCAAAACAAACAAAACTATTGAGCCATCACTTTTTCTACTTGTTTAATGCCAATGTGGATGTGTTTTGTAGTATATGTTTTGTATTATCAAGCTCTGGTGTTTCTGATCAGCAGAGTGTGGGTTCGAGTCCCGGTCGTGACACTTGTGTCCTTAAGCAAGACACTTAACCATTATTGCTTCGTCCTTCGGATGGGACGTAAAGCCGTAGATCCAGTGTTGTTGTATTAAAAACTATCAACACACGTAAAAAAAAACTTAAAAACACACACACACACACACACAAAAACCCAGTACACTTATCGGTAAGAGAAGGGGTTCGCCCCGGTGTTTCTGGCAGGCTCGTATATGCCAATTGTGGTTTCTGCAACGTACAGATACAGATCATATAGCCTAGTTGGTTTCATTTCATAGAACCTGTAATGCCTGGACACAGCAGCTGCTTACGTGAAGGGCGCCCTCAACAGGGTATGCATATAGGTTGTATTATCTTTATAACTATAAAAAAGGCCCGTTGTGTGTTCCCCGCTACTGTCGTTACCCAGGTTGTTTGCATCTGAACCGGAGTTTGATCCCTGGCCACTCGGCAGATATGGTTTGGCCTCTGACCTCGCCCCATAGGGGCTGGTTAGCTCAGTTGGTAGAGCACTCGTATGGTATTCGAGAGGTTGCGGGTTCGAGTCCGGCATCAGCCAAATTTTCTTTCCCTTTTCTATGTACATGTATATGTATATGTATATATTATTTTGTTTGATTTCCTGATCAGGTGACGATGACTAATGCCAATTTTCCACGAGGCATACCGCGTGACTGGTCTACACCGCTTTGTGGATGCTTCGAAGATGTTGGAGGATGTAAGTGCTGAAAATATACAGCTAAACAGTCGATTCGTAAAAAAAATCAACCCCAAAAAATCAAACCGTTATAAAATATTGGCAATATTGGAAAACATTCAGTAATTCAGGAACCACCTTTATCAATTTCTTTATTTATGATGAGACCCTTGTTTAAAAAACCGAAAGAAAATAAATACAAAATTTAACAATTTTAAGGATATTTATTACTTTGTGGAAAAAAGTCATTTGCATTCATCAGGTATTACATACTCGTCTAGTACGTACGTAATTGATAACAATTAGATTACTGTATAGTTCATATGAATATAATGAAAGTTTCAGCTAAATGAGTCCTCACGCTTGGGAAAACATTGTGAACTTTAATTTGTTAATTTTTGAGGTTGTGTTTACAGCACTGTACAATATAGGGCGGTGTTAGTTGGTTTAATCCTCCTACTCTAGCTGTACTTTAGTGGGAAGATGCTCTTGAGGTCAAAACAAGTCAACTGCCTGTTTTCACTGTTGACCCAAATGTGCACAAAGGTGCTTAAAAAAATTAACCAGTAACATTAAACTGTTAGCTGTTATTTGTACGTTTTACAAGGCCTGATGGGTTGGTTCTGCTTCCCGTGTTATGAATGTCACGTGGCTTCAAAGATGGGAGAAGCTTGTTGCACACCTTGCTGTTTCACTAACGCAACTGTGACCATGAGGGCGCACTTCCGCGGACGTCATAACATCCAGGTTGGTATTTATTGAAGGAATGTATTATTTCATTGGTTTTTATTCGCACCGTGCATGAGCTGTTGAGGGCATATGTTGATAGACCACTGTGGACGAAAGGACAGCGGTAGCGCGTCGCGTTTGCTGTGTTTTGCAGTTGATGTGCGTACGCACGGAGTACCAGCAGGAATCACTGGCTGGCAGAAGTACACACGCGTGTAGTATACGCACATAAAGTGTACGCACAACGCTCACACGACGCCAAAGTGGCTATTCACCGCTAGAGGGCTACGATGTGCACTGAGCGGATACAGCTTGGTTTCTTCCTATCCGCTCTAAGCTTCCACATTGTAGCCCTCTAGCGGTGAGTATGTACTAGTCTATCACTGAGTTCAGAATATTTGGCGGCGCCAATTTATAAAATTTGTTTTGTTTTGTCAATGAAACTTTTCCTTGTAAAAGCTCTTCCCTTTTGGTTGTTTAATGTTTATGTTGGTTCAAGGAGAGTAAGTAGTAAATACTCGTAGAAGCAATGGGAGAGTTTTAAGACGCTGATGAAAGCAGACTTACCGTTCTGCTGCCCTCTAGCGTCTCAAAAGTCCTGCTCCAGCATTACCGATGAAGTACCTTCCCTTTGATTGTATTACATTATTTTATGTATGTAGGGTTCGTTGGTTAACGATTCCTGTACCGGATGTTGGTGTACTCCATGTGCCATTTGCCAGCTATCCCGTGAGCTCGACAACATTCACGGTGGTCGAGCTGCTCCTTAGATTGGACCCCGCGTGTGACGTGTGGGCATCAGCCACATACAAGGGAAAGCAACATCATTTTATCCCTGACATGCATTAGTAGCATAAACGTGTTTAATGAGGGCGCTGTTTACAATGGATACATGCTTGTGTACTCGCCATAGACATTTTATAATATCTAGACTGGACATGTTTGTTTCGTACAGCTCTGTTTTGCAGCACAGCTGTGCGCCATTTTGTGCGTATTTCAGGATGCTATATTTGTTCGCATAGAAAACAAAGGATTGCAGTTACTTTTAGCGCTCATGCCTTTGTTACAAAACGCGCTGTACGTGTGTTATAGCTGTGTACAACTTCTGTTTATTGATCTCTGTTATCTTGTTGGTAAGTGTGACGTAATTCTAACATGAACCGAGGCCACTTTGCAGGTGCTGGCTCCAACGATCATCAGAAGCCCATTGGAAATGCATTGACCACCCTTTTCTTTGAGGACTTACGCAACAAATTAGCAAGCTTCGGGAGTTGCCTGTAACGTATGCGCTGCGTGTTGTAAAGACTTAACATCTTATTAACAAAATCAATATCTGCCTCAAGAATGGCTTTTGAATGTTAAAACCAACGAATTCAGGTTAAACTACACACAACAGAATGTAAAGATTTGCAACCGGAAGTACCGAACAGAATGCGCGTTACTACCAATGCATATTACATAAAAGACCTCTTCATAATTACACGAGTCATACACGTGCGTATTGACAAGCGAACTTGTTTTTTTTTCTTGCGAGTCCAAGGCAATCATACTTAACTATGTAATTACATAGACTGAGAACATTTATTTCAGATTTTCAACATTTTAATAAATTATAAGGCTGAAATAGCAGAAATTAGTAAGATTGAACTCGACTGCAAAACACAAATCCACGCTCAACTATAAGGCCGGTTCATAATTTACACACATGTGAAAGCGAAGGGAAGAACTGTGAGGTTGACAATGGAATCGCTTTACTCTTTCCAATTTCTTCTATAACTCTTAACAAATAAAAGTGGGCAATGCACTGTGAGGTTTACGATAGATTCGCGCGATTTCACCTTGTATGACTTCATGATATTTGCTTTGCTTTTGCGTCAAGTACACTGTAAGAAATGTTGGGCAAACACGGTTGATATGTTGCTCAACACTGGTCAACATATCAACAGGTTACACAGTTGGTTTACCATTGCCCAATGTTGGATAATTTTTTTGCCAAAATATGTGAACAGTTATGGTAAATACTGACCAATTCTGGGAGCGGAAATAACCAGTGTATTTACAGTGTATGAACGGGCCTTTACTCTTTCCGATTTCTTCTATAACTCTTAACAAATATAAGTGGGCAATGCATGTTCTAACATAAGCAGAATGACTTTGGAACCACTCCACCACTTATATAAACCGGATAATGGAGATCAGTGGGTGTTTGTGCCTATTTTTGATTTTAAATATTAAGCCCCAGGGTAGGGTAGCCTCGCTACAACTAAGTTATTGGGTGTACGACCCCCTACCCTTCAAACATTAAATTAAACTCATTTAACAACGGACGAAGAGACTCAGACAAAGAACCAACAGCGTAGCCACGCTACACATTCCACAACATGCGAGGGTACGACCCTTCCTGCATGTTCAACTAATAAAATACTTGAATACGAAAGTCAACAAACACTGTAAACGTTAAATATAAACAAGTTACCAGTAGGTCAACAACAAGTTAAATGTCATGGATCACCGCGGTGCACCTGCCTGCGCCTATCAAATGCGCGTGCACATTGTTCGTGCCGTTGTTAGATGTTTTTTATACAGCCTGTCATGTCCCATGTAACATTCGATTTTAACACAAGATTTTACCACGCTGAAAAGTACGCATGTTCTTTCTGCCATTTTTTGCAGACTTTCTTAAAGTCTGTTCGCTTAATGTTTTGTGTTGTGAATAACTAAAAGTTTGCTAACCAGTAAGTTACGTTGTAGAGGTAACATCTGTTTTCTTTGGTTTTAATTTGAGCTTTTTTAGCGCTGCATTCCTGTTGTGTTTGTAAAACAGCGCCCGCATGTGTCAGTCTCTTCACTTTATGTAAGCTATTATAGACCACCCATTTTCTTTAAACTATCCAAAAGCATCGATATTTACATAAAGCGTTTCTTCTGCCCTTTTAAACATTTTTAGTGTACCTTTACTAATTTCCTGAAATGATGTTGTATGAGTCGATATTAGTGTGCTGTAATTAAAGGTGTTTTCATCATATTTGAACATCCTTTTGTTCAAATGTGTTTTTGAAATGACGATCATCATGTTTGACTTGACCTTAAGTTTGTGTCATGTGACTTAAAGTTTATAGATGTTTCTGCTAAGAGCAGTGTAGACCTTATTCTTTCGAAAGTTTAAAAACTTATTTAACGGTGATATTATACGACGAAATCATTTTGTTCTAGATCTAGCTGTAAGAATAATGTACACAGACGAAATTTAAGATAGTTTTAAATTGAATATTCTAAAAGGCAACATGGCTAAGAACTATTCAAGTTTCTTAGCATTGTACTACTACTACTACTAATAATAATGTGGACTTATATAGCGCACGTATCCACCAAACTGGTGCTCAAGGCGCATTACATTTATTACCCCTGCTCATCAGGCGCATAAATCATTCCTGAAACCGTCTTAGCTCCCTGGGGAGCAAACAGCTCAATTGCTGCCATTTCGGCGCATAGATCTAATCAAACACAACAACCAACTCTGCCCTCACAGGTACCCATTTACTCCTGGGTGGAGAGAAGCAATTATGGTAAAGTGTCTTGCTGAAGAACACAAGCACCATGGTGGTGGTCGGGATTTGAACCCACATTCTGACGACTCGGCCATCAGAACACAAATCCGATGCACTAAACCGCTCGACCATGGCACTCCAACTTTGTCATTCTTTACTTGTATCATGCTTTCAAACGATCTATAATCTTCTCTAGTGATTAAAAGTTATCTTTTACTCCACCTTGAATTGCATTTTTGCTATGTGATGGCCTTAGGACAAGCTTCTAAAACACTCAATTTTGATAAGGTCGACAAATTATACAAGTCAAGTTTTGGTAACAAAATAAAACCATTGTTTTGGTATTATAGGTAATGAATAAAATAGTTAATTAAAAACATCCAAAAACAATTGTTATTATGTTAATGTTTAATTTAGTACGTGCCTACATAAAGGTTGTGATTATATTAATCTTCCCAAGGAAGTGTTGTTTTCCTTCATGAATATAACAATCTGAATGCATTTGTATGGCATTAATTAATCGGTGACGACACAACGAAATAAGGTGCACATTTCACAGCTCGTCTGTTTAATGTATACCTTGATTCAGCTGGAATCTGACGGTAATACCAACAAGATAAAACTTATTATAGGTCTCAACAAATACACTCACTGGCCTTAAGTATTGCAACACACAGCAAAGTTCAGTTTGGAGAACTGTGTTACAATAATTTATTTTATTTACACTACTTGAGACTTCTTGAAAGTGCCTGTGTTTTGAAGTCAATGTTCTTTTTTACTGTTCTTGCTCGGAAATTATGTAATACACGATCGATGAAATCAGATTAAATGATCATCTCACCTGTTACATGTTACATCTCACATGTTGCAATACTTTTGGCCAGTGAGTGTAGAACTAGGGCTGTGCGTTTTCGGTTATTTCGGAAACCGGATACCCGAAATTTGAAATCTTCGGATACCCGGGTACCCGTAAACAATTTTGTAAACACACATAAATACTCCTGAATGTATAAAATAATCAATACGAACACACGTTTCTAACAAAAGCCGGCAAGTATGTGAAATGTTGTCAGCAACTGTTACTCTTGCTAACAAAATTAAGAAAAATCAGAGACCGTTATTTCGTGTGGCTTAAAAATGTTCAGTCAGAATTTAAAAAAAGTCATTTACAAGGTTGAATATAACACAAACAATTTAAAAATGCAAAATAGTAGTTATTGACCTTACGTTTCGAAAATGAACGAGATACACACATACACACATACATACACACATACATACATACACAAACACAAGAGTGAGCAGAAGTTAGTCAGGTGTGAAACGAGGAAAAAAAAAAAACTGGTACAAAAAGCAGAGTCAGGTTCGGTCCTGGGACCGGACAAAGAAGGGATGCAGAGATTTTGAGATTAGCGAAATTCAATGAGTCTGACAGGGGGGCAGTTGAACAAAACAGACTAACAATTTAACGTTGCCACCGTCATAATGGTATCTAGACGTTGCGCGTTTCCGAAAGGAGTGTTTAAATCACTAGTTACGTAACAATAATGTGGCTACTTAAGATCACTATAATAGCGTAACCCATTATATAATGCATCCATTATATAATGCATCCAAACTTTATGAGAAAAACTAAATACATAAAATAAACTTGAACGTGTGTCGTCAATAAGGAAATAGTGATACTGCATTCAGAATGTTCGTATTTCTTCAAATTCTGTTTTTATAATTAAAAGAAATTCATTTGAACAAATTATTTTACAAGAAAAGTAGTTGTATCTGATACAGACATAGGCATGTTTCAAGGGATTTCATTTATAAATATTATATTATATGGCTTTTACAACAATAAATGCAGTTAGTTTAATAACAGCACTAGTTACTATTATTAACAGCACTATAGTTACCTAACCATAGTTACCTAGGGAAGGTACAACTTTGATTATTTCTAAATTATCAAATTTGACCTGCTCCATCGAAATGAGGAATGCCCCCCAACACATGTTTCCGTGTAATGGACTTCCAAAGTTCACAAAACGTGCATAACTGCATTATTACATTATCAATTTATCACATCCTAACACAGGAATGAAATGAACCAAAAATGAATGTTTGGCATCATCAGAAAGCCCATTAAATTCTCTTTAAGTTGATATCCATATCTCAAAATGTGAAATTTGGGGGGCATTCTTCATTTCGATGAAGCAGGTCACAGAATTATTATCGAAAAACTAGATTGGTTTCAAGTTGGTACACACATAAATCCTCGTTTCATCAGACGTGATTTCATCTTAGAGAAAACAAGATTTGTGATAAGGAATTAACAAAACGTAGTTGTGTAAATAAGTAAACACTATTTGTGACCCGCTCTGTGAAAATGAGTCACAATTCGCAAATTTGACAAATATACATTTTTATGTAGGTGGAAAGAGTACATCATCGGCTTTAATTTGGTATATGTTAGATGTGTGTGGCATATTGCATTATGGAGATATGGCATTTGTAATAATCAATAATGTGCATAATTAACACAATTTATTGTTAGGAAAACAAGCATTCAAATGAAAACAAATAACAAAAATCATTGATTTTAATATTGTATTGATTGAAATTGACGTTTATGTAAAAAAAATATTAAGAAAATTTAGATGATAACCAAAAAAAATATGATAACCAAAAATCAGATGTTAAAAAAAACACCCTCTCAACATTCCATCGCCCATTACGTGTAAACGCATGGTGCGACATGTGACTCATTTTCACAGAGCAGGTCGCATTTGCGGTGACACCATGTGAAATTCTCAATTGAGTAGTAATTAGTTCTGAAAAGAACTGGAGGTTACAACTGGATGTTTCGATCAGTATGCTCTGATCGTCTTCAGTAGTAGTTGATTGGCAGTTTCTTGTTAAACCTCATCATCATTACAAAACATTTAGCAGTTTTTCTTTGTTTTCTCAAAATATAATGTGATGAAATTTTCACAGGTAAACTGATATATGACATAAAACACAATAAAGGGGGCCACTTTGCATCCATCACGTTAGCAGTTTTTCCAATGGTTGTTATTTATTTTTAAGTACCTGAAACCGACCAAAAAGTGTTTCAACATGTGAATGGACATGCAGGCTTATACTAGAGCTAATTTGAGTTGATTTATTTTATTATTTTATTATTTTATTTATTTGTTTACCCTCAAATTTCCATAAAAATTGGACGGAAAAAGTTACCTCACTTTTCCGTCCATTTGTCGATGGAAATTTTAGGGTAATTAAAAAAATAATAGTAATAATCAACTCAAATTATCTTTAGGATAAGCATGCATGTCTATTCAAATGTTGAAATTCTTTTTGGGTGGTTTCAGATATTACCAAAAAAAATTACAACCATTAGAAAAACTGCTAACGTGACGGTAGGAAAGTGGCCCCCTTTATTGTGTTTTGTGTCATATTTCTTAAAAACTAGAGGTGTGAAACGATCGTTCGTGACCAAAATACCAAATCTTGTACCTTCCCGTTAACATGTAGTTATTTAACAGCATGAGTTTCAAGAAACACAAGTTACTTAAAATTGCTAGTTCATTAATTACAATAGTACTTTACAGCACTTTTTGCTTCATTTAAACTGTTACATACGATATATATATTTTGGAATATAAAAATAATTATAGCGCTTCTGCGTTCCATATACCACGAGGCATTATCCTCCAGCAAACTAAGATAATCGTAAACAAGGAAAGAGTAATAAAAACAAGATATTCTTTACAGGAAATAAATCCTAATGTCAACACATTTACAAGTGAAGTCCGTTTAAAAACACCCCATTTATTTCCACAGCTTTGAATTATTCAAAAGTCGAAACTATGAGAGCTGTTGGAAACCACCAAAACCGAAACATCAAATTACCATTTATAATTTATGTTGCTTGATTTGAAACCGCTCGAGATATGCAAGACACGTTAAAGAATACAGAGGTGCAATTTTGAAAACGCGATACCCGGAGTGGGACATGGATTCCAGCAGTGGTATTACTGTTTTTGGGTTTATATCCAACTGCTGTTGATCAATCAGAATCGATGATTCAAGCAAGCTGGAGGATAAAGTCACACGTACGTCGTTGATTGTCTTTGAGAGGCTCTAAGCAAATATCAATAAATGACCAGTCCCCATTTTTAGAGATAAGCTATGTCCTATAAGTAAAACAGACAACGTACGTTTGATTATCTCAACCCAAGTTAATAATATAAAAAAAAATCTGAATCCGCTGTTGCCTCGAATTCAGAAAAGCCTATATGATCCACTGGTGGAAACAAATAGCCGTCTTACGTTAACACGTACAACCAGTGCCTATATTTTAGTGTTATGTACACAGTTTGTTGTTAATACTTGGAATGATATTGCCAAATGAAGGGGGTGAATTTGCAAGGACGACATAAGGAAGGCGATTATTAAAAGTAACAGGACCATTTGTTTTCCCACAGTGGTTTTTATTTATTTATTTATTTTTTAATTTAAGGCTAAAGGGGTTCAGATAAAGTGATTTTGACAGTATTTTTTCCCCTGGGGTTTAGATAATAAACGTATATGTTGTTTAGTTTCATATGACTTCTCTCTCGAAATGTCTCTCGAAATGGTGAAAGGTCAATTGTTAATATTTGCTTAGAAAACCTCTTTAGAAGGATTGTACACCTTTGGTAGCTATTGAATTATAATGTAACAACTTACTAATGATGTGAAGTTGGTCTTGGTACAAAACCTGATAAATTATTGCATACGACCTGCGGCCATTTTATGAGAAAACGTGAAAGGTAGTGCACATTCGAAATGGATAAATGCTGTGATATATTTTCAACATTTGAAAGAAATCAGAATGCATTTTCTTAATTCTCCCGTTACATACATCAGTAGGCTGAAACATTTGCATTCTGGTATTATACATCTTCTTGTAAAAATATGGATGCATTTATTAATATTTTACCAATGGTGTACAATCCATTTATTAATTGAAATCGGTTATTATTAATTTGTATTGGTATTTGTGTTAACAATTTCACTACGCAGAAATAAATTCATATGAGTTATTACATTACAATGTCTTTGTGAATTGCCATGCTTTACAGGTGTTCACTGTCAGATTCAAGGGCAGGGAGGGGCCATGGCTTCTAAACCCCCCTGAAAACATCAATCAATCAACCAACCAACCAACCAACCAACCAACCAACCAACCAACCAACCAACCAACCAACCAACCAACCAACCAACCAACCAACCTACCAACCAACCAACCAACCAACCAACCAACCAACCAACCAACCAACCTACCAACCAACCAACCAACCAACCAACCAACCAATCAAATAAAAAAATAAAACAAAAATAAAAAAAATAAAATAAAAGTGGGATAATAATAAAACAAAATTCAAACAAAACTTCATCATAACCTACAATTCTTTGAAACTTGGCTCTTATCACTGATATTGCATCAAAGAGCATCAGACAATTACGTCAAATCGTGTGCAGCCAGGTCAGATCCAGGGAAGTACATACTCGAACGCTGTTTGCTCTTCGTACAATCATGCCTGTAAAAATACATACATGCAGAACTCGCCGAACTAGTGATTTGGCAGTTGGAATGTCCAGTTTTGGCCTCCTTAATCAGACACTGTTATGTAGCATATGCTGTTATTAACCGTGTTTCAGAGTTTTACCCAAATCCCATCGCTTGTAATGCATCTCAGTTGAATATCCAAGATTTGTATTTACACTCACTGGCCAAAAGTATTGCAACATGCTCAAAATAGCACTTTACAGTAACAGGTGAGATAATCATTTAATCCGATTTCATCGATTGTGTATTACATAGCAAGAACAGTAAAAAAGAACATTGACTTCAAAACAAAGGCAATTTCAAAAAGTCTTAAGTCTTAAGTCTTAAATAAAATAAATTATTGTAACAGTTCTCCAAACTGAACTTTGGTGTGAATTTCAATGTTGCAATACTTAAGGCCAGTGAGCGTATTTATTTTTTTATCAATCGCTTTAGCCTATAGGGCACATGTAGAGCATGATGTGGGATCGAGGAATACGATACAGCTCTGGGGACGAGGTGAAGTCTGGGCAATTCAAAAGTAGATAATTATGCACATGCCACTGGCTTGAGTCAGTGTACCAGACATTATTCAACTGTATTCGCAAAAGCCTAACTGAAAAGCTCCAGTGGTGGTTACCAGTGACACACGCAACTGGTTCACCAGTCATTTTGTTCAAACCTCGCTGGTGTTCGCTTCTATGAGGAACTGCCGACAGTGACGGCAAAACAGGTAAATTCACGTGTTGTTACTATCCAAGTATAACGTTTAAAATTCCCTCTTCAAAATCGTTTAGAATCATTTTATTATTTGAAACTCTCAAATAATAATCCTTTACCATAATTGCAGTTTTTTAAATAATTATTTTAATTAAATTTTTTTTTTACAAAACGGTGTTGGGACAGAATGCACATTGGGCGGAAAGAATGTAGAATACAACCGCCACTTCTCTGTCAAAATATGACAAATTTTCACAGATTTTCCTACAAAGGACACACCTAAGGAGAGGAAAGTGTAGTCAAGTGTAGATTGGAAATTATATTTTAGGAGATTTTGAGCAATGAATTTATGCACATCCAGTGAGATGTTAGCCATTTTGTTGTCTGCTATAACACATGCACAAGTAGCGGTTGGTTTCGGCATTCTTTCCATATTTTGAACCGTTTCCATAACCCATATAAGTGAAACTTTGATACTGAATATACAGTTAATAATAGATGTCCCACTGATCGTTGTTATATTTATACAAAGATGGCATTGGTGCCTTACAGATAACTGAAAATACCACACGGCGATTATCTAGAACAAAGTGAAGATAATGCGGAATGCCGAACCCAACCGCCACTTGTGCACAATGTCTATTACATGTGTTTAGCAGACGACAAAATGGCCGACAGCTCATTGGATGTGCATACATTCATTGCTCAAAACCTCCCAAAATATCGTTTCCAATCCTCACTTGACAACACTCTCCTCTCCTTAAGTGAATCCTTTATCATCTTTTAAAGGAAAATCTGTGAAATTTATCACATTTGGATATAGAAAAAGTGGCGGTTGTAATTCTACTTTCTTTCCGACAATGCATATACACTAGTTAAGCCAATACTTGTTATTGCAATGTGGTAAAAATAGTAGCAACACGGTGGCTTCAATGTATGTGAATTACGGTAACCTTTCTATGTATCCAGTCAGTGAATCTAGCTTTGCCAGCCATATTTCAACACCATTGATTCAAAGCATTGTGTGATAGAGAATACTGTGAACATTACCTTTATTTAACCCTCCTAATACTACAAGGGTCAAAATCAGTCAAAATGTTGATATACTTGCCAAGATATAATCATCTTGTGCACTTAAAAGTCAACCACTATCAAACCTTACGTGTCAGAATGACTCGACCATTTTTAACTGGAAAAAGCATTGTCTGGTATTGTTCAGGGTGTTCAAAATGACAATAAAAACCAGTCGAAAATGCCCCTGTGTGCACATTTGGGTCAACAGTCAAAACGGGCAGTTGACTGATTTTGACCTCTGTGGCAACTTCCAACTGAAGCACAGCAATAGCAGGAGGGTTAATGACAAAAGCTGTCTAGCCAATGGACATTTCACTTGTTTGCAAGTTACGCAATCGTAACGATACTATGCTTTGAATATTGAAGACTTAGACGTAACGAACGGCAGCCACCAAATTGCTCATACGGAATAAGCTCTATTTTCCCGCAGAACACAATGCTTCATACATACGTTGGTATATGCCAAAAATCAAATCAACAGTAAGAACAATATTTAAAAAAAAAGTAATAATGTCGTAAACAACCGCCACTTTTTATCGGTCATAAAACCCTCCAATGCCCAGGCTGAAATTTGGCCCAGTAATACACCACACCCACAGACAGTCACTTGAGTATTAATTTTTTGGTTGCATTGCCAATTGTTCACACATGTGTATAAGAGTGCTGGAGATAGTGGCAAAGTCAAACACACTTGTGTATGTCTTACAAGTTATATGCAGAGTCACACAGAGCTGTGTATGTACTGCATAAGTTACAGTCGAGTGGTTTTGGTTTGACCTCCTACCATAGCCACATGTCCTTGCATTTATTTGAGTGCACTGGACAAAGTCAATGGGTTGGGAGTTACGTACAAATTTTGAGTGTCTTTGATTGTTAAACCTATAGGAGGGTTAAAACTAATAATGTAATCTTACCTGCTCGGTAAAGTGGAGAAGATATAGATGATGATGGACATATACTTGAAGTTATTCCAGGATATTTATTTTTATGAAAAATCAGGCATTTTTGGTATAAAATGATTTCCTCAGTCATGTCAGTCTGATCTTGTCAACTCCCCAATTAGTGACCACCAACACGGTCATCGTACATGCGCAGTGGTAACTATAATAGGATTATTCTATTTTCTGAAGGGGGATTTTTTTTAAAGGGAAATAAAGTCCTAAAACCATCATAAAAGTGGATTTTTAAAGATAGTTTTAAAAGATCACTTTTAAAGATCACTTTTAACTGGTTAGTGGTTGCAAAAAATGTTAAAACATCCCTTAAAAGTGGCGGTTGGATATGACATTCTTAAAAAAAAAAATAATAATACAAAAAAAAGACTCGCTTGTTTGTGCCCAAATAATTTTCGCTGGTTCCCAATTTGTAATGTATTTAAAACCTTTTTATTCACTGCAGTAATTTCACCTGTAAAGACAGATCTACTAAAACCAAGATGTCAAAATCTGTAGTTATGACCTCCCAACCAGGAGTCGCCGTGACTGCAATAACCGTATGTAATTTTTCAAATTGACAATTTTTTCAATTTTAATGTTGATATATTTATTTTTTAAATTAAACGCATGTGTTTTTGTTTTTTATTATGAATACATTTATTTGACAAGCCGGTGTTTGTCCTGGATGAGGTGGTATTGAGGTAAAAATGGAGTTAAATACCCCGAAAAAAATTGGGAAATTTCTGATCATTACCATCCTTGAACTTAAGCAATGTTTGCATAATGTTGTAACGTGTAAGTAGCTACCTTAATTGAAACCTTAACCCCCTAGGTATTCTGGCAAGGAGCCTTCCTGGATCCTCCAAAATCCATCAGTGCACTTTTGGAAACATGCCCTCATCTTCAAAATGCACCGTGCATTTTCGTTGATCTTTCATATTCAGCACTTACGGCCTGTACTTCTTGCCAGGTAGTAATTTTGCCCCATTTGAAGAGGTGAAAGTACTAGTTTCCAACAGTGCTGAATTTTCCCCCAAAAGTGCTCCTTGGAGGATTTGGCAGGATATTGGGTGGTTAGGGCTAAGACAATCATATTGACACAGGGTAGGAATACAACAAGAGGTTAGTCCTATTGTAGATTTAAACACACCGCAAAAAGTAAGACAAAATGGCCCCCTAACATGATTATCCTTACTTACTGGTGTTTGAATCTATCAACCGTCATCTGTAGCCCTAACAACCCCAAATCCGTCAAAATCCTCCAAGGGGCACTCATTTGGAAAAAAATCACCGCTGTTGGAAACTGGTATTGTCTCTTCAAATGGGGCAAGATTACTACCTGGCAAGAAGTAGTCCTGGGTTATAAGTGCCGAGTATGAAATATCAATGCATGGTGCATTTTGAAGATAAGGGCATGTTTCCAAAAGTGCACTGATGGATTTTGGGGGATTCAGGAAAGTTCCTAGCCAGAATATGGGGGTTAGGGTTAAACTGGGGGAAATATGTATCCCTCAGGGCAGATGGATACCTTTCTGTATTGGTTATTGTTTATGCATCTTCTCTCTGGAAGCATTCCCGAAAGAACAAAGGTCATTCTAGGGTCATTCAGTCAAGCGATCCATTTCACCTGAAGGATTCGTCTTTCTTCAGTTTACCCTACTTTATTCCGATTTCCTGTACACAGACCCAATTCGGCTACGTGAAAAATCCCCGCGGCACACCCAGAGACTGGTCCACGCAGTTATTTGGATGCTTTGAAGATATACCAAGCAGTAAGTTTAATGGTTCGAGACAATTGTAATTTTAATTAAAAACTGTCTGGAACATGTTTTTTGTTGTTGAAAATTCCACATAACACTTCCTGTTTTCTCTAAGATGAAAGCAGATCAGATGGAACCAGATCAGACGAAATAATTTCACAGAATGAATGAATGTGTACCAACGTCATGAAATAAGTTTTTAGATAATTATTCCTTAATTTGATGATAATTTATGTTTTACTATCCGGCCCTTTTTAAAACGTTTGAGTATGACCAGCGGCGTAGCCACGGGGGGCCTGGGGGCCTGGGGGCACGTGCCGGGCCTGGGGGCACGTGCCCCCCACAAATTTCCAGTGCCCCCCCAGGTGCCCCCCACACGAAAAATCCTCATAGTGCCCCCAAAAACAGAAAAGATAAAGAAAAGGGAAAAAACTCATACCCCCTGGGCCCCCCCTGTACCCCCCCACTGAACAAGTTCTGGCTACGCCGCTGAGTATGACATAATGTTACAATGTTAGAGTTAAAAACAAAACCGTTGCATGTTACTTATCTGTCTTTAAACCCTGCAAACACTGGGTGTTATTATAACACCTGACGTTTACTTTATTAACCCTAACTCCCTAAGCATTGTTACTGAACAATAAAAATCCTTCAAAATCCTCCAACTGCCTTTGATGTCAAGGGAGTTAGGGTTAAAATATCAAATGAAATCATTTGAGTGGTACGCCTGGAGCCTGTCTATATATCCTTGATAATTATGATAATAGACTGAGGACCAATCTAATCAATGCGTTACCATCTTTTGCCTTTGAGTGAGGGCGCTCTTCAGTTTGTGCCACCTATGCATTAGTCTTGGTGCAAGACGTTACTCGTGATTTTATACGTACATGCGCCGATCCGCTGTGATTTGATAAACCAATCGCCGCTGCGGGCGCCATTTATTCCTGTAAACGGCCGCGCCTTTTAGCGGCCCTAATCCTGAAAATTGTATAGCGCCAGCTACGGTGGGTGATTTACGACTGGCGCGGGATCGTGTAACTAGGATCCGCATAATAACGGTCTTGCACAAGACTACCTATGCATAAGCTTTTAATGTTTTTTGTGCAGGTTTATTTGCCTGGTTTCTTCCACCATGTTTCCAGTGTTACGTGGCCTATATTCTTGGGGAGAGTTGCTGCGTTGGTTGCTGTGTCCCTAGTGCAGCAATGGTGATGAGATCAGTCGTTCGAGAACGTCACAATATCCAGGTTGGTAAATATCGTACATGATGGTAAACAGTCTGTTCTTCCTTAAAGAGGGGCTCTGAGCAAATATCAATTTTTAACCTTTCCCCATTTTCAGCGAAATTAAACAACTTGAGTTGACTACAGAGTACGCTATAGTCGAAATGTAGAGATATGGTTCTTATCTAGTCAGAATGCCTCTTCCGTTCACAGTCTACTATTTTTAGAATAATGCTGTAATTGTCGCTGTGAACAATTACATCATTATTCTAAAAATAGGAGACTGAAGGAGGAGGAATTCGGACTAGTTCTGATCAGAACCACAATCTCACATTGCTATATTTGAGAGCCAAACCACATGGTGTTAACCGTGACCGATGTCATCAAAGTAAAATATTGTAGAAAGATGGTTTTTCGAATCCATTTTGATTAAAATTCATAAAAACTCATAGCCTGTCTTCCGTCTTTTCACATACAACAGCGCAACTTAAGGGTGGTTTTCAAGGGTGACTTTCAGGAAGACTACATTATATTGGAATGGGGAAAGTAAACCAAAACCCATGTAAATTTCTCCTGCTTTGATTTCCCAAAGTTTGATCTAAAAAGGAGAATAAATAAATAATAAAAGCTGTGTCAATCAGGCCTCTTCCAAATTGTCAACCAGGTAGCTTGACCTTGGTCACGTAATGCAGCTGTAATTAACTAATGATTTTCAAAAGTAATATGGCCGAATCTTTCACAGTGTACATCACAGCAGTCTACGTGTGAATTATCAATGTACATTATTGCTAGATACCAGATTATCAAACGAATGAATTATTATCCCAGTTAGCGATATGGGTGGGGAGGGAGTCCTTACCACCCCCACATCAATCTTCCTGGAAATTTTGAATGGTTTCAAATGGTCAAATAGTAGGAGGGATAATAAAAGTAAATTAAACAAAATAAATAAAAACAACGTTTTTCGTCGTTCCAATAAAACATACACTTTCAAAAGTAAGTTTTCTGAAAAAGCTCTTGAAAAACTACTTTTTCATAAATTTTGACCTGATCTATTTATTCTCGTGTTTTGAATGCAGGGTTCTGTATGTAACGATTTCTGTATGAGTTGCTGGTTTGGTCCATGTGTTTTGTGTCAAATATACCGTGAGGTCGACAACGTGAGAACTGGACGCGCACTTGCGTAAATGACTTCGTGACTTCAAGCCAGTTACGGGAATTTCAGCAATGACAGTTTGAAGGCACCAGGTGCTGGCTCACCGATCCTGTTCCATTGGACGTCTGACATGTCATTTAAATTTAACCGTGAAATGTTTACAAATTCGAAATGGAGTACTGCCGTGTTTCAACTTCTGCAGGCATAACAATAATCTGGATTAATTTTCACTTTCTTTCTCGTTAATGACACAAAGAAATTAACCGAAACACACGTTGGTTTGTGTACATTATCTCTTCAGTTTTATTAAATAGGCAAACTCGTCAAGATCACAGCAACATTTTTGAAATTGCATGGAATCGGTTTCCTGGATGACTGAAAATTATAATTATCGCCGTGACTGATGCATAACTATCATTATTATTCAAGCTTGCTGGCTCATTATTTATGCACCAGTCACGGTAACACAATCTTAATACGCCCAATTATGGGTTCATCTTAAAACTTAGGCTCACCGATTCCATGTCTAGTCGAAAGTTCACTCTGATCGCAACAATATCGTATTAGTGCATTTACATATATATTACTAATAGTGAAAACTACCTTAAACACGTATATTATTAAGATGTGTTAATTAATATTTCTTAAGTCAATCGTGGACTGTAAATATAGATATACATGTATTAACCCTCCTACAATCAGTGCAATTTTTGAAACAACCCATTCAGGCCACTCCAAGCCATTAGCTGTTGCCACTGGCCTCCTATGGTTACCCTTCTGTGCACTGTCACACCATTGTGATTGCACGGTAAGGTGGTCTCCCATGGATACATTGTAGGCCATACTAATATGTTCAAACATTTACAGTGGCCTTGGGTGGCACACAGTTGATTTTGTAAGATTACTTGGAAAGGACAGCAGGCTTGTACATGTATGTACTGAAGGTTGCTCAAGAACAGAATTTAGTGGTTGGGAATGGCTTCAATGTGTAGGAGAGTTAATTAATAACCTAAATTATCATAGAATTTAAATTTATATCTCGAAATAAAGGGAAGGTACAACTTGTGATTATCACAATATTATCCAACAAAGTACTTTGTATGCGGCACACCTGTCAATCATCCCAATATTATTGAATAAACTATTTTGTTTAAAATGATTTCTTAGAAAAAAAACCGGGAATTGTTATGTCAAATTTACGACTTTTCAACAGGGAACATTTTGAAAAAAATAATAAATAAATAAAACAATGTTTTCGTCGTTTTCTCAAAAACGTGATAACTTATTGTGATGAAATTTTTCACAGGTTAGTTTGTGATATATGTGACCGGCTCCACAAAAATGGGTATTATGGGACAAAATTAAAAAATTGAGTTACATACATAGCTGAATTGGTTACATTATAAGCTTTAATTTGGTGTAGGTTTGAACCCTGTGGCATTTTGCATTCTGGAGATATACTGATTTTTGCATATTCATATTGTACAAATTAACGGAAGTGCCTTCACAGATACAGCCCTTTAAACACAGCAAGTGGAAAAAGAAATGAGCTAAGAAGAAACTCTCCTGAATGCCCATAGCAACAGTTATGTTCCTTTTGAGCTCCTTTAGGAATGCTTGTGCAATATAAATTTGAATTATCAAGCATCTTACAGTATTTTTTTCAAATATTTTTGCTAATTTGCATAATGTGTAAAATTTAAACTTTTGTTTTTTCATATTTACTCATCAATAATAATATTTCTGTAAATAAATTATTAAAGTATTGATATAATAGAAGCCAATAAACCCCCCAAAAAATCACGTTGTAATAGCATAGCGTCCATTAATAACCTTTTTTGCAGAGCGGGTCACATTTCTTGAAAACTAGAGGATTGGAATGAAAGTACGTCACCAAATACTTATGTTGTACATTCCCTTTAAAATAACTTTGATAATTAGATGTACAGCGCAGTTTGTGTTTGCAGTTTCAAAATTGCGATGCAACATTATCAATAAAATTATTAATATATTTTACACCTTAATTCGTGCGGACTGAATTGTGTATAATGGAGTATCGCTACCTATTGTGGGCGGGGGTATACCAGTGGCGTAGCCAGGGTGTTGACAGTGGGGAACATTTTGGGGTTTAAATTTACCGCCAAATTATGCTTTTCAGAAGTTAAAAAAATCCCAACAAGTTTGTGAATTTACCGACATGCATTATTTTGCCAACAAGTGGTGCGGTCTCCCCGGATTGTGGCACTGGCGTGTACCATGTGCTCGACTATGACAACAAATATCTGCAGAAGTTTAATTTTTCTCTTTTTAGTAGTAAATAGTCCTCGTACTTGAGGTAGGACATTCAATATGTTTTGGGGTTATCTTCGGAACAAGTGTCTGGACCAAACTGATCCAACTTCCAATGCAATTTGTGTGCCAATTGTTTTGAGTTTTCTTGCCAATATATGAATTTATAACATATTATTACGGTCAGTTTGCGCACCTTAAGTTATTTCCAGCTCATGTTCACAGAGTCGTTAATACTTTCATTAACTTTCTCTACCAATGTCTTGGAAACGGCTCATATCTATAGCTCTTATTGTTTATAGCCAGTAGTCCCCCTTGGATGAATACTGATGTGGGTATAAAATGACAAGTGGTGCTATGGATGTGACCATGTCTGCATATCCTGGGAAGATTAGTATGTCTACCTTTTATTGAAAAGAAATCCAAATTGAATATTCTTGTTTTGGGTAGAACATTACACATAATTAAGGTCGTAGTTCCCTGTAGCGCTGCTTGTCACATTTTGCTTTGTACAACGTCCGTGTCAAGTTTGATGGCCACCATATACAATTAAGGTAACTACGGGGTAATATAATAGTGTTTTTGTACAAACATTTCAAGAGATGGATATAGCTCGCCCTAATGGTGACTCATGGGATTTGTATAACCACATCCGATAAATCTTGTTGCACTCAGCATCCCTATTAGTCCAGGAGCAAAGTCTGAAAAGCCCTCTAGTTTAGGAGTTGGTTCAACACCTACTACATCTAAGGTTTGACCACACAGGATGGTAGAACATACATGTACCTAATGGAACACCACTAGGTAGTATGTGGTATCAAATTGTGGTATCAGTTTCGAAAAAAATGTCATTTTTATAAGTCAAAAATTACAGGGTGATGACAGAGTTAAACTTCTGTACCGAGCTGCAAAACTGGACCATTTGATTTATTATTATTATTATTATTTTTTTTAAGTTTAAAGACTTTAAAGTGCTTCTTTTAATGGAAAGTTCACACTTTTATCAGGCTTCCAGCAGATAAAGTTAATGCCCACTGTAGAGTGAAGCTCCAATCCTTAACTGTTTGAAGACAATGCATGACATGTTTGCCTTGTCACTTCCAATAATTAAGAATACATTGCAATTCATCAGAGGAGAGGACACGCCCCTTAAGAGCTTTCTGAAATTTCGGTGCATCATATGAACTGAAATCGGTCCATTCATTTTGCTAAGTGTGGGAGCAGGTTGCCAATTATGAAAAAGGGGGTAGCTTATCTCTTGTGAGAAAACCCATCATTTATGAAAATAGAATGTAAATTTATTAATCGACTGCATACTGTAGTTGCCAAAGTTGAAGATTTTATTGATTTTTAGACCTTTAAAATATAACATTACGTTTTGCACTTTAATGCAAAACTGATACCACAATTTGACACCACATACTACCTGGAGGTGTTCCAGAGGGTCTATTCTACCACCCCGTGTAGTCAAACCTTAGATGTAGTGGGTGTTGAATGACCACATTTATGCCAGGTCCGTGCTCCTGGACTATATGGATTTCTAAGGAAATGCACAAGGAAACCCCACAACGTGCCCCCCACCCACAGGCCTGATAGAGTTAACAGATTGGCCCGTTTTCGTTACAAAGAGTGATTAGTCTCTCATGGGTTCTAGTAACACATTGACAGTAAAATCACATAAAAACCACTACAAATTTAACACAACTCGAAACGTGATTTAAAGCTATTTATACTCTTGGTAATTAAAACAAAAAGTAATAAATAAAAAAAACAATGAAAAAATGAATGAAAAAAATAAATAAAATAAAATAAAAATTACAGTATGAAATGTTTTATCCCGCCATTATCTTTCTTTTTGAGGTGGCGCCAGGAAGGATCTACTTCAGAATAAGAACACCATCAATCTATATACAATTTTCCCCTCGTAAACGAAACAACAAAAGCTAAATATTTCACTTTGTATACATATCTTTGATAATTATTGTCATGTTGTGTTTATTACTTTGTACATGTTACTTCATTACAATATTAATAATAATGTGTGGACTTATATAGCGCATTATATCATTACCCCTGCTCATAAGGCTCATAAATCATTCCTGAAACCATCTCAGCTCCCTCGGGAGTATACAGCTCAATTGCTGCCATTACAGCGCATATAGGGCTAATCAACCAACTCTGCCCTCACAGGTACCCATTTAACCCCTGGGTGGAGAGAAGCAATTATGGTTAAGTGTCTTGCTCAAGGACACAAGTGTCACGGCCGGGATTCGAACCCACATTCTGCTGCTAACACCAGAACTTGAGTCCGGTAAGCTAGACCGCTCGGCCACGACACTCCACAAGCCATACAAAGTTTGTTTTTAATGCTTTAAAAAAAAAAATGTTATCAGCCATTCTATAATTCTGTTCTCCATTTTGTTTTTAATGTTTCCATGATCCTGTTTCAGTTTCACTGTCAATCTTAACGCTACATCTCGTTTCAGTTTCACTGTCAATATTTAATGCTACATCTCGTTTCAGTTAAAATTAACAATCTTAATGCTACATCCCCTCTCAGTTTCACTGTCAATCTTAACGCTACATCTCGTTTCAGTTTCACTGTCAATCTTTACGCTACATCTCGTTTGTTTTTCCCTTTTGTGAATTATTATGTTATCTAAATTTGTTAGTTTAACAATTGTTTTCACTTGATTTGTTATTACTTTAATTTTTTTATTTTTTTTATGTCTATAGCCATTTTACCGCTTGTACATATCTGTATTTTTTAATATTGTAAATTATTCCGCAATTCGACCTTTGGTCGCTATGTAATATTTTTAATGAATAAACCAAATGCCTTGATTTATTTTACTCAAAAGTGTTCACTATGTATTTTTATGCTATTAAATTTTTTTTTTACAAATCAGAAATTGTTGAAATTGTTGAAAAAAATTATAATTTGCAGCCAACATTCCAGCGGTTGAAATCCGCTTGGGCTTCTGTGAACGGTTATTCAAAAAATAACCAAGTCGTAAGGCCCCCCCCCCCCCAAAGTCTCCGGTTTCTTGTCTCCGCGCGCATCGCCTCAGACCCGCGCATCCGTATTTTGAATGTTGTTTGTTTTTTTGTTATGAAACGATGTCCAAAAAAAGACTCCATGAAAAGATTACACCCCCTCCCAAATAAAAATAAAAATAAAATAAAAAAACACATCACCGGACCGATGACCAGAAAACGTAGACTTTCTGTTTTAGCCTAACATTGTTAATACTTTCTGAGTGTAAATTTAGCTGGTGATGATAAGAATCTTCTCTATAAATATTACGGTATTGTCTGAACTAGATTTTAAAGTCATTTTAAAGTTAAACAACACTAAGCGCTAGCTGAAGAAGTCAACGATTGTGCATCGCGCGCACAGACCGTAATCTCAAATTCTCTGAAACCATGGGTAGCACAGAGCATGCGTAGTCTTCAATACGGATTTGCGTGCGCGCAAAAATTAATACATACACACAAAACGTGCAATAAGGATCGCAGGTCCTATTCCATCACGCCGCACGTGACGCACATTTGCCCATGGTTTTAGCCCTCGTCGGGAGCGGTCACCGTTACGGTGTCCTGGCGTCATTTTGTATATCTTCTGTCTGTCTAAGGGAGCAACCCCACTAAATAGTGAAAAATTCATGCTCCGAGCGGTTTATCATAATTTGTATGTTCTCAAAAAAAAATTCTGAAGAACACAGATTTGAGGCCCATAGATTTGAGGGATCGTGTAAAAATGGTCCAATATCATAACCTGGGGTTTTTGACTGAGTATTTTGGCTGCTCTCGGCACTAAAAAAGTGGTCCTAATTTGCTTCCAAGCGTAGGGCCTTTTCCCAAAATGGGCGTTTTCACTAGTGTAGAGGCTGGTTTCCATTGGGATGAGAATAATTTGACGGACCTCTGGACAAATCACATTCAGTTGAGTGAAAAATAAAAGGTGTTTTGTCTTTTAGTTATAACATGTTTAGGATGTTTTAAGTATTTTTAATGATTTCTGAATATTTTGTTTTTAGCATTGGTTGCTATATGGGAGTTTATTTAGTGGGGTGCACCCATATAGGTTTTACAATCTAATGTCTGTGGTTCTAGGATGTATCACTAGACTTCAACCCAAAGAAACACCAAGATCCTCATTCCCAGACAATGTCAACTCTTTTAAGCTGAGTTTGCCTTTTGTAAGGTGACCAACACAGCTTTCCTTCAATGAGCATTCACTGAGGTCCAGCTTACTCATTTCCTTCAAACCCCAAATTATGCTCCACGAATCTGGAGACTCACTAATAGCATTATTTCCTGAAAGGCACAACTCGTTGAAATCGGGGTTATCTATCAGAGCTGATGTAATCGGTCCCAAGTCTTCACTTATCAATGCACACGAACCCAAGTTCAACTTCCGAAGTCTTTTCATTTGAGACAGTTTTTGTGCCCAATATTTCCCGAATCCACCAAGACCCTCATTTACAGAGATATTGAACTCAGCCAAATTGATTTCACCGTCAAGAATATCGTCCAGGCATTTACCAGCTAATGAGCAGTCACTCAAGTCCAACTTCTGCAGGTGGTCCATACTACCTAAGCTTAATTTCCAAGCTGTTTGAGACTCGCCAATATCTTTATTCCCCGAAAGGCCCAGCTCACTGAAATTGGATTTATCTTTCAATACTGTAGCCATGAATTGCACATCTTGACTTGTCAATGCGCATGCGCTTAGATTCAATCGTTGCAGGTTCTTCATTCGAGGTAGCTGTTCACCCCATGATTGCAGGGTACCACTTAGAGCTTCATTTCCTGATATGTCCAACTCAACCAAGTCAAGGTCACCAGCGAGGATCTCTACCATGCATCCACCTGTCAACGAACACTCACTCAAATCTAGCTTCTTGAGGGGCTTCATACACCGTAAATGATGCGAGCACAAGGCTGAAGAGATGCCAATGTCTTTATTATTCGATATATTAAACTCGACCAAGGAAATATCGACACTCAGTACTGGAGCAATGTACTGGAGATCTTCACCTGTCAAAGAACATGCACTCAAGTCTAGCTTCTTCAGGTGCTTCAAACCCACCAGATATTGAGACCATAATGCTGCTGAATCTCCGATACCTGTATTTCCTGCTAAGCTGAGCTCCTCAAAGCTTGCGACATCTGCCAGTGTCGCACCTACGTGTCTCAAGTCATCAGCTTTCAACGAACATTCCCTCAATTCCAACTTAGTCAGCTTTGTCATTCGCTGCAGCAACTTAGCCCATGACTCCAGAGAACCGCCAAGATCTCCATTTTCAGAAAGATTTAAGTCGACCAAGTTAAGGCCACCACCAATAATCTCTTCCATAGAGCTACCTTTCAACAAGCAATCACTCAAATCTAACTGATCTAGCTTCTTAATACGATTCAGAGACTTGGCCCATAATTCTGTGGAGTCACCTAGCTCCTCATTTGCTGAGAGATTCAGCTGGACCTCCAATTTGTCACGAATTCTAACAGCAACAGCTTTCACGTCCTGACCCGTCAAAGAGCATGCACTGAGATCTATTTTACGAAGTTTCTTCATAGTACGTAAATACGATGCCCACTTCCCCGCAGATCCCCTTAAAGCCTTATTGCCAGCGACATTTAGCTCAGTCAAATCGGGCAGCTGAACCACCGAGTTGGCAATTTTGTTCAAGCCATCTCCACTCAAGGAACAATTTCTTAATTCTAAGCGTTGTAGGTTTATAAATTGTTGGAGATGAACGGACCATACTCTTGTCTTTTTATCACCAGCTGATGACGTACCCTGCAGATGGGACGATTCAGCAGCGGCTGTTTGCGCAACCCTGACTTCTGTTTATACGAAAACACAAATACATACACAAAATGGGGCTAGAAACAAATAAACTTTACCAGTGAGCTGGTAATTTGGTTCAATAATTTTTGAACAAAAGTAAATTATAGCAGAATAGATCAAAGGGGTCTATAAGCTTGGGCGATATCAATTTTTTTCATCCACGATATCTTGGCAAACATATATCGCGATTTTCGATAATATCGCGATTATTTTGTCATTCATGCATGATGGCTTTAGAGCCGATAACCACAGGTATGTACCCCTCTGCAAATTCGTTTGCATTGCGTGTATGTACTTATGAAGTAGTTCGCTTTTGTTTCTCACTTCCAAAAGGTGAAAAGACTGCTAATTTTGTTTCCATGGAATTTCTGACTTGATTCACAACGGCGATTTTATTTAATCACGATATATATATATTTTTTAATCGCGATTTGCCAATATATCAATAACTTAAAACGGTTCTCAATGTCGTAATCGAACAAAAATATGTATCACAATATTCAATGTTATCGTGTTATCGCCCAAACTTAGGGGTATAACATTGTACACAAATCACAATACTCAAACAAAAGAAAGACGCTGCATATATTTTGTTCAAGTAATCGTCATTCAATGAACAATTTCTTAATTCTAAGCTTTGGGAATTTCTTAATTTTCAGGTAAACTATTCTGTTTTCTTGTCCTTACCACCAGTTGATGACGTAGGCATATCCTGCAGAGTGGACGTAGCTCCTGTGACTGTTTGTCCAAAGCTGGTCTCTATTATGAAGACAAAAATAAATAAACAGAAAAAAAGGATTAGCAAAACAAATAAACTTCACCAGTGAGCTGGTAATTTTGTATTGAACCCTCTGATTAAAATTAGAATGTTCTTTTTCTTACCACTGGTTGATGATGATGCCCCAGCAACTGCTTGTCCAACGCTAGGTTCTATCAAAAGTACAAAAACATTAAAAAAATATATAATAAACATAATAATATTCAACAAATGGGCAAGACATTATCCATGTTTTCCATCTGCCATTGTTTAAAACGTTTCATCAGAAAACAAAAACGATAACGGTCTCATCCTAACAATTGTTGAAACGAACCATTATCTGGGTTGTGATTTGACAAAACCAAAAAATCCTGAAAAATGGTTAACGGGCCTGGGGCTCCCTTTGGTCTAGAGGACAAAGCCCCCCGAACCTCCTGTGGGTAGCGGGCCTGGGTCTCCCTTTGGTCTAGAGGACAAAGCCCCCCTGAACCTCCTGTGGGTAGCGGGCCTGGGTCTCCCTTTGGTCTAGAGGACAAAGCCCCCTGAACTTCCTGTGGGTAGCGGGCCTGGGTCTCCCTTTGGTCTAGAGGACAAAGCCCCCTGAACCTCCTGTGGGTAGCGGGCCTGGGTCTCCCTTTGGTCTAGAAGACAAAGCCCCCTGAACCTCCTGTGGGTAGCGGGCCTGGGTCTCCCTTTGGTCTAGAGGACAAAGCCCCCTGAACCTCCTGTGGGTAGCGGGCCTGGGTCTCCCTTTGGTCTAGAGGACAAAGCCCCCTGAACCTCCTGTGGGTAGCGGGCCTGGGGCTCCCTTTGGTCTAGAGGACAAAGCCCCCTGAACCTCCTGTGGGTAGCGGGCCTGGGTCTCCCTTTGGTCTGGAGGACAAAGCCCCATGAACCTCCTGTGGGTAGCGGGCCTGGGTCTCCCTTTGGTCTAGAGGACAAAGCCCCATGAACCTCCTAGATGTTTAATTTTGGAGAATTTACAGACTCTCCACATCCCCACAAACAAGAAACTAGAGGTTTAGACACAGTACAGGCTACTTCTTTATTTCCTTGGTGGCTACTTCTCAGACCTGTGATTTCTCAGAGAAATCACAGGTCTGCATTATATACTACTCAAAACAATTTAGGGAACACCGGATTTTTAACATCAAATAGGTTTGAAATGTTCCATGAACCGGGATTTTCATTTGCAACCCCCTCTCTCTTTCAGTAGTCATGTCATGAAATGATCACTACATGCATCCTTTATCATCTGTTTCATTGTGCAGTTGTTTCTCATCAATTCTGTGAAACATTGTGTTTATCTGAAATAAATGATCTTGCTTTAACTGAGATTATTACGGTGTTCCCTAAATTGTTTTGAGTAGTATATATCTACGAGAAGCTTTGTATTCACACTGATTGTTGGGAAAGCATACTTGTATTCATTATCGCCAATATCCCCTTGTCTTTTTAACCCTAACTATGCTAAATGCAACAGGATGCAACAGTTGTACTATTCCGATGGACGTTGTTGCATTCAGCAGCCAGTACCGATGACTCAATCTGTTGTATCTTGTTGCATTCAGCACTGGACAGTGTTTGTACATGTATAGCAAAATAGTCTGTGTTGTGTCTTCAGCATTACCCTGCTCAATGCAACAAGATCCCTGTGTTGTATGTTGTTGCAGACAGCACTGTGCTTAAAAAAAAACCAGTCCAATTTACTGAACCCTTCACTGCTAAGTGCAACAAGATCCACATATGGATTTTGTTGCTCCTAGCAGGCCTCGATCATTGACCACTGTTGTATGTTGTTGCATTCAGCAGGATGACAAGTTACCCTAGCATGGTTAGGGTTAACCCTCCTACTTCTGGCACCTTTTTCATACAAGTTGATCCACCATTTAAAACCATTTGCTTTTGTGGTTTTGAATGGTAGGTCAACTAATGTACAAAACCTTGTTTGGATCTTTCCAAATGGTAGGACAGTTTATACAAAACCTTGTTTGGATACTTCTAAGTGGTGAATCAATGGACCCTCTATGCATTTGAATGGATTTGAATGGTAGTAAACTTGCTACCAACACTGTTCAAATGGTATCACCATGTGTGTACAAAACCAATGGGCATTTTGGTAAGTAGAAATTTTGAATGGTTTCAAATGGTCAAACAGTAGGAGGGTTAGTATACAGAATAGCCAGTTTTATAAACCTGTTTAAAAAGATATCTGGCTATAGTATGGTTTATAATTTGGTCCAATATTTCAAACCTACAGAAAATATTCTTGAAGTTAGACAACGTTCACAGGGTGTATTATTATAATTATTATAATTATTATAATTATTATTATTATAATTATTATAATTATAATTATTATTATAATTATTATTATAATTATAATTATTATAATTATAATTATTATTATAATTATTATTATAATTATAATTATTATAATCCTGAATACTTTTTATGTAAAGTGCCTATAATTATTTTGCTATTTATATTATGTGTGAAGTTCACCGAATTTGGTATAGCTGTACCGCCTATCCGGGTACCCGACCGAAACTGTCATTACCTGGTTCCACTTTTCAGTTCCAATTAATAATAGACAAGTGATATTTTTTCCACTTTCATAAGGACTCTATCTATTGGAAAATGAGTGCATCACAAAACTGAATTTGACCTTTAAAAATAATAATAATAATAATGTGTTGATTTATATAGCGCACGTATCCACCAACTAAGTGGTGCTCAAGGCGCATTATATTATTATCCCTGCTCATAAGGCTCATAAATCATTCCTGAAACCATCTCAGCTCCCTGGGGAGTATACAGCTCAATTGCTGCCATTTCTAGCGCATATAGAGCAAACCAACTCTGCCTTCACAGGTACCCATTTAACCCCTGGGTGGAGAGAAGCAATTATGATTAAGTGTCTTGCTCAAGGACACAAGTGTCACGGCAGGGATTCAAACCCACATTATGTTGCTAACACCAGAACTTGAATCCGGTAAGCTAGACCGCTCGGCCACGACACCCCATAATAGAATCAACGTTACATGGTTGATTTTGTTTCAATTAAAACCAGTTTACTAAATCTGTTGAAACTTTCACAAAACAATTTTGTATTATTATTATTATTATTATTATTATTATTATTATTATTATTATTATTATTATTATTATTATTATTATTATTATTATTATTATTATTATTATTATTATTATTATTATTATTATTATTATTATTATTATTATTATTATTATTATTATTATTATTATTATTATTATTATTATTATTATTATTATTATTATTATTATTATTATTATTATTATTATTATTATTATTATTATTATTATTATTATTATTATTATTATTATTACTAAATCTGTTGAAACTTTCACAAAACAATTAGGCATTATATATTTGTATGGTGAAAATATATATAGTTTCAGAAGAACACAATTGTATTTTACCCAAAAAAAAAAAAATTGTCTTACATCTCAGATGTTTTTCCTTCAACTTTCTTACCTGGTGGGGCAACCTGTTCCTTCTCTAACCGGGCAACTTTTGAGTACAAAATATTCCTCATTTCACCTTTCCTCAGATCAAAACGGCTCAATAGATCTTCTTCTGTGAGTTGTTGGAGTGCTGTACCGTCCACTTCGTGGAAACGGTTGGCAATGGATTCCTGCAAGCCAATTTGGACCAGCCATAATTTCACATCGTCATTGGTCCAATCTGCCATGCGTGATGGCAGATCACGTTTGATCTGTCCTAAAATAACAAACAATTCCAGAACACGTAATAAATATTTTGAACAACCATTCTTTAACCCTAACCCCTTGGGTATTTTTACTAGAAAGTATCCTGAATCCACCAAAATCCACCAATTTTGTCACACACAAAATGCTGGTGTCCTGAATCCATCAGAATCCGCCAGTGTAGATATTGGACATATCCTGAATCCGCCAAAATCCACCACTAAATTTTTGGTGGATTTTGGCGGATTCAGGATACCATGCTCACATGAAAATTTGTATAGTATGTTGCTGCATAGAATCCATCAAAATCTAACATATACAGTACATGTAACTATAATCCATCAACCAACATGACCAAGCAGTTAAAAACTATTGAAATCCTGAATCCATCAAAATCCGCCACATGCTCAATGTGGAGGTATCCTGAATCCACCAAAATCTTCCAATACAGGGGGATGGATTTTGATGGATTCAGGGTGGTTAGGGATAAGGGAGGAGTGCCAAAGTCATGGTACAGCCAAGCC
>CM055817.1:18528658-18576006 GCA_029582265.1 Zoroaster sp. YZ-2022 | reverse complement strand
GCTGATGGTCCACTGTCTATTTTGGGGGCGGCTGGCCCCGGTAGGCATTCCACCGATTACAGCTGGTGGTCCACTGTCCGCATCTTGGAGTAACGCAGTCTCTGCAGGCAGTGGCCGCCGGGAATAAGCTGACGGTCCACTGTCTCTATTTTGGAGCGGGTTGGGCCCGGGCGCCGCCCAATTACAACTAGTGGTCCACTGTCTGTCTTGGAGTGGCAGCCCGCAGACGGTAAGGCCATGGTCTAAGCTATGACGGTCCACTGTCTCATTTTGGAAATGCCGCTGGTCACGAACATACGCCACTGCCAGCCTACCACTGGTGGACCATCGTGGATTTCAAGTCGGCGTGCCGATGCCACCAGGCCGCGCTTCAACCACCGGCGGACCTACGGTGGCTTGCGGACTGGGTTGAAGCAGTTATGCCAAAATTACCAAAGTTGTACCTTCCCTTTAATGTATATCTTGATTCAATATAAGCATACTCATAGAAGCAGTTTTGCCAACATTACTGATGTTGTACCTTTTGGTTCAATGTCTATCTTGATTCAAAGAGAGTAAGCATACTCATAGAAACGGTTTGCCACAACATGTACCCAATGTTAGGTCAAAATTGTAGCTTTGCATGGTGAGGATGATAAAAGAGATTAATTATGCGGTGACACCATGTGAGTTCAATTGGTGTTTAAATTCTGAAAAGAACTGGAGATTTCTTCGACGTTTTGATCTGGTGTGCTCTGATCGAAAACGTCCGAGGTGTCCCCCAGTCCTTTTCTTTACTTATCATTACCAATTGGTAATTTCCCAACAATATCACCGCACCAGTCTTACTTAATTTACCAATGTTTGCACCTTCCCCCTTCAATGTATATCTTGATTCAAAGGTAAACATACTCGCCAGAAGCGGTTTGCCAACATTACCAATGTTGTAATTTTCCCTTCAATGTATATCTTGATTCAAAGAGAGTAAAAGTATACTATAAGCAGTGTGGCCAACATTACCAATAATGTTGTACCTTCCCTTTTAATGTATATCTTGATTCAAAGAGAGTAAGCACACTCATAGAAAAGCAGTTTCATGCCAACATTAAAAATCGTTGTAACCTTCCCTTCAATGTATATCTTGATTCAAAGAGTAAGCATACTCATAGAAACAGTTTAACCGACATTTCTAATGATTTAATGTATTTATCTGTGCTGTTAAAAACTTATACAATGTAAAAAACAAATTATATTTCAACTCTAATTCTGTAAAAGAACTGACCTTAACATTTGAGTTTATGAGTAATCTATATCTAAGTAACTACTAGCCCTCTTCTTTCCCTCATACTACGTCAGGGTCATACCTATAAAACCTGTAATACATGTCGTGGTGTCGTGAGCCGAGGGTCTAACTTACCGGACTGTTCTTGTGTTAGCAGCAGAATGAGTTCAATCTGGGCCGCGGGACGCCTTTTGAGCAAGACATCGAACCATAATTTTTCTCTCCACCCAGGGGTTAAATGGGCACCTGTGAGGCCAGAGTTGGTTGATTTAGCCCTATATGCGCCATGTAATGGTAGTAATTGATCACTATGAATAACTTTACCTGAAATGCCATGAAAATCTGTTTTACCGTGAATATAGAACAATTCACGACAATTTGCGATGAATGATCATTACAACACTGAAATTGCTCATGAAATACTTAGTGGAATTCCTTTTCACAGAAAATCGCTGTGAAATGCCATGAACTTCTCATGTACGCAGTTTTTGAGGGCAGTTCATTAACCCTTGAGAGTACCATGGTTTGGGGGGTGATACGTGTGAACTGTTATTTCAAGGCAAAAACGGATTTTAAGGGTATTTTCGAGGAAGTTGAAGTTGTTCATAGTGAGACTGTATACTCACTGCAGGGGTTGAGATGGTTTCAGGAATAATTTTATGAGCCTTATGAGCAGGGTAATGATATAATGCGACTTGAGCACCACTTAGTTGGTGGATACGTGCGCTATATAAGTCCACCACATTATTATTATTATTATTATTCAATATGTTGAATAAAGTGCCTTTTCCCAACCATTTCCTTCCTGTTTTCGCCTGTTAAAGAACACTTTCTGTTTCTATGTTATCTCACAATAGGCTTTTGACTCGCGCCGCTGCTATTTTCACTTGCATTTACGCTAAGGTGGCTTTTGACAATGTGTTTACATGAACTTCGGTTCAATGAAATTATCATTGATGACGCCACAATCATATTTTGAAATTATCCAAAATTTTGTATTATAACATCAATTTCTGCTTCAAAAGACATCAATTTTGCAATTAGATTATGAGCAGTAATATTACACTAATTGAAGAAAGTGTAACCTACATGGTAAAAAATGAATAACTGGGAACTATGCAGACACTTATTTCAATGTTTATACCTCAAGCAAACTACTTAAATGGGTCAAGACAGTTCTGCCGATAGGAAGTCCACTTTAGCATTCAAAGTTAACTAGTTGCATTTAACATATGTAACATGTCTTATAGGTATGGTGTACAGAAAGGTTAGTTTTTTGACTTTGTACATGTCTCACTATGAGTAGACAAGGTACAAAACAGAAAAATATTCAGATGTTTTCAGTTTGAGATATAACCTTCAAATCTTGGGCTGCACAAGCATTTAAATGTATTTGGAAAGCAAATAGACACACTGTTAAGAAATATTGTCGTTTTATACAATGCAAAGCTAACCACCAAACTCGCAACATATAGATATGACAAAACCATGTGAGAAATGATCACGCATGAATGTCTTTCCCGTTACCCAAAATTGACATTCAAATTTATATGGTTTTATTACAGCTCATACTCTAACACCGTTACATTGTGGCATTTAAGATTGGCGATTCTGCCACTAATTGCACTCAAATCTTCAGTTTATTTGAGAATTAATGTTTGCAACATTAAGAATGCGGTAAAATCCAGCATTGGCAGCCATTGGGTACAAAAAAAATCGCTTCAAACAACCTTTTTCGACATCATAGAGGGGAAATTTTATGATAAATTTATTTAATAGTATCTTGGCTTTCCTTGTCTGACAACACATCAAAGCCCGATGGCATATTAATTTTGAACATCAGAATGGGAAGGTGAAATGGGAAATTAAATTCTCATGAGCAGGGGAGGACCAAATTTATTAAATGATATGATAGCTCTGTTATCAATCCAAATGTGACCGGATCCTACGAAATGAGTCTTAAAGGGTGATGTCAGCACAAATTGAGTTTATGTGGTCCTGAAAGAGCATATTCTCCTCTTCCATTTGATAAACAAATTAAGTTCATACGTTATAAAATACGGAAGTTATCCCGCAAACACATTACCGGCCTGCGGTGTAGAGGAAAAAAAACCCCAAAAAAACAAACAGGAATATCATAATGATTTCTGGTTTTATTTACATCATTCTTTACAACCATTTGTTTTTATGTCAACATGGCTGCCAAATACACAAAAAGTATACTTATTTGTGTTGCTTGCATGATCAGAATTTTTTAAAAAGTTTTTAGGTGGTTAAACCGAAAATGGAACAGAGGTAATGATAGTTTCCGTTGGGTATCTGGGTACACAGATACCTGGGTTTAAGCCATAATAACTATCTCAATCAATTTTCTTTTTCATAGTGACAATTTTTTCATCACAATTTACTGATATCTTGATAAGTTGAAAAGTACCAATAACATAATCCAATAAAAGAACATTGTGATATACGATATCACTCAAGCTTCATAATCATTCTGTTGTCAAATGAAGGCTGTGTTTCTAAGGTTTTTCTACAGACTTTCAATTTTTTATGCATACATTTTAACAATTTAATTTGAAGGTTTAATATCGAGTACTAAACAACCTCACCCAGTACATAGTACAACTTAGAAACATTATTTCTGGGATTTCTATTTCAGCAAACCTTTTAAATAACTATTGCAAGACATTCAAGTAACCATTTTAAAGACCTTGTGCATTTGACGTCATCTAAACACATGCAATCATTTGGTTATCACCAAAATCGGACTTGTGTCAGCTTTACAGTGCCTTAACAGCTGTGCGTAAGGTGCAAACACAGTATTAACCCTTCTACTGTTTGACCATTTGAAACCATCAAAATTTCCACCAAAAATTTCCACCAAATTCCCATTGGTTTTGTACACATGGTGATACCATTTGAACAGTGTTGGTAGCAAGCTTTACCATTGGAAATCCATTCAAATGCATAGAGGGTCCATGATTCACCACTTAGAAGTATCCAAACAAGGTTTTGTATTAGCTATACCATTTGAAAGATCCAAACAAAGTTTTGTAATAGGTGACCTACCATTCAAAACCATTGGGGAAATCAATAATGACAGTTATTTCACCATTCAAAACCACAAAAGCGAATGGTTTCAAATGGTGGATCAACTTATGAAAAGGTACCAGTCGGAGGGTTAATTGATCCAAATGCGGTACATATGTTTATTTGCCTTTGTGTTTAGTTGGTGTTTTGCATCACACTGATGACTCATGGCTAAGAAACAAATTCTTTAAAAACATCTTAGTTTACAATATCTATGATCAGTATCTGGGGTGTGAAGACGGAAAGTTAATAAAAAATCCTGAAAATGGGTAGCGGCCTGGGTCTCCTTTGGTCTAGAGAACAAAGCCCCTGAACCTCCTGGATGTTTAATTTTGGAGAATTTACAGACTCTCCACATCATAACAAACAGGAAACCTGAGGTTTGGACACAATACAGGCAAACCCAATAGTCTGGAACCCATCATGTCAATCAATCTGTGTAACCAGTCTATTTTGACTCGTTTAAAAATGGGTGTCCCAAATTTCCTATGTAAAAGTCTGTAGCTCTAAGGTCTGATTCGACCCATTGACATGAATAAGGCCTTTGATATACAGTCACTGCAGCTACGTTAAACAACATGTAAATTTGACTCGTAGTACTACTACTAGTACTAGTGACTACTATTACTACTAGGTTCTGTCACCGAGATTTTAGGTCCTCGCATTTCCCCAAATTGTTTGTCAAACTCTACGTTCTTAGCATACTTACATCTATAATGTAATAATATATTTATATAATGTAGGCCTACATGTATATAAAATCGAAAAACTTTTTATGCCTAAATTTGTCACACAAAATTCGTAATTTTGAAATACTCACCACGTAGCGACACAACCTGTTCGTGTTACGTCTTCTGTTCCCAACTGTAAAATGACCAACGCATGACTTTGGTCCGTGAGTACGTACAGTGAATGACATTGGTCACATGGATTACAGTGCATTCAACCAGGAGAAAGGACCTTCATCCATGATTCAACCCCAGGGTCCGAACTGAATAACTCTCAAATACATAAATGTTCTTCTTTTCCTCAGCACTACGTAGCCTCAGCAATCAAAAATGCATTAAAATGTTGATTTACGCCTATTTTCTTTTAAAATGTATTTCGGGTTGTCCTGCCGGGTCTCTGGATATACATTTGGTACCCCTCCGAAAATAAATCACCCCAAAAATAAATGCTAATTTCAAAGTAATGCAGAAAAATGATAGCAACATAGGACCAGCGGCGTAGCCAGGACTTTTTCGTGTGGGGGCGCCAGGGATTGCTTCTCAGTGGGGGGCCCAGGGGGTATGGGTTTTTTCCCTTTTCTTTTTCTTTTTTTTTTTGGGGCACTATGAGGATTTTTCGTGGGGGGCACCTGGGGAGGCACTGGAAATTTGTGGGGAACACGTGCCCCCCAAGGGCCCTCCCTCCGGCTGCCGCTGTAGACCATTTTTAACGGGATTGTTTGTCCAAAATGATAAAAACGGTAATCAAATAATCTAAAGACATGATACTTTACCGTATTTCCACAATTCCTTCATTAATCTGAATAGCCCTAAAAACCTTTTTCGACAGAAACAAGTTGGCCACACGCCAGTTCGCGCCAAGACTTGGTTCCAAGTCTGTGATTGTGGTTTTTTGTCTGCCTGATGAAGCCAATACAGTATCGCTTTAAATAGCGCCATCTTGTGTAGTTAACCTCCGACATTAACCCGAGAGCGCGAGTTAGGGCTGTATAGCCAGCAGGGCCTAGCGCCTAGGGGTAAACAGCGTTTTGCGTGGCTGATGCAAACAAAAATAACCGCGATCTCAGACTTGAAATCAAGTCTAGTTCCTTTCAGGATTTTTTTTTGGGGGAGGCCTTATGTATTAGAAAGATTAGGTTTACGGTAACTAATTAACAACATGTTTTATAATCTCATTTGGAAGAAGTGGGTTCTGAAAGAACCGGTAGTGAAAATGGTTCTCGACATTTCAAACAGTGTGCTGTCACATGCATCCTCCTGACAAACCGGTGTCAGTGTGGTGGTGGTGGTGGTGGGGGAAGGGGGGAGGGATGGTCCCCACTTGTTGCCAAAATAGTCACTATTTGTTTGTTGGTAAATTCACAGGCTTGTTGGTATTTCTGAACTGGGTTTTGTGTCAGTAAAATTACCTCCAAACCAGGTCCCCCCCCCCCACTCCATTCTTTGGGCTCACTTTTACCAATAGTATACAATACCATTAAAGGGGCAATATCGTCACGATCAGAGCAGACTTTCAACAGGCATGGAATCGGTGTTTTTGTTTAAGATGAACACGAAAATTACTGGCTCATTTATGCAGCAACAGTAATATGACCTTATCATGTGGGGTATTATTTTCAGTCACTGAGTTAATCTGAAACTAGCACTCTGATTCCATGCCCTGTTGATCATGCCGATACTGTCCTTTTAACCCTTACTGATACCAAGAAACCAATCTATTTATAATTATCATCATATCAATTTACTAATCAAGTTTATTGACATTCTAATGAACAAAGTGAATTATAAAAATACATTTCTGATTCTAACTTATCTGACATAAGTCAAGACTGTTTGCAGTGACACCATGTGATCATGAAATTCTCAATTGAGTAGTAATTAGTTCTAAAAGAGTTTTAAAATATTGTATTTTGTCCATATTAAACTGAGCTGTGAAACTGAAAAATATGATTATCTTGCTTATATTGATTACTAACAATTTATTAATTAAGATTTTCTTAAATAAAATTATTGCTTTCCTTATTAATGTAATACTGTTAACATAACAGACCTTTGACAAGGATGGTTTAAACTCCAATGCACATATAATGGGCATACAATACTTTGGTGCTCCATGTTATATCAAATGGCAGAAACATGGGAAAATTTGGCAAGGTGCATAGGTGTTTATCATGGATTCAGACGGTTACGTCTCTTGGACTGCTAGCTGAAAAAAATACATGTGAACATGTCTGATCTTATAGCTTGAAACCAGACTTCACATAGTGAGGGCTTACAAAAGACACCCGATACCAGCCAGGACTAGTCAAACGGTTGGCTGAGAATCAAAAACAATTATTTTTCAGTACTACAAAAATTACAATGAAATAATCAAAGGGAGAGAAAAACAAAGCACACCGAGTGCGTTCTCCCCTCCCCTCCCCTCCCCTCCCTCTCTCTCTCTTTTTCTCTCCCTTTTTTTGTTTTGTTTTGTTTTTTACAATTTTAGGGTGGCTACAGCCCCCTTAGCCCCCCCCCCCCCGATCCGCCAATGACCACGTGCAGCTAATTCACTATCAAGGGTACACATACAGACATACAAGCTATGCACTAGCTCTAGTTTACAGCGCATATGCACCACATCACCAACCAATGAAATTCAGCATGTGACCTGAAATTTGTACAAAATCTTTTCTCACAAAATCTTTTTTAACAAAATAAAAAGGACAGGTTCCCAGTCTGACTTGCTATTCAACAATTGAGAATTTCACATGGTGTCACCACAGTCTTTACTGACATTATAGATTGTCCAAAATATATTTACAAATTGAATTATAAAAATACATATCTGAATCTAACTAATCCGACATTATATAGATTATTCAAAATGTTAAATAATCAACAATTTGGAAGTGAAATACAGTTTTTCTTTAAAAAAATAAATACATTGGAATTATTAAAATTAAGTACTCATTAAAAGAATAAACAAGTTTAGATCAATTGATTTAATTTTGCCCTACACCGACGTGCATAGGCCTACTCAGTACTTTCCGAGTGTCTGTGAAAAAACCTCTCGGGCGGGATTCGAACCCACTACCTCCTGCTTAGTGGTGCAGACGTCTTAACCTCTCGACAACCGAGCTTGCCCGATGACGATTGGCCGGCTAGAATCCTATATAGCAGCGGGTTCCGCGATGTTTATAGGTTGATGAAATTCTTGCATCGGGTGATGAAATTCTTGCATCGGGTGATAAATAGTTTATATAGTTTATATAGTAAAGTTTATATCACAAATTATAACTGGAGTTTCAAAATATTGTACTTTGTCCATATTAAACTGAGCTGTAAAACTGAAAAATATGTATTTATATCATCTCGCTTACATTGATTATTAACCCTAACCCCCTATGTATTCTGGCTGGAACCTTCCTGAATCCTCCAAAACCATCAGTGCTCCTTATCTTCAAAATGCACCATGCATTTTCATTGATCTTTCATATTCAGCACTCATGGCCTGTACTTTTGCCAGGTAGTAATTTTTGCCCATTTGAAGCGTGTGAAAGTACCGGTTTCAACAGTGCTGAATTTTACCCAAAAGTGCCCCATGGAGTGATTTTGTGATTTGGAGTGGTTAGGGTTAACAATTTAGTCAAATGGTTGGTACCACGTGCAGCTAATTCACTGTCATACATGGTACACATACAGACATACAAGCTACGCACTAGTGATAAGTTTACAGTGCATATGCACCACATCACCAACCAATGAAATTCAACAAAATAAAAAGGACAGGTTCACAGTCTGACCCGATTTGAACCCAAACTTGTCAAAATTGGTCCAAGATCTAAATAGTTTTACAGGAATACAAGAGGCTCTGTACAAATGTATCATTAGTTTGTTCACCAGTTACTAACAACCCTTTTATACAAGATAGTTTGAATACAATGCTACAGAAAAAATGAGAAAGTGACAATAACAAATGGGAAAAAAAATAAAAATTAATAGACAAAAGTTGACTAAAATTGTACATCTCACAAAGAACATGATAATTATGTAGTACATTTTACACTAGAAAAAACTGAATTGTGGATCCAGTCTCCTACCCGAAATAAGAAAAGAAAAGACAACGATTTAAGAAAGTATTGAATTAATTATCATAAACTTTGTCCATATATACCTCCACCATTTCACTGAACAAAACAGCAGATTACTTAATGATTTCATACTGTTACTGGATTAAATGGACGTTGATTGCAATGAGGATGATTAGCCCACATCATGAATATTCATTAAACCAGGGCTGATGAACATCATCTTGAATATTAATTATACTAGGGGCTTGATGATGAGTTCATCAATAGTATTTATATTAAGGCTAATGTGCCTCATCATGAATATTCATTATGCTAAGGCTGATAAGCATCATTGTCAGAGCATTCCATTTGTTTTTAAATTGTTGAAGTTTTCTTTGTGTACATAGTTAATTTCTTGTTTCTCACCCCCCCCCCCATTAATGGATCATGCCAACTTGCACTTTCACAATAACCCGAAGATGTCTTTAGAAAGTGTGGTCTGATCTTTGGTACACCCAATGTACACCCCTATTTCCTTTGTCAAAAAGCACCTAGTAGCAAGATGCAACCCTAATAATGTAATTGAAACCTGGAGTTTTCACTTTAAAATATTTGATTAGGCTATTCCCGTTATTATAGTGTCGAATGATTTGTGCATTAATTAATCACTGCTGGGATTAATGGCTGGAATATTATGTTGAAACAAATGTTGGTTGAGTTTTGGAAATTCTTTAATTTTAGATGACCAGTTACCCCCGGAACACAACCCCATTAAAGACAAGAATCCTGACCCGTGAGGCCGAGTCTCGATGTGACGGCAGGGATCAGTAGGGCCAAGACAAGGCGACAGCGTCGTCCAGATCACGTCGATCATCCGCCCGCCCGCTCTTGTCGTGGGGAAGGTTGTGCAGAAAATTTGAGAAATTCATTTCATCTATTTTGTTTCAAGTTCAGCATGTAACGTTCAGTTGATGATATGTTTTCGTTTTAAAGTTGATTTTCTTTGAGTTGACTGACTAAAATTGACTCAGATTGAAGAAGTTATTAATCCATGTGGTTGAGTTTATTTGCTAGGGCCATTTCATAAGTTTGATTACATTTTCTATCAAACTTGCTATATCATAATTGTTGTATTAATTGCTGATTTAATTTCATTTTCATCAAATTAATATCTCCTCACGCTTTCAATCAGTGTACTAAGCAGAAGTTTGAGTTTAAATTGAGTTTATAAGTTTAAGTTAATTCATTGAGGAAAGCGACCTCACCATTCATTTCATTTGATTAATTGTAAATATTGTAAATCTTTACTTTTTTATAATTTTGAATTTAATGTTCATTTGTGTCTTAGTGAGTTATTTTGGTCTGTCTCGTGATATCATACGTATTGTCCCTAAGTTAAAAGGAACGAGGTGACAATCATGAATATTCATTATACCAGGACTGATGAACCTCATCAGGAATATTCATTATACTAAGGTTGATGATTGAGCCTCATGAACGTTAATTATACCACGGCTGATTAACCTTATCTTATTCATGATACTAAGGCTGATAAGCCTCATCATGAATATTAATTATACCGAGACTGATGAACCTCATCATGAATATTCATTATACTAAAGTTGATGATTGAGCCTCATTATGAACATTAATTATACCAGGGCTGATGAACCTCATCTTAAATATTATTTATATTAAGGCAAATGAACCTCATCAAGAATGTTCCTCTTTACTAAGGCTGATGAGCCTCATCATGAATATAAGTTTTACCAACAAGAATCAGACGTCAAAGTGAGACCTTAGTTGAGGGTTTATGTCAACGCAACCATTGGGGACTACATGTTGGTATCCAGCCACATGGCAATGGTGTCCTCATTCTTAGCAAGCCAGTTGATGTTTGTCTTTATGAGTTCAACCGCCTGCAGTCTTCCCCTGGCACCAGCCCCCGCGCCAGGATACTCCGCCCTAGAAGGACTCCAACGATGAGAAAATCATACATTAGGGTTTTCCAATAATTTTCCATTGGGACAATTATCTGCGATCTTCACACGGATGAGACATCCAGTGACAGGATTGGATGAACTGTTTGGGTTTAGTGTTAATCAAGTCCCATGGCCTCTGCAGTGGCCCCTGCTTTAGGATTATTACTTGTGAAAAGAAAATATTTCTCACCAATGCCAGGATTTGACAAGAAAAATAATTTTCAAAAGCTTGTTTTCTAGGGACTATATCGTCACAATCAACAGGGCATGGAATCTGAATGCTAGTTTTAGATTAACTCAGTGACTGAAAAGAAATACCCCTAATGATAAGGTCATATTACCATTGCTGCAGCATAAATGAGCTCATAATTTTCAGTCACTGTGTAAATCTTAAACTAAGACATCGATTCCATGCCCTGTTGAAAATCTGCTCTGATCGAGACAATACTGTTTCTTTAACCGTAATTAAGTACACAAATATTTTTTTAAACTTTAAAACCAAGATCCTCACGATTATTTTATTAGAGTATTTGTTTTCCTTTTCTTGGTAAAAGAAGCAATATTTGGACTAAAAACCAAATTTCTGGTAAAAGTACCCCAAAAACCATGTGTTTATGAAGAATTTTTATGAAGAATTTTGTTAATATTATCAGTCTCACGTACCTCCTGCAATTTCTGCTCTGTGTTCCAGTCGTCTGTGAAACCAGGGACCATCTGCCCAAGGTACCGGTTACTCACACCAAATCTGCCAAAAGCAATGGAGACAACTGTTAGAATTCCTTGCGGGTTGATCGCTACTTAGAAGGGGCGGGTGGGGGGGGGGACATAATAATAATAATACAGAAGATTTATAATGCGCACATATCCACCAAGAAGTGCTCAAGGCGTTTTACAGTAAACAAGAAATCATACAATAGCATAACAATACAATAGCAAATGAAATATATTACTAAACAAAAGAAAAAAAATGCATAAATGAATGTTAGTAGTCCTTATAGGACAATACACATAAGATGAGTTTTTAAGTTTTTCTTGAAGGAGTCAACAGATTGAGATTCACGAATGTACAGAGGTAAATCATTCCAAAGGCGTGGAGCCACAACTTCAAAAGATCTGTCACCCCAAGAACAGTTTTTGACATGGCAAATATTGTCATTTAAAAGCACTCAGTAAGGCATTTTGAGTGCTTTTAAATGACAACCTTTTTGTGTGGTGATCCAAGAAGAACTGTAGCATACTCCTCAGGATTCAGGGTAGGCTTATATGATTATTTGTGCGATTCATTTATTTGTATGGGCCGTCACAAAGCTAAGATTGTACCTGTCCACAAGGTAGTCATAGTTAGCTCGAGCCCAGTCCCATACGAGGAGATTCCCAACAGGATTACCCGCGATGTATCCGACCGTTGAGAAGAAATCCTGTTCACGGATCTTATTGGTGTCTCGGCAGTATTCTAGATACCTAAAGATGAATGGAAATAATAGCAGACACGTTAAACTGATTATGTTAGATAATTGACCATTGGTAGATCTAAGGGGGCAAACTTCACATAAATGTACGCAGGGGTGTGATTTGACAAAAGTAAAAAATCCTGAAAAATGGGTAGCGGGCCTGGATCTCCTTTTGATCTAGACGACAAAGCACAAAGCCCTTGAACCTCCTGGATGTTTAATTTTGAGGATTTACAGACTCTTCACAAACAAGAATCGAGAGGATTGGACATACACGCTTACTTCTCTTTTCCTTTGGTGGCTGCTTCTCTTCTTTCAAGAAAAGTTTGAGGCAAAGGGAGATTTGTAAGAATCAGGAAAAATTCGAAGAAATCACAGGCCTGCATACGTTTTTTGAGTGTGCCCATCCCGTTTTTGCTGTGTTCCTCCTTTTTAGACCCCTGATCCACCCCTGTAATTGACCTCTCGCAACTAAGCCATGTCCCTACAACAACTTGTTCATACATAAAATGTGGGCATATTTTACACTGTGTCCATTTCATATGAACCCATCTGGCTGTACATGAAGACACACGCACAGATGTAGCTAAGTTTCTAATTAGTAAAGACAAAATAATGGTCTCCCATCCAGGTTCTGACCACAGTATGAGTATGAGCCAGGATTTGGAAATAGGTGTCCAAATTTATTGCTCTTCGAAATACAGGGTGTCCAAATAATTCAATTATAATACATTTGCATGTTTATTGCAAATAAAACATGGTGTCCATTTAGCAAACAGGGCGTCCATTTAGCAAACAGGGCGTCCATTTAGCAAACAGGGTGTCCAAAAGACACCCAAAGGTATTGCTGCCCGATGAACCTCAGTCAACGTTGCTTAAACATTGCTATATCGTCACGATCAACAGGGCATGGAGTGCTAGCTTTAGATTAACTCAGTCACAGAAAATAATACCTCTTAGATAAGGTCATAACCACTGTTGCTGCATAAATGAGACAGTAATTTTCAGTCACTGTGTTCTTCTTAAACTAGGACACCAATTCCATTCCCTGTTGAAAGTCTGTTCTGATCATGATGATATTATACATTTAAACTATGGCAATCATGGTACTGGCTTTTCCATTGAGCTAACCTCCTTGAAACCAAATTCTGATAAAAACAAAACAGATCAGCAAGAGGAAATGTAACCCTGTGTCTGCCCCTGAGGTGACATACTGACCTTGAGAGCAGCCACACCTCTTGAATTGCAAAGGCTACAGCTAAATTTTATGAACTTAAGGGGGTTCTTTGTGACAGGGAAGTACGTATGTCCATTCGGACTAAAATCCTTGAAGCATGTGTTCGTCCTAGACTAACATTATGCTACCCAATGCTGGATGGAGGCCTAGTGAGAAATAAATAAAAAGGATTGAAAGTAGTTGGTATTGTTTCCTAAGGCGAATGATTAAAGATGGTTTCCGTAGGAAACCTTCACTTGTAGAAGGTGAAGTTAATCATGCTCTTTACTTTGCTAATATAGATCTAGAGCGCATAACAAAAAGTCAACCACTTCGGAATTATATTAACTCCCAGTATCTGAAATACATAGCTCATACTTGTCGTAGGGAAAATACAAATTTGACCAAGCTTAGTTTATTTTTTATTCCTAGAGTCCCATACTATCGAGATCCCTGGATAGGTATCTCAAGACTTCTGGGTGATATTTCTATTGAGCAGATTAAAAGAGAAACACAGTCAAAGACTGGTTTCACCAGGCTCCTAGGAGTCCTGACTCATATGAAGCCTAAAGCTTCAAAATGAGGACCTAAACTGTACTGTACTGTACCTGGCGAGTACGTGCCATGGCATAGAGTAGGACAGTCCTCTCTGACGCCACATCGCTGTTCATGTAGTTCTCCCACAGGCTGTCCCATGCATCCTGGTTCCCGATCTTTTCCATTCCAAAGCGGTAAACGTGGTACTTGAGATTCACTGGTATGCTGCATTGTGAATTCAATCAAAGATCAGAGGATACACTCATGTAAAATGTCTTCTTGCAAATGCATTCTTCCATTAATCAAATCTGGATATTACGTATATGTACTGCATTCACATTTACCAACCAAAAGCTTCATAGAATTGTGTGAGAACTTTAGTCCAACAAAAACGTTTACAGCCAATGCATAATAATAATAATAATAATAATAATAATAATAATAATAATAATAATGAGTGGACTTATATAGCGCACGTATCCACCAACTGAGTGGTGCTCAAGGCGCATATTATTACCCCTGCTCATAAGGCTCATAAATCATTCCTGAAACCATCTCAGCTCCCTGGGGAGTATACAGCTCAATTGTTGCCATTACAGCGCATATAGGGCTAATCAACCAACTCTGCCCTCACAGGTACCCATTTAACCCCAGGGTGGAGAGAAGCAATTATGGTTAAGTGTCTTGCTCAAGGACACAAGTGTCACGGCCGGGATTCGAACCCACATTCTGCTGCTAACACCAGAACTTGAGTCCGGCAAGCTAGACCGCTCGGCCACGACACTCCTCTGCTTACCCATTTTTCAGGATTTTTTTTTACTTTTGTCAAATTTTTTTATAAACGGTTAGTGCAGTTTTGGTCGGTTAACCGTCCCATCACTAATCAACACTAAGTAATCTCAATCCCCAAAACTTCAGCCTTAAATCTTCAGTTCTTTGACAAACATGTAAGATAATTCTTGTAATTGTAGATGGCAAATTGGCTACATATACAATGTAAACGCACAATGCATTATGACACACTCAATCCATTTATACTGCATAATTGTTTGGAACGCGTACATCGCATCACAACACATGTACAGCTCCGCATTTGAGTATCACAGCAGCAAATATGACATGAAGTGCATAATCAACTGAAGCATGCTAAAAAGCACCCTATTCCAAGCAAACAGCTGTCACATATGTGCTGCTCTGCTTTACCATCCGTTAATACACCTTCACATGATTAAGTTTTGTCCAATCAGATTTGTTAAACTATCTTTGGCATTTATGAATGCAGGACACAGACATTGGGGTCAGGGCTACGAGCCATAAAGAACCACACCTTTGTCTCAGTCCTTTATCACCCGTGACCATGACCCTCAGTCTTCATCCTGAGGTTAAGACGATGTGACAAACTTTTATTCCCTTAATAATAAATAATGAAACCAAATTCCCTCATCAATTTTCTGAGATTGTTTGACTTTATAATCAACATTTATTGGCCTTAAGTAAGAACAATCCAAGCAGAAATTTCAGTCGGGTATAATTTGCTTTTATAAAAACTTACAGATAATGTCGGGAATGCCATTAGCTGTGAGCTGCCTCTGATGAGCCTGCAGAGGTACCCGAGTTCATCAAAATGATTGCCTAGGTTCATCAAGTGGGTGGGTGCCTGGGTTCATCAAGTGGGTGATTTTCCCTAGCAGTTACAGGTTGCTGGAGGTTGAATCTACTTGCAGATGCATCTGTGTTAAAAATATACAAATAATTTCATGACCTATTTTGACCAGTTTTTAGAAGCCGAGTATAGACGATGTGACCAATGACATCACAATGTTTCCAAAAGAGCCCCAAAGGTCAAAACTGCGACAGGCTCAAAATATACACTGGTCTATGACAAGAAACCATATAACCATAAGTTGTTTTTCTCTTTATTTAATAATTAAAAAAAAGATAATTTACAGAATACAGGAGTGTATTCTGTAGAAAGGAGGCAAATAACTTTCAATTAAGGCATTCCATATAATAATTCTCTGGGCATGGATAGAGTAATGAATTCAATAAAATAATTTACTAATCAGTGTGAATCGTTAGTCTAAAAATGAGTACAGTGACGTCTTATTCATAAAGCCCACAGTATTAAACATTGACCCACCACATTTTTTACACTGAAAATACCTTTTAATCTGAAATGTTACAACATTTTTATTTTGTTTTTGAATTAAATGAACTATTTCCTTTAAAGATTTTTGGTAAATTTAATTCCTTTTTTCTAAGATGAAAGCACTTCAGTTGGAATACTTTCTCAGGAAGATGTATACTTGTATCAAATTTACACCAAGTAACTTTTACATATATGTACATGTATAAAGGTTGTGAAATTGATAATCTAATAATGATAATTGATAATCAGAGCATGGAATTGGTGTCCTAGTTTAGGATGAACACTGATTAAAAATTACTGGCTCATTTATGTAGCAGCAATGACCTTATCATGTGGGGTATTATTTTCATTTAATGAGTTAATTTTAAACTAGCAATCCGATTCAATGCCCTGTCCCTATTAAAGCATTTTTACTAGAAACCTTCCTCAACCTATCAAATCCCAACACCATGGTTGACTGTTGCTGGTTTATAGTATTCAACCCATCAAACTCCAACAGTCCACTTGCCATAACAGTACTCAACCCGTCAAACTCCAACAGGCTCTTAGCTGTTAGATATTGCTTGACTGGGGACACATGGCCCAAAGTAAAGTACTGGAGTCACACAGTACTCAACCCATCATAATCCAACAATTGTTTTCATGCTAAAAAAACTTAACTATACAAAAACTAAAACACCCTATGGAATAAATGGTAGGTTCTAGTTATATGATGTTAGACACAATGCCAAGCATACCTAAGTACAATATTTGCCTTTATCAGTTGTTTATTATAGCAGGTTGCATACACACACGCTCTCCACTCGAAGTCTAACAATGTTGCAGTAGTAGAACCACTGTCCTCACTCAATCAAAATCCAACACTGTTACTGCATACATACAGTACTCATCCAGCCATATTCCAACACTTTACACATGCCATATCAGAAATACACAGTAGTACTCAACCCATCAAACTCCAACAATCCCTGGTGTTGGAGTTTGGCTGGATGGGGATCGTTAGGGTTAAGGCAAAAAAGGGCTTCAAAATCGGTGCGGTGATGACATGCTTTATTTTGCCAAGCAGTGAAATACGTGATACATGTAAATGTATGTACGTGGTTATTGGAACCAGACCAAATTTCCCATACACAAAGTATGGTGGCTAAGAGAGGCCACACAAATCACGCAAAGGTTCATACCCCTACATCGTATGTGAAAAAGTCGTTTAAAGCAGAATTCCAATCGATCCAGTAATTTTGGCTGCAGTGAATACCCTGCATGCGGGTATGAGGGGACGCATGGAGTAGTATGTTAGATGGGGGTTCTAGGACAACTACTAAAAATGATTTTTAAAAATCATTTTTTAAGGGAATTTCCCTTTAAGTAGTTGACCTAGACCCTCCCCCATCTAACGTTATTTTAAATCTTTTTTATACGATGACGTCATTAAATATTTTTTTATGGCATCGTCGTATTAAAAACCGCCGGTTACCGCCGGTTTTAAAAAGCAAGTTAAAAAAGTGAAGAAAAAATTTAAAAATATTATCTAGTTTAATAATAAAGATGACAACAAAATATTTATCGAAATGGACATTGCCAGAATTGAAAGAGTTTGCGCGAGAACACATTGGTCGAATAATTATTGTGCAAAACAACAAGAATAAAGTAGATAAACGCAGTTATTACAACGCGGTGAAAAAATATTTAAAACGACAAAAACAAAAACCATTATATAAATTAAATTTAGCTGAATTGAGAGAGCGTATAACGGTTGAAAATATTGAGCTACCACCACACGGCGCGGGAGCAAGAGCGCAGTTGATAAAAAAAGACTACATCAACGCTATTAAAAGGTTTCACGGACGAGAAACAGAGTTGAGATTTAACTCATCAAAAGACGGTGGTAGATATTTACGCGAACGAACAATGGTGGTTCCGCTGAATCATAGCAAAGAAAAAGATTTAAATATATTTTGGCGAGCGGTAAAACCAAAGATTATCGCTAAGTTGACTATAGACTTGCAAGAATTTACCGCGTACAAGTTTATGATATTTATACGCGTTAAATTACGTAAAGAAAAATTAGACGGCACGATCGATTTGGCCGAACCAAATTTTCATAATAATAAGCAAATTGTTTTATTGAATTTAGATGATATCGAAAATATACTCGATACTGTTTCTTCACAAATTGTAGAGGCTTTAGAAAAATGGACTCAAAAGGGCAGCGGATGGGAGGTAGATCGTATCGTAGAAATGAATATCTCAATCGCGAGATATCAACCTTTGAGAGGCGGTTCTTATATCGAGCTATGCGACTACATAAAAAATAAAAAAGCGTGCATTAACGTACAAAACAACGACGACGATTGTTTGCGGTGGGCGCTTCGCAGCGCTCTTTTTCCTGTGAAAATTCATCCAGAAAGAACGAGTAAGTACCCGATAGAGGACGGTTTAAATTTTAACAATATCGAGGCTCCTACACCAATCAGCCAAATTAAGCGAGTAGAGAAACAAAACAATATAGCGATAAACGTTTTCGGTTGCGAATCAAAAACGATTCTAGTTTACAAACTCAGCGATCAACCCGCGAGACTAGATCGCATAAATTTATTATTGATTAACGATGAAGAAGCTAGATCTCACTACGTTTATATAAAAGACTTGAATAAATTACTTTACGATCAAAGGAGTAACAAAGAACGTAAACATTTTTGTTTGAGATGTTTACAGGGTTTTTCAGCAAAAGCGTATCTCGAAAATCACGTAAAAATGTGTAAGGGAATAAACGACAGACCGACGACGGTCGTGATGCCGGAAAAGGGTAAAAACGATACGGTTAAATTTATAAATTTTCATAAAAAGATGCGAGTTCCATTCGTAATATACGCCGACTTTGAAAGTATTATTAAAAATGTTGTAGCCTAGATGTAAACTCTACGAGTACTACAAAACTACAAGAACACGTCGTTTGCGGTTATTCGTACGTCGTCGTTCGTTGCGACGGTGAACCTAGCGAACCCATCGTTTACCGAGGAGAAGATGCGGCTAAACATTTTTTAAACGAATTAGAAAAAGAAGAAGAAAACATCAACGAGATATTTAAAAACCCTAAAAAATTAAACATGACTAAAGAAGATGTAGAAGATTACAACTCTGCTAGCGAGTGTTGGATATGCGAAAAGAAGTTTTTTGAATGTGATGAGAAGTTTAAACGAGTAAGAGATCATTGTCACATTACCGGAAAATATAGAGGCGCGGCGCATAATTATTGTAATTTAAAACTGAGTTTAAAACCGAGTAAAACTTTTATTCTGGTCGTATTTCATAATTTGCGAGGCTACGACTCTCATCTCATTATGCAGGCCGGCTGCGAGTCAAACGACTGGAAATTTAACGTGTATTCCAAACAATATCGAAAAGTATATTTCTTTTTCAATCGGGCAACTACGATTTATAGACAGCGCTCAATTTTTATTAGCGTCGTTGGATAAACTCGTTAAATCAAACAATTCTTTTCCGATTACAATAAAACTCGAACCCGATTTAGAAAAATTTAATCTGTTAAAAAGCAAGGGTATTTATCCTTACGAGTACATGGATAGTTTTAAACGATTTGAAGAAAAACAACTTCCTCTTATAGAATCTTTTTATAGTAGTTTAAACAACCAACACATTACCAAAGAACAATACGAGCATGCAAAGAATGTATTTAATACCTTTGATTGTAAAAATTTAGGAGACTATCACGATCTATACGTGCGTACCGATACTTGCTTATTGGCAGACGTATTTGAAAATTTTCGCGCTACTTGCACTAAACAATACGGTTTAGATCCGGCTAATTATTATACTAGTCCGAGTCTGAGTTGGGACGCTTTATTAAAACATTCGAAACAAACTTTAGAATTGCTCACAGACGTCGACATGCATTTATTTATTGAGAGTGGTACGCGCGGAGGAACGTGCATGGTAAGTAAACGATACGCTAAAGCAAATAATGTCTACTTACAAGACTACGACGAATCTAAACCATCTAGTTACATTACGTACTTGGACGCGAATAATTTATACGGCTACGCGATGAGTCAACCTTTGCCGACGGGTAATTTTAAATGGATGACTGGTAAACAAATAGACAAACTCGCTCGCGAGGGACCTAAAAAAGGATGTGTTTTAGAAGTCGATTTACAATATCCAACTATTTTACACGATTCTCACAACGCGTTTCCACTCGCGCCAGAGTCGTTGATAGTGCCGAAAGAGTGGATGAGCGAGTATCAAAAAAAGTTATTAAAAGACAAGCCGGCTCCAAACGTCGTAAAATTAGTTCCAAATTTGTACGATAAACGCAATTACGTGCTTCATTATCGTAATTTGCGATTGTATTTACAACTCGGTATGAAAAAGATTTATACAAACTCATGAACAATTCAGTTTTTGGAAAGACGGTGGAAAATGTACGAAAACGCGTCAACGTGAATTTGAAGCGGTTAAACGACGAAAAAGCGGAAAATCAAATTCGTTCGCTCATCGCATAACCAAATTTTGCAGAGGCGAGGATTTTTGATAACGATCTAGTAGCGATTCACATGCACAAAACAAAACTCGTTCTCAACCGCCCGGTCTACATAGGAATGAGCATACTGGATTTATCTAAACATTTAATGTACGATTTTTATTACAATCGTTTAAAGCTAAAATACAACGACGAGTGCGAGTTGGTATACACGGATACAGATAGCTTGTTGTTGGAAATTAAAACTCGTGATGTTTTTAAAGATATGAAAAAAGACAAGCATTTATATGATTTTAGTAATTATAAACGAGGTCATTTTCTATTTTCTGAAGAAAATAAAAAAGTGATCGGTAAAATGAAAGACGAGACTGCGGGAACTCTAATCTCCGAAATTGTATGTTTAAGACCAAAAATGTACTCGTTGCAGCTATCCCAAGGAGAAAATATAAAAAAAGCTAAAGGCGTTAAAAGACAAGTTTTAATACAAGATATTAAACACGAAAACTATAAACAAGTTTTATCATTGAAAAATACTCTACACCATAATATGAATTTTATTAGGCATGAAAAACATCGATTATATACGACGCGAGTAAATAAAATATCGCTATCACCTTTAGACACAAAGAGACACATTTTAGAAGACGGAATAGACACTTGTGCTTACGGTCACTATAGTCTTAACGACTAACGCTATAATCGTTTAACAATAGGGGGATTTTCTGTATCTCGAGGAATAATTTGTAATTCTTCTTTTACAAAACTACGAGCGGGACCCGCATCTAAATAATACAAAATGGGTTGATTAGCGGCTTTCATCGTTTTATCTATTCTATATACTGCTATACTCCATATAGGATCGGTCGCGCGGCGTCTCGTATCTTTTTCACCTTCACCGGGCGCGTATAAATACCGAACTACGCTGTTGTTTGGGATTCTTTTTTCGTTCTTTTTACTAACGCTTACAGCTGGCGAGGCTGGATTTTGCTCGACACTACGTAATTTAATCGCGTCTTTAGGTTTTAAATTAATTAGTCGCGTCGTCTCGTTGTTTAACGCTTTTACGACCGCCGGCAATCTTTTAACCCATTCTCTATTTCTCGTATCAGTCGCTATTTCTTGCGCATATTGATGTGAAAATAATCTTTCGCTCAAAGTTCTATTAAATCGCTCCACTATACCCTGAGCTCTATGATTACCAACCTCACCTCTTTGTATTACAACATTATGTTTGCTCATTGTTACGTTTACGCTACTCATAAATTCTTTTCCAGGATCAACTTTTATAATTTTTGGCCAAGTTAACGGCGAACGTTTATAAATTTTTATAAATGCGTTACCTACTTGAACGGCGGTTTTATCGGTTAACGGTTCTGCTTCTTTATGCCTACTGGCTTCATCTACGACGGTTAACGCGTACTTGTACGTTTTTTATTTATAATATCGTGTGGAAGAAACAATAAATCTGCTTGATGAACCTCATTCGGTTTTTCAAACGTACTGTTTGATGAAGTTGGTCTTGGAATGTATTTAGGATAGGGTAAATAAATTTGCCACAGCGCTTGCTTTTTTATCCATCGTCGAACTAATTTTACATTTACTTGCGTTTCTTTAGCTAATTTGTTAATCGCGTCTAGACCTTTGTAGTATCCTCTTACGCTATAATAAGCGTTAGATAGCTTTTGACTCTCCATTTTTATATTGTACAATATATTTTTTATTCGTTAGGATTATTAGGCGTGGGCGTGGGCATGGGCATGGGCATGAGTGAGTCTGGTAAAATTCCTTGTTTAACTAACGCCATTTGAGTTCCACCGGCTAATGCGACCGTCACGGTGAGTTTTAACCCGTCTTTTATACTCAACTTTCCCAAGTTGGCTGGTTCTACGCGTAATACTTTTTTACCGAGCATGCTGTATAAAACTATAAAAACTCCAAAAACGACGCTTTTATAAACAGAATCGGCGATTGTTTTCGTATCTATCGGCATTGAAGACATATTTTATAGTCGTTAAATATAATATTTAAAAAAAAAACACTTTTATTCCATTTCAAAAACAACGGGAGAACTCGTTGTCGGTGGTTCTCTAACGATTGCGGGTTTAATCGGTTCGTTTTTAAATGTTGGTTCTTCTTCGCTAGGTTTACTAAACAATAAATAAGCGATACCCCCAATAGCTAAACCAATAGCTATATAGACAAAATAGCTCGTTCTATTGCTCAACGAGTTGTTTATTTCATAACTCGACGCTACCTCACTATCGCGAGACGTTTTGACGCTTTTTGCGGGTTTAGCGAGTTGCAGTTTTTTCTTTCTATTAATTTCGGCGAGTCTTTTTCCAGCCGCGACTCTGTTTGGGTTTTTTGGTTTAGTCGCTGTTTTCGTTACAGTCTTTGGCGTTGCAGCTTGCGGTTGCGCATTCTCCGACTCGTTGGTTTCCATCGCTTTCATTATCTATACAAGATTCTTCTTTTCTTTTTAAATGTTTTGCTGTAATTAGCGAAGCGCTGAGCGGAGCGATCAACATACCGTACTTGTAGTATATTTCACACGCTACGGCACTAAGCATGCTAGAAATGAACGGATCTTTTTCTAAATCTGAAATTAATTTACCTTCATTGTCAATTTCAAATCGATGACCGTACAAATCTATACGATTTAAACTAAATCCTAATAGTTTAGTGTATAGCGTTAGAATGGCGCTACCTAAAGACTGAGTAATATCGCGACCTAATTTAGTTTCGTATTGCGTGTGTAGCGCGTCTCGCTCTTCAGTAGACAAAGCTTCAATATCGCTAACGCTTAGTTCTTTACCGAAAAACTTTTTCGAATCTCTACCCACTACAACCGATAAAAGACGTAGTTTTTGTTTCAACGACGTATCATCGTTAGTATCGCTAGCGTCGTCCGCGAGTGTCGCCCGTGGATTTTCGTTTAATAGTTTATGTACTTCTTCCATTTATTATACGTACTTATAGAATAATCGGTTAAATTTATAAAAAAATATAGAAACCAATAATTAATTTTAGATAACCCATCGGTGTTTAAAAGTTCGTTAAGATTAAACATTAGATCTTTTACTAGTTCATTATCTATACTAGTAAATATACCTTTTACTTTTTCAGTATTCTCGTTTAAAACTTGTACTTGGTTTTTTCTTTCTTTTTCAGTATTGAGAAGTTGGTTAAGATTATATATAAAATCATTTACTCGTTCAGCAGATATATTCGTAAATATAACTTGCACTCGTTCAGCATTCATATTTATAAATAGATTTTATATTATTTATTAAAATACGAGACAACCTATGAGTAACCTATGAGTAATTGCTCTTTACTTATGAGTAACCTATGTGTAATTACTAAACAACCTATGAGTAATTGCTAACGACTTATGAGTAATTGCTCTTAACCTATGATTCCTATGAGTAACCTATGGGTAATTGCTCTTAACCTATGGGAAATTACTAACGACCTATGAGTAATTGCTCTTAACCTATGAGTAATTGCTTAACGACCCTTAGTCACGTATTTCATAATCGGTAGGCTGATCCGTTTTTAAAATCAACTTGCGATGTAAAACTCGTTTTAGTTGCTCGCGCGCTCGCTCTCGTAACTCGGCCGTTGGAATAACATCGTTTTCTCTAAGACAATTCTCGTACGAGTCTCTATCTTTACAATAAAATAAACACACCCATTTGAGTTGTTCTCTAAAATCTTTCAATACGCTATTATATTTTTGCGAAAGAATCCAACAGCTGTGTTTAACGTGTCTACCGCTAAAAGCCAATTGTGTAATCATACATTTATTGTTCTCGTCGTATTTTTTATAATGCAACTGTTTATTAGCGCTGCAATCGTCGATGATAAACAACGTTTCTTCCGTTTTGAAAGCATCGCTATAAATTTGTATAGCTCGGTTTAACGATATGTCGTTTAAATCGTTAACGTGTACGTTATCGTCGTTTAGAACCCATTTTCTATTTTTGTACGTATCGTTGTAGAAGATGGTGGGGCATAATATAACGATATTTAAAAAATATTTAAAATATTCATTTTCTAATAAATTTTAAACAAATTCAGTTTTTCCGCATCCCGTTTGTCCGCAAATTAACGCGGCGTGTGGATATTTAGGTAACATTTTCTTTTAATATTAGGCGCTAATTTTAATAATCGACGGATTCAAAACGCCCGTTTCTTATGTTTAGTTGCGCGTCCATGATAATAAAAGTATACATGTTTAGTACGCCCGCACCGTCCGCTTCTTTCTCGATTTGTATGGTAATTCCTTCGCTCAAGTTTTGTATTCGTCTTCCGCTTCCGTGTAATTTATTGTCGACGCTCGTTCTTAAATCTAAAAATAAACCGTATCGATTTAAATAATAATTTACTATTTTAACGTGAGATAAAACTAGAGCTTGTACAACTTGAATAGCGTGTTGCTTGCTCGAATCGCCGAAATATTTTGAAATCTCTTCCCATTGTTGATATCTTTTCATTCCGTGCGCGTAGAGTTGATTGGGTACGCCTTCGATCGTGATTGAAACTTTGTCTATTTTTGGATTATAAAATTTGTTGCTTTCTCGCGCGTTGGGTTCTCTGAATAAAGACAATATTCCTTTCATACTTTTTGCTGGGGTATTTAAATTTATATTCCACATTGTATCTTTTTGTTTAACGGAGTCACGCTCTGTCTTAGTACGCGATCAAACAATATACTCATTCTATTACTGTATTGATTTTTAATCGTGCGAGCGAGTTCCGGCATATGAACGACCTCAAATTCTAAAGAAATCCCGCTTATGATATATTTCGCTTGATCGTCGGTGCTTTTAATCACGCTACTGAATTTATTAAACACGAGTTCGTAAGTCAATCGATCTCCGATGCCTGATTGGTAGTAGGGTTGATGATCGGTCAACAATTCAAAATCGAGCGGAATGTGATATCTATTTTTATACGCATCCGCGACAGCTTTATCTTTTCCGTCGTTAGCGGCGACATCTTTATCGCCAGCGTCCATTCTTAATTTAGTCATGTTTGACGGTTCGATTCCTTGATACACTAAATTTTCTCGTTGATCTTTCGTTAACCATTCGTCTTTATAACAATGGTACACATCCGCATCGTCTAATGAAAATATTTCATTTCCTTCCATTTTAATAATTATATGTTTTACGATGGCTCTGCCTATATTTTGTACCAACGTTCTATTTACATCATCCGCCGAAACGAGTTCTATATTGAAAGCTAATCTAGTGGTATTCGGAACGATAACATCGTTTGCTCCTAAATTTGGAAAACGAACCGTCAACAATTGATTTTCGGTAATGGTACTCGGATTGTTTGTAATAACGACTTTTTGACGCGTACCTTTTACACCTCTAGGTTCTCGTAATCTTCTGTATGGATCGAGTACATCTCCGTACGTATTATTAGCCATATTTTATAGTAATAAATATAATAATTTTTTATAAAAAAAGTAATTATAAAATGGTATCTATAGCGATGATGGTTGGAGGTGCGGTAGTCAACGCGTTGGCGTTTACCGGATCGAATTTTTTATTTAGTCAAGGTGGCCACGAAGAACAAAAACGACACGATTTAGCGATAGAACGACTCACGAAAGCTAGAGATGAATACTCGAAAGAGCGTTTAAAATATCTAGATTATTTAAATGAAGAAATACAAAAAGAATCGAGCGCTGAAAGAACGTTCAACAACATCGACGAAGCGATGAATGAATATTCGCGAGTTACGAACGAACGAATAAATTTACCGCAAGATTTACGCTACGAACCGCAACTAGAAGATTTTTACGTTGAGAGCGAAGATCAAAAAACGCGAGAAATTGTATTTATTTTGATCGGTATGAGTATAGTGGGTTACGCGAGTTATAAATTATTGAATAAAGATAAAAAGTAATTATAAAATGGCTTACGGAGGAAAGTACGATAATATGGAGGCAGATCCATCGTATAATCGACCTGAAGAAGAAGATGGATATATATATCATGAAATAAGTGATAACAACTTGGGTGATAGTTATGAAAAATTAGAACTTGAAAGAAAAGATAAAGAAGCGTATTTTTCTCAAAAAACTAGATTTAGTAGATCTATAGTAGATGATTTTTACGATTCGCGTAAAAAAGGTAAACCAAGTACAATAGCATATAATGATTTCTATTATACCAAAAATGAAAAAGGACAAAATGTACTCTATTTTAAAAAAGGTAATAAAAATATACTATTATCTAAACCCGGCGGCGGATTTTACGCAGAATCTACTTTAAAAAGTAAAGCGGGATTAAGCGATAAAGATCTATATCAATTTGATGAAGCGATAAAAAATGTTATAGAAAAATCAAAAAAACCAATAGAAGAGCAAACGAGTAGCGGTAGAAGGTTACCATCTATACCGATGCAACGGGTAGAAAAATCTAAACAAGTACAAGAAGCTATCGAAATAGCGGTAACGACTCTTTCGATAGATCAAGAAACTCAAACAGAATTAAATATTCGAGAAATAGAGAAGCGCTCGATAAAATCATGACTACGAATCGAGGAGAACAATTAGATCTTTTAACTAAATTAAAAGTAGTCAACCAAAGAATCGATGATACTCAAGAATTAATTAGCGATGCTGAAGAAAGAGGGTTTGAGGTTGATGAAAAAGATCAACTAAAATTACAAAAACTAAAAGAAGACAAACAAGTTTTGATTGAACAAATTGATGCGCAGGATTACGTTCTTCGTAGTCAAATCAATAGAATTAAAGAAACGTTTCAAAAAATGTTAGAAAGAGACGTTACGTTAGGTGATAAAATTAAAACTTTATTTAGAGAACAAGGTGTAACGATCGTTAGTGTATTAACGGCTGTCGTTATGACAATTGCTTTTATCATCGAAGCTACTGTCAACGCTGTGAGTTCAGTTTTACCAACACCTATTCTCCCAGAACCCACTCATATTCTCCCAGAACCCACACCCGCACCTATACCACCAGAACCAACTCCAAAACCACCAGATGGTAGCGTAAGCGAGTGGGTACAAAAAACATTAAAAAACTTTGCGAACGTATTAGCTAAACTATAGGAGCAAAAGCTTTAGCCGCTTTACCAAACATTATCGGATCGATTATAAACTGGTTATTTAAAACGGTTAGCGGCGTGGTCGCGTACGCAGCGCAACATTTATGGTTAACCTTGACCGCGGTCGGTGTTTTAATTTTAACTTTCGCGCGACAAAAACTATTAAAAAGATAAAAAGTAATTGTAAAATGGCGGAAAGAGGTGATATTCCGATAGAAGATCTTGGAGGTCGTGATGATGATGGAGCAACAAGCTCTACAACAACTTGGTTCAATAACGAAGAAGAAGAAGCGGAAGAAAGAAACCGCAAAAGAGAAGTAGAAAGAGCAACGCGACGAGAAATAGAAAAAGAAAGAGATAAAGAAATAAAAGATAGCGGTACTGCAAAGCAAAGAAAAGAGCTAACTAAAATATACGTTGATGATTTTTACGCGAGCGTAGGGTCCGAACCAGCTGTGAAAGACTACTCTAAATTTAAAATAAATAAAGAAAATTTATTAGTTTTTCAAAAATGTATAAAAGAATTAGTTTTAAGTAATTTAAAATAAAAAAGCAAATTTAAAAAGTTATCTACTCTCATTAATAAATATGGCATCGATTTTGCAAGATTAGATTTAGGTATAACCGATTATAAACGAAAACCATTACCACCGCGCGAACAAAAAGCGATAAACGATAATTTCGATGTGGTGGAAGAAGCGCAAAGGCAACCTATATCGTTAGGGTCTACCGCTGTTGTTGATAAAACAGTTTATCGCGAAGAAGGAGCGCCAACAACGTCAGAACCTAACGAGTTAACGCAAATGCTTAGCGAAACTATAAAAGCTAACGAAAATACAATAAGCGTTCTTTCAGAAAACTCGGATTTTAAAGATAGTTACGATAAAAGAACTTTGCAGAGCATTAGTAAACTTATGGAAACGAAACGAGGCGCGGTATTAGAATTATTGCTTAGATATAGAGAAAATAAAGAAAAAATAGCTGATTTCGAACAAAGAATCAACGAAAATGAGATAGGAGATGAAGATGCGATGAATTCACTACGTAAAGAAAGAGCAAACCTAAAAGATGAAACAGCGGTTATCGAAGAAGTTATGAAAGATTTAAAAAGAGAAATATCTAACCTTTTATTTAAAAATGAAGAATCGTTAGTCGCGATAAATAGAAGAAAGCGCACGTTGGGTGAAAAAATTATAGGCTTGTTTAAAAAACACGGTGTAACGATCGCTAGTGTATTAACGGCCTTCGGTATGGCTATCGCTTTTATCGCTAAATCGATAGGTGAAGTCGCGAATTCAGTTTTACCAACACCTATACCTAAACCCGCACCACCTACACCCACACCCAAACCTGTATACCCAGAACCTACTCATATTCTCCCAGAACCCACACCCGCACCTATACCACCAGAACCAACTCCTATCCCCACACCCGCACCGTCAGATAGAGGTGGGTGGGTACAAAAAACATTAAAAAACTTTGCGAACGTATTAGCTAAACTAGGAGCAAAAGCTTTAGCCGCTTTACCAAACATTATCGGATCGATTATAAACTGGTTATTTAAAACGGTTAGCGGCGTGGTCGCGTACGCAGCGCAACATTTATGGTTAACCTTGACCGCGGTCGGTGTTTTAATTTTAACTTACGCGCTAAAATAACAATTCGTAAATCATAATACCTAGTCCGGTTAAAATCGCAAAACCGAGTATTAAAGCATTTTTTTCTTCTCGGTGGTTATCGTTTAAAGAGTCTCGAGTTTCGCTTTGAGCGTCTTATGGATGCGCTATTGTAACGTCTGATGTTTTATCATCTTGCGCGTGCGTTTGCGTTTCGCTCTTCACGTCTAACGGTAAAACAGGAGCAACTACGACCTTTGAATTTGTATCTAAATTTGAACCCAACGCTAAATCGCTCGTATAGCTATCAAAATATTATTGTTGTAGTTCGAGTACGTGCCTATTCGTAAATTCATATCGCTAGGCATCATGTATAAATTTTCTCCGAGACAAAAGTTTAATTGACTGCGAGCGTATAGTAAAACATCTTGATATCGTTGAATACTAGATTGTAAATCTACGGGAGAATCAATCTCGGTATTTACTATGTCTATAAATTCGCGTTGAGCGTCTAAACCGGTACCGCTCGTAAAAAATTAGCTTTTAACTCGAGCTTGAGCTCCCAATGACGCGTACACATAAGTTCTTATAGAATCGTTAATTCGTTCGGTACCCACGTCTGTAAAACCTTTAGCTAACCCTAAAGATAATATAAACTTTGTCCACGCCGTTTTAACGCGTGCATCTTGAGAAATGTATTCGACGACGTACGAACCGCCGATATCGTCGACGCTATTTACTAAATTTAAATCGACGTTTGCTTTATTAAAATCCATCCTTTTCTCGCGCCGATGTTGTAAATTTGAATTGTTGTAGTCGTTGCCCGGCACCGGAATATAACCGTAAATATTTTGATAATAAGCCGTTCCCAATCCGTTTGAATTTAAATCTACTCGTTGTTTCCAATCGTCTTTAATCGATAAATGAAATTCGCTACATAATTTATTGTAAGCGCTTACGTCTATATTGTTTGCGAACGCGTCAAAACAAATTGTAAAAGATGTGGGGCAACTCATTTCTTTGAGCATTCGTCTAATATGATAATATACGTGAAATCTAAAAAAAACTACGAATCATCATATTTGAATGATTTAAATGATCGTAACCTACGCCGCATCTCGTTGTAGCGCAATACGTCGTAAAATTTATTTGATTTTGATAAAATTTCATCGGGTTACTACGCCAATCATTTACGACATCGTTGCTGACGACGTGAGGTAACTTATATTTTTGAAATACGTTAACGAACGTTACGCTAAATGACTCTGTTTCGCCTACGTAAATTTGAAAACTCGTTAAATCGCTAGCGTTAAAAAAAGGAGGCGCCTTAAAATTTCCAGACTGCTCGTACGGATACGTAAAATTACTCTCGAAAGCTAATGGAAACGTCATTTTATTATATTAAATTATAATAAAATGTATCATACGTTCGAAATCGAAATCGGTAAAGAAGGCGGATCTATTCAATTAGATAACGTTATCGATAATCGGCAAAACAATCTCTCGATTATATTACACAGCGTAAACATTTGGGTGGGATATTACAACGTGCGTAAAAAAGAAAGAATACTCGTTCGCACGCAGGGTGAGTCAGATGTCATAAAGTTTATCGAACCCGGGCTTTACAACATAGTCGAAATTATCGACGTTATAACTAGAGACGAGCCTTGGATCACGTTTACTATCGATAAAACAACGGGCGTCTTTTTGCTAAATATAACTCAAGCGAATAAGTCTATTAAATTTACTAGCGGGTTGTCTAATTTACTGGGGTTTCACAACGAATTTCTAACCGCGGGAGAATACAGCAACAAAATAGACGTACAACTTTTTAAAATTTTATACATTCATTGCGATCAAATTTCTACTACCGATAATTATTTCAACGGTAAACCTTGCACTATTTTAAACGCTTTTCCTTTGCAAGACGCGTCGTTCGGCGAAAGCATGTACATGGAATATAAAAATCCGTTGATTAAAAAATTACGAGTCGGTACTTTTAACGAGTTGACTTTTCGTGTCAGAGATAGCAAAAGCAGAGATATACATAATCACGGTTTCCCCATTATTTTAAATGTAGAAATAATATAAATAATGGCTAGTATTTACGGACCCAGTCGTATAACGAGTAACGTACGTTGTCGCTAGAGAGAGTGCTAGCGGCGGAGCATCGTCTAGCGAAATTTACGAACATCATGGTTATCTAAATAGAGATGAAGTTTTACAAAAAGTAGTTTTAATTGAAAAATTTGACGTTAGTCTTGGGTGGCACGATACGCTTAAACAACCCTTTTTCATGTTTACGGTTGCGCCTACGTATTGTAGCATTTTTACGCAGTTTATAAAAACTAATAGTTTTGCAACGCATTCAGCGACGCGTAATTACGCTCCCAACATTTATTATATTCCTTCTCCGCAACGAGATGAGAAATTTCATTTTCTCGATCATGAAATTCAACATTTAAAATATGAAATGTGTTTTAAAATGCGAAACGTTCAACAAGTTTTTGTTGAGGCGAGTTTTTTCGGCTCGCTAAATTCAAAAATCTGTTTCAATATTAAAATTAAAAGTTTACCGTTGTTTTAAAATATTTATAGTTGTTAAATATGGCGAGTATTTACGGACCTAGTCGTACAGGAGAGAGTAGTAATAACAACGTTGTTGCTAGCGTGGGTGGTAGATATAAAATTAACCAACCTCACACTGTTGAAAAAAGCGGACATATAAATAATGTTGGAGAAGATGAAATATTATATACGTATGAAAATATAATTTGGTTTCATTGGTTTAGTCGAAGGAGCTTGGGTTTTTATGCTTCTTTACCGCTAACGGATGTTACAACTTGGACTAAAATAACTACTAATGGTAACTCACAATCGTTCGTTTCAAAACACGACATTAACCTAGACGCGGTAGAATTTTTTGCGGAAGATTTAAGTTTGGTTTATTTCGATAATAACCCAAAGCTTTTAGAATGTGGCATTTGCTTTGAAATAGAACCCGCTACCGTAGTTTTTAGTGAAAACCCACCGATAACGGTTGGTAGTAAAATCTTTGCTCAATTTGTTATTTTCGGCTCTCTATATACCAGAATCTGTTACGATATTAAAATTAATAATATTCCGGTAAATTAAATTAATACTATAATAAATATGGCGAGCATTTACGGACCTAGTCGAACGAATGATAATATCGCTAAAGAGAGTTATAATAATAAAAATACCCTCCTTGAAAAAACTGGATTTGCCAATAATGTTGGAGGAAATGAATATTTATACAACTATGAGAACATAATTTGGATTACTTGGGATAGTGCATACGCCCTAAATTTAGGCGCTTATAATCTAGTAACGGATTGCACAACTTGGTTTACAAATAATGGCTCGCAAGCACGCTTTTTTACACGTGATATTGATCCGCGTGTTTCACCATTCTTTTTTCCAGAATTGCAAGAACTGCTTGCTTTTGATAATGAACTAAAGCTTTTAGAATGTGGTATTTGCTTTAAAACGGAATATAACAACTATAAGAAAAAAGTTTTTGTACGAGCGGTATTTTTCGGCTCTTTAAACACTGGAATCTGTTACGATGTTAAAGTTGTTACTTGGCCGTTAAATTAAAAAAAATAATAATCTTTTTCTATTAATAAAAATGAGTGTGCATATAGAATCAACGAATGTACTTTATCCGAATTTAACAGTTTTAACGAATGACTCTGACGCGGAGCGTGCCAAAGCATTTCGTTTGCCAAAAATCGACGATATTCAAAAAAGAATTGCGAATCGAAATAAACGAGCGTGAAGCCGTATATAAAAATATAATAAAATCATCAACGCTTGTAACGTTGTAGAAACAATAATAGCTGAATTGGGGTGTATGGGAGCAGGAGCCATCGGAATAGCCAGTATCGCCAGCGTTATAGCGTCACCCGTGGATACGCTTTAGAAAGTTTAGCTTTAGGTTTGGGCGGCGCAGCTTTCTCTCTCAGATATGTGAAAAATAAATTGTATAAGAAGCTAAAAACACGACGAAATACGAATTTTAGCATTGAGTAAACTCAACACGATCGAAAACCACGTTAGTAAAGCCATCGAAGACGGTTACATCAGTCAAGAAGAATTTGTGCTCGTATGCGAAGAGCGAGATAAATATTACAAAATGAAAGAAAAAATCCGTAATAAACTAGACAAACCGGCGACTTTACCGTCAAAAACGGAAATTAAACCCGTCGATGTAAATGCAGAAAAAAAAGTTCTTATAGAAAAACTTTTGAGTTTAAAGTAAACTTGAGCGTAAATAAAAATTATTATAATCAAAAACACGCTTCGCGAGTAGCGGAGCGTGTAAAAACGTTCGATAGACCTCCCCCGTATAATTATAATTTATAATCCATAAAGAAATTTCTTTCTAACAATTCTTTCATCACGCTATTAAACGAACGTCCAGCTTTTCCTTCTACAGCTTTTAAATGATAATAAGGATTTTTTCTTAATATCTTTACGCATTTCGTACACAAACCTACCTTTGCTTTTGTCCCTTTTTTACATCTTTTACACGCAATAGGAATACTTTTTCCACTATTAACCTTCCATTTATGCAAGCCACAATATACCGTATTCCTAGAACTAGGAATACAACACTTGTCTGTTTTACCAACTAAAAGCCATTCGCAAGGAACTTTTTCATATTTTGTTGTCATCTTTATTATTAAACTAGATAATATTTGAAAAAATTTTCTTCACTTTTTTAACTTGCTTTTTAAAACCGGCGGTAACCGGCGGTTTTTAATACGACGATGCCATAAAAAAGATTTAATGACGTCATCGTATAAAAAAGATTTAAATAACACGTTAGATGGAGGGTCTAGGTCAACTACTTAAAGGGAAATTCCCTTAAAAAATGATTTTTAAAAATCATTTTTAGTAGTTGTCCTAGAACCCCCATCTAACATACTACTCATGGAGACCAGAAAATGGATACTTTTTTTGACATGACATGATAGAAATCTGTGTACCTACATGTACCTAATACATGATAAGACATGTAACTGGTTGACCCTCATGCTTTTCCTGGCAACACTGTTGAAGGCTGATGAGGTGTGGTAGTTGTCACTTGTTGGTTGAGCTGAAACCAATGATCCTTCCATCAGTAGTATATGTAGACACAGCATCTCTGTGATGCCATCATGGTCAATTGTGGCAGAAAACAAGAATATTCTGTTGTCCCTTCTTCCCAACTCAATCTGTAAAATAAAAATAGAGTTTACATTTTAAGGGCTGATGAAATACAATGTTATGTTAATGGCAAAACCATCAAAATCAGTTGAATGCCAGAACGGTATTTCAAATCCCACTTTAATGTTTTTTTATTTTGCTTGCCCCAAATTTTAATTAAATTAAGCAAGTTTCCAACAGTAAAGTATGTGGATTATTTGATGTTTTAGAGCTAAATATTAAAGATGTGATCGTGTGTGTGTGTGTGTACTTACACGCCATTCGTTGTGGGGTACCAAACACAATGGAACAATGGTACCCCACAGAGAATCTTTAGAAATTCTGGTACTTATAGAATTCAATAGAAAAGGATAATAGAACGAAAAAAGAGTTTTAATCGAACGAAACAAAGGAATACCCCACAAGTGGGCATGTGTGAGAGTGTGTGTGTGTGTGTGTGTGTGTGGGTAGGCCTTCGCAAGGTTGGGGACTTATAACAAAGGGTAGGTAAAACACTATCTGTGGGGACATTTTCATGTCCCCATAGCATTTTTGGTCCTCACAACTGTGTGTAAAAGTGAATGTATGTCCCCACAATTACAGAAAAGACTACAAGTGTGTGTTTTTATCAACAAAATTATAATTTTTGTTTTTGTTTTAATCAAAATTCATTCATTCAAGTATGGTCTTCAACAGGGTTGGGATGACAATGACACGTTTAAGTTTTAACAGGGGAAAAAATTGTGTAACTTTTTCAAATTTATGAAATAATCCATACCTTATTACCTTTCTATTTCTGTGAATATTTGCTGGTTCTTTTATTTCACAAAGCACTGCCAGAAACCTATTGTATGTTCACAATTCCCACGTACATGTAGTTCATTTGATACATTTTAAGTACCTTAACTCTCCTACTCTAGCTGCACCAGTAGCGGAACAAGTTACCGCCGGGCCGGGGGCAGAGCGCACGGTCGCCCCAGGCATCATTCCCCAACCACACGTGATTTCCGAGAGACCCGTCATGATTACACTTCATGTTTTCAGGGAGCTCAAAATAAAGAAAGGGCCCTGGGTTGATTTGTGTAAGTTCCAGCTCGGGCCCGGTCCAACCACCCCCACCCCCACCACCCCTCCACCCTTTGGGAGGGGTCCATGGGCCCTCCGGGCCGGGGACGGCTGCCCCCCCCCAGCCCCCCCTGACGGTCCGCCACTGAGCTGCACTTCAGTAGGAAGTAGCTATTGTGATCAAAACCAGTCAACTGCCTGTTTTGACCGTTGACCCAAATGTGCACACAGGGGCATTTTTGACTGGTTTTTACTGTCATTTTGACCACCATGACAATGATTTTACCAGTCAAAAATGGTTGACTTATTTTGATCTGTAAATGTACTTACTACACGTCAGGTTTGACAATGTTCGACTTTTATGTGCACCAGATATACCTTGCCAAGTATATCAACATTTTGACTGGATTTTTGACCCTGTAGGTAATAACGTTAGAAGGGTTACCGTAACTAAAACTTATAATAAAATTTAAATTTCACAAAATTACCTATCTCACATTACTTAGTGAACATTATGTCAAAAGTATCTGCTTGGGCAAGCTTAACTTATCACAAAATTTTAGATTGCCTTTTTTGTATGATTGCTAGGGAAGGAGTCCAGCGTATTGTCCTGAGCACCATGTTAACATTAGGGCCAATACACTGGACTCCTTCCCGAGCCCCACATGTACAAAAAAGGTGTAATTTTCCCTTTTTTTCAACTTTTGATCTGCTAATTGTTTACAACCTAAAAATTTGTGATTTGGTAACCTTGCCCAAGCAGACACTTTTGGCATAAAATCTGTTATTCTGGGATATCTCATTTTCATGAAATTTTCGAAACATGTTTTAAATTAAAACAAAAATAATACTTAAAGGTACACACCGCCTTTGTCGCGCGAAATTGGGCGATAAAAACGCCCCTCAATATTTCATTGTTTTACATACATGGTTGGAAAGATCTTTCAAAAGTAGAATATAATTGTCCACACAAGTACTCCTGAAAGATGTGTCGTTTTTCTGTTATTGTACAAAAACCAATGTCATGTGACTTTCTTCGACCAAAATTTGTCCAGAAAACTCACGAGGACAAAATTAATAGTCGCACTTTCAGACGTTTAAAATGTTTATTACTGAACCTAATTCAAGAATAATTATTTTTTATAATTCATTGATACTTGACAAAAGTGAAATGATTTTGAAACAATGAGTGAAAATTGTCAAAATCGACAAAAAGACGAAAGTCGTGGCATCTTTCCTGAGACACCGGGAACCGAACCAAGACTGTACCAGTACAGCCATGCGCCAGCGCGGCCAAGCGCCCGAGGCGTGAGCCTGCTGGTTAGGCCATAAATATATCAACACTTTTCGCGTGGAGCGTAAAGCAGGGGTATCGACCACTGTGGTGCTTTTCGTGTCGGGTATTTTGATTATGATACTGCCAGCGAGTTTAGTTTGGAAACAACAATGACGCATTCATTCGGAACATCGTCACAGCCCCTTCTTCATATCAACGCCAATAAAAGTGACAAAAACTGTTCAGTTTGGAAGGCCATCCGCCAAAATCAACGCCAGAATTTAGACCGAGCGGGCTGGGCGAAAAGGCTCACCGTCTACGGCAATAAAACGACGTATGCCTGGCGACCATTGACGGGCCAGCCAACCTCAAATGATGGCAAACACTCAGGATTTGATTGTTGAACGTGATGGTGACCATGATGATATCATGAATAATGTCGCATTTGTAGGGATTGTTGGACAGGTAAGAGTAATAAAAGAGAAATATTGTTTGATAATATAATACTTGTAGGGCTTTTTGTGTGGCTGTATGCTGAACTCTTATGATAATTTCTGTTAGCCATTACATTATTTTGATAGTTCCTATAGCCAAGGGCCCAATGATATTGTGATGATGTTTACAATACAGACATGATAATTATGAGATATAGTTTAGAAAGCAGAACAATTTCCAGTGAAGTAGTTGTAATTTCCACCATCAATGTATTTTATGGGGAAGATGGTGAAAATTCAAACAATGGTCTGGAGGAAATAGCATCAGGTACCATTATTTCAGTACGAGTACGAGTACGAATTTTTTAATATGCACCATATCCATCATATCCACCATTATTTCATTAGCTGTTATGTTTTGTTTTATAGGTATGGAAAACATCACTGCCAGTATTTTACTTGCATCAACACCATGTAGAGTTCAAGCTTGATTCCATTTCCACTATTCACATCTACAAAGCATTGCCAAGGTAGAGTAAAATCATATTTTTTTTATCCATTTATTATTTTTGTTTTGTTTTATAGAAAACTTAGTTTATGTAAATATTTGTTTTTCTATAAAACAAAATCAGATTTACAGAAACAATTTCTCATTTAGAAAAAATTAAGTTCAGGTTGCCCCCCCCTCCGTGTGCATGGTTAATGTTAAATTGTCAATATTAAAGGGACAACATCACGACCAGAGCTGACTTTCAACAGGGCATGGAATCGGTGTCCAAGTTTAAGATGAACACAGTGACTGAAACTTACTGGCTCATTTATTCAGCAGCATTGTTAATATGACCTTATCATGTGGGGTGTTATTTTTCAGTCACCGAGGTAATCTAAAACTAGCACCTCCGATTCCATGCCCTGTTGATCGTGACCGTTGTCCTCTTAAAGGGAAAAGTACAACAGCATAACAGCTGTTATCGGTTAAGATTTACTTACTTTGAATGAAGATCGTTTAATAATGAATATGTTAAAGTTTGAGCTCAATGGGGAGTCTAAGTCATGAGAAGAAGTGTGAAAACCCTTCATAATTCTTTAGGAAAACATTAGTAAATGTGTATATTTTGTTTTTCAGTTTTCTTTAAAATAAGAACACAATAAGTTGAATAATTGTTTAACTTCGTCACATCCAGTTAGCTGTAGGTAATAAATAATTCAGTAATTGTGCAATCAAGTCATAACCAGTGATGTACCTTCCCTTTAACATCATATCCAAACATTCATGTGAACATGTTTTTTAAAAATTCCTACAGTGCCCTAGCATCTCTTGGTGAACTCCCAGGTATACATGAGCTCCATCAATCAACATCAAAGTCAGTTGCACAAGATCAACAAGTGGAGTCACAGCAACATATGGACACAACATCACATGAGCCTGTATGAGTAAGTGAAATACTATTTGGCTGTCAACACATCACATTTCACAAAAGGATTATTTAAATTGTACAGATATTACTGTAAACACCCTACATGTACACTTGTCTCACTTAAAAAAATATATAATGTTTATATCAAAATTTAGTTTTTCTCTAGTCCGAACTTGCACACATGCTGATTTCATGACCTTATAATCAGTTTCTAAGCAATTAAGAAAATACACTTTTATGTATTCAGTAACTCTTGTGCAATATAAAGGAAGAAAAAGTAATTATCCTGTTGAGAGTTTGTCATTTGCAGTGTGTGTGTGAATGGTAAGTGTGCTGGTAGCACTAATAATTAGCCAAAGTAGCTTTACATGTGTTGTTCATGGCTGGCTATTGTGTTATGTTTTTGTGCTGGAGTACTATCAGTAATCTTTCTTTTGTAAGATTGTATACATAATGTTCGTTCATGTTTGGTCCATAGATGAAATGGAGTGAGATGGAGTGAGATGGAGACAGAGACAGAGACGAATGCTCAGTTCATCATGTCACCTACGTATGTGAATGGGTGTCAGCAAACGGAAGCCTACCACACCTAAGTTACTAGCAGACATTCCACTGAATAAGAGTTTTCTCAAGAAGATTACCTACTATATCAACTTCCAGGTTTGTTACGGGTGCCATCCAATCAAAAGTTTCAATTAAGTACAGGCGACATGTCCCTACTTTAAGACACTCTCTCTGCCAACAACTGCAGGTATAAACATGAAAATGTTTCAAGACAATGCAACTGACAGCCCTCAACTCCCCCCACACACACACCCAAAATTACTATATTAGTATTTTGTGGTTGTACTACTTTGAAAATATTGAGTTTTGAAGCTTTACATGGTTGAAGAACAGTAGGAGTAAGATTAATTATCTTTCAAGAGTAGTAATAGCATTGGTTCTGAGAACTGGCAGTGACATTACTTTACAGTTTCAATCAGTATACTCTGATTGTCTTCAGGGGATGAAGATGATCAGAGTATACCGATGAAAAGTTATTCCACCACCAGTTCTTCTAAGAACCAACACTTCTATTAAACTGTAGAATAGTTACATGGTGCTACCACAAATCTTACTCCTACTGTATACAAACATGTATTCTTAGATAAATATGCATAATGATATTGACACTAGCCCAACACATGCTTTTCAAAATCATGATGATGATAAATCAACATGTAAAAAACACTATGAAAATAGTTTGCCAGGGTTGAAGGTAGCCAGATAAACTTATTCCAGCGTTATTATGGGCATAAAGTCACAAAGTTGATTTAGGGTAGAAGGGGACTACATGTATAGGATTTGGATTAAACTTGGCTGCATATTCAAAGGGCAGGAAGTGGGGGTTATATTGATTGGTGGGTGGGGGGAGCTAGGGTTACTGAGACACTGAGCATGGAGGAGCATATAAACATTCTCCCATTCTTTGTTTTCCAACTTTACCAAGAAAAAGTTACCCTGTGAGAGAAGAGTCTTTACACTCTGATATTTCCATGTTGTAAATAATTTTTCCTACATGGAACATAATAGAAAGTTGGCTAATAATTGTGCATTTCATCCATGTTCATGTATCAGGTACCACAGAGTCTACTCAAAGCACAGGCGTATAGTAATTGGGTGGAGAAGAAACAATACAGCGTATGTCAAATAGCTAATGTCTGCAGTCTTCAACATGTCCAAGCTTGTATGGATGTCAGCTAATTAGCCTTTCATTGAAGTTTTATGATAATATGATAAAGTTTTTCCTTCTTTCCCTGCCCTCGGCAGAAGAGTTGTCAAAAGTAAATAATACCCAAAAGTAAGGCCACAAGTTCTAATTAGCCAATTGACAATTCAAACAAAATTAAATGTAAATACATCCACTTGATCAAATCTGATAGTTGCTTGCCTTTTCATTTTGTTTATGAAAACCTTTAAATTCTAGATTTAAATGAAGCCAACATTGGTATTTATGTCTTGGTATTAAGTCTTGTACCAAAAAAATTGAATGGATGGACTGCATGTTTATATACCGAGTGATCTTTATTTATAATATACTTCACTTTTAACTCAAGTTTATAATGGACAAAAATATAATGATAAATTGAAAATGATAGTAACACTGTAATCAAGCATCTCCTTATTGTGACATGTTTATAAATTTTCTTTGTTTCCACCTATACTGCAAATAATTAAAAATCATTAATAAAATTTGAAACAAATTCTACATTGCTTTTACATTTTCAAGGTTGTACACATATTTGGCAAAAATGTCTGTAGCTGCATCCATACTATAGAATTACAAGATCAGATGCCATTTTGTACATAAATTTTAGACATTGAAAACAATCAAGAGTTGTGGGTGCTTGTAAATCAAGCTAATAAAACAATGAAATACATTTTATTTTAACTGTCCATTTGGTTTCATGACTTGACTTTTGTGGTTCCACCTCCTCCTCCTCCCCACAATCAATTGAAACCACTTTACTGACCTGTTTAACCTATTGTAAACAATCTAACAATGAGTGTACATGGTCTTACTACATAACTAGTGAAACGACTTCAGTGTAAATGAGCCCAACAATGATCATTTATTGACAAGAAAACAGAATCAATCTGCATAATAAATGTACGGTCTGTATGTACGATTTAGTGACAGTTCAGAATAGGTGACATTCAGGGGCTGTCATTGGAATCGGTAATTTGAATAAAATGTCTGCCCTCCCCCAGGTTCTTGGTGATGGCATGTACTGCCACTGGTGATGAACCGACATTTGTTTTCAAAATTCTTTGGAGTATTGCAGCACTATAGAATCCAAGAACTGGGGAGGGGAGGGGCAAACAAGCATATGTTTGATTCCAAATTACCAATTCCATTGACCGAATCGAGAATCACCAGCATCAATTCTGCGTAGCTGAAGTAGCAAAATGTTTGTCCTCTTTCTGAAAAGATTTAAGAGTGAACAGAGGAGTAAGGGCTTAGATTTAAATAAATTCAAAATTATCAACAATCACTGTGAAATAAATTAAAACATTTTAACTGATATGGATTGGAAGGTGGTTAGACCCCTTCTCTTGGACTGAAATGCCAGTACTGCTATAGCAAAAAAAATTACATATTATACTAAACCTTAATTTTGTTGTAATAAACAACCATTAAAACTAAATAAAATGTTCATCATTGGTATTTGATAATGAACATTGACTTCAACCTGTACACATTAACATTAGATCTCATGAAAATAGCGTAAAACCAACCTGTGAAAATTTATTAAAAATAAGGAGTGCTCCCCTCGTGTTTCACAAAGTTATATCTGGGAAATTCTTGTATTTATAATGTCTTTTTTCTTTCTTTTCTTTTCTAAGATAAAACTAGGCCCCCTAAACTTAAAAGCATTAGTAGTATGGTAGATGGGGTCCCAGGACACCCTCCCAAAAATCATTTTCTCTGTATGTCTATAGGAGTTTTAACAATATCAAAAAACAGATTTACTGTTTTTTAAACACATTCTCTGTATGTCTATAGGAGGGGTTTTAAGCAGAAAACTAAAACACTTCACGTTTTTAATTTATTTTTCCCTTTTTATTTATTTCTAAATAACTATAACTTGAATAGAGCATGGAAACGAGAAACAAAATATTTATCGAAATGGACGTTGCAGGAATTGAAAGATTTTATGCAAGAACACAGAATCAAAATAAATTATTTGATCGTTCTTTTTTGTTCCAAACAGCAAGAATAAATTTAATAAACGTCGTTTATTACAAGCCGTGAAAATTATTTAAAACAACAAAAAACAAAGCCATTGTATAAATTCAATTTAGCTGAATTGGAGAGAGTACGTATAGTGTCTGAAAATATAAATATACCTAGACACGGCTCGGGTAAAGAGCAGATTGATAAAAAGACTACATCGATGCTATTAAAAGGTTTTCCGGGCAAGAAGCAGAGTTGAGATTTAACCCAACACCAAAAGACGGTGGAAAATATTTACATGCAAACGAATAATGATCGTTCCACATTGGAATCACAACAAAGGAACCGACCTAAACATTTTTCTCACAAGCAGGTAAAACCAAAGATTATTACCTGGAGTTACGCCGAAGACTTGAAAAGAATTTAACGCGTGCAAGTTTATGATATATACGAACCCAATTTTCCCATAACAAAAACAAATTGTTTTATTAAGATTTAGAACAATATCGAAAATGTACTTGATAATGTTTTTTCGCTGGAATTGCTGAAGCTTTAGAAAAATATATACAGAGAGAAGGGTGACATGCGGGAATTGGGTAATAGATCGTCATCATCGATATGAACGTTAGAATTAGTAAGTATAAACCTTTCGAGAGGTGGTAGTTATATCCGAACTATGCGACTATATAAAAAATAAAACAGCATGCATCAACGTAAAAAAACAAAGACGACGATTGTTTTGCGATGGGACGCTGCGCAGCACGCTCTTTTTCCCGTGAAAATTCATCCAGAAAGAACCCCCACGGGTAAATATTCAACGAGTGACAGTTTAAATTTTACAACAGCATATAGCTTGTCCAACGCCGGATCTGCCAAATAAAGGATTAGAAAAACAAAACAATATAGCGATAAACGTTTTTGGTTGTGAAGGAAAAATCGATACTAGTTTACAAACTTAGCGAACAACCCGCGGAACTAGATCGCATAAATTTATACTTTGATTCACGCTGACGCTGGAAGCGCGGAGCGCGCATAGATCTCACTACGTTTGGATTAAAAACATGAATAAGTTGCTTTTTTGATCCAAACGAACCACAAAGAACGGTAAAGCATTTTGCTTTGAGATGTTTACAAGGTTTTTCGACAAGAACCGTATCTCAAAAATCACGTAGAAATGTGTAAGAGACAAACGACAGATATCCAACAAAAACCGTTCTACCAATAAAGGGTAAAAAGCGATAAGGTTAAATTTATAAATTATCATAAAAGATGAAAGCTCCATTCGTAATATACCACGCCGACTTTGAGAGCATTATTAAAAAGATTGTTGACTCTGACGCCTTTTACCAACACTAAAAACTTTACAAGAACACATCGTTTGCGGTTCATACGTCGTCGTGCGCGATGCGACGGTGTGATTCTAGCACCCACCTGCACGTACTAGGGAGAAGATGCAGCTAAACGATTTTAAACAGAGTTAGAAAAAGAATCAAGAACTATCAACGAGATATTTAAAAATCACCTGTAAAAGATTTCAATGACGGAAGAAGATGTACAGAAGATTACAACTCTGCTGAATGAGTGTTGGATATGTGAAAAGAAGTTTTTTGAAAGAGACGCCATGACGCGGAGTTAAACAGCGACGAGAAGCGTGATAAATTGAAGATCATTGTCACGTTACCGGTAAGTATAGATAGGCGCAACAATAACTAACTGTTGCAATTTAAAACTGAGTTTAAAAACCAGACAAAACTTTTATTCCGGTCGTGTTTCATAACTTGAGAGGCTACGACTCTCATCTCATTAGCACAGGCTGCGGGTTTGCAGCGAGGGAAATATAACATGCTTATCGCAAACAATATCGAAAAAAGGTATATTTCTTTTAGTATCGGACAACTTCACGATTTATCGACAGCGCTCAATTTTTACCAGTTTCGCTTCAGACAGAACTCGGTAAATCAAATCGATTCTTTTCAATTACACAAAAGTTTGAACCCTCCTCCGAAAAATTTAATCTGGATTAAAAGCAAGGGCATTTATCCTTACGAGTACATGGACTCTTTCGAGCGTTTCAAAGAAACACAAAACTTCCGCTGCGTGAATCTTTTTTACAGTAGTCTAAACGATAGTAGTATTACTGAAGAACAATACGAGCACGCAAGAACGTTTTTCAACAGGTTTGATTGTAAAAACTTGGGTGAGTTATCACGATTTGTACGATGCGTACGGATGCTTGCTGATTAGCGGACGTGTTGAAAACTTTCCCGCAAGTCTTGTATACGAGAATACGATTTAGATCCGGCCAATTATTACACGAGTCCCGGGTTTAGAAAGTTGGGACGCTTTATTAAAACATTCGAAACAAACTTTAGATTTTGTTTACAGATATTGGACAATGCATTTATTGTTATAGAGAGGGGTATTGATGGAGGAGGAACGTGCATGGTGAGTAAAAGATACGCTAAAAGCAAACCCAATAAATATTTAGATGATTATGACGAAAATATTCCACTCGAGGTTACATTATATGTATGTGTTGGACGCGAACAATTTATACGGCTGCGCGATGAGTCAACCTTTACCTACGGGTGAATTTTAAGTGGATGACGTCATCACGAATAGAGACGACTCGAGAGAGAAGGATATAAGAACAATAAAGCGATACATTTTAGAAGTTGATTTAAGAATAGCCAACCCAGTTTACACGATTCCTCCCAACGCGTTTCCTCGCGCCAGAGTCGTTAAAAAGTGCCGGAAAGAATGGATGAGCGATTATCAAAAAGGGTTTGCTAAAACGACAAACCGGCTCCAAACGTTTTTAAATTAGTTCCCAATTTGTACGATAAACGCAACTACGTGATTCATTATCGTAACTTAGGAATTGTATTATACCCAAACTAGGACTAAAGCTAATCTAAAATTCATAAAGTTTTTAGAATTCTGACGAATCGTGTTAGATGAGATCAATATATCGATAAAAACACTTCTGCTCAGAGAGAAACTCGCGACGACGATTTTGAAAAGATTTGTGCCAAAACTTTATGAACAATTCGGTTTTTGGTAAAACGATGGAAAATGTACGAAATCGCATTAACAATAAATTTGAAGCGATTACTAACGATGAAAAGCAGAAAATCAAATTAAAAGACTCATAAGCTAAACCGAATTTTTGCCGGAGGCTAGGATTTTCGATAATGAACTGGTAGCGATTCACATGCACAAGACAAAACTCATTCTCAACCATGATCTACGTAGGAATGAGTGTACTGGATTTATCTAAGCATTTAATGTATGATTTCTATTACTAATCATTTTAAAAAAAGAGCGCAGTAATGAGTGCGAGTTTGATTTATACGGATACGGATAGTTTGTTACTCGAGATTAAACGTAAGATGTGTATAAAGATTTATGTAAAAACAAATCTTTGTACGACTTTTTTCAAATTATGAACAACAGCATTTTTTACATTCTGAAGACAATATAAAGTGATAGGTAAAATGAAAGACGAGTGTGCAGGGAACTCTAATCTCTGAAAGTTTGTGTTTGAGACCCAAAATGTATTCGATACTTTTATCTAATGAAAAACAAATAAGAAAAGCTAAAGGAGTTAAAAACAAGTTTTAGAACAACAGATTAAACACGACCGCTATAAACAAGTTTTATCGTTTAAAAATACTCTACATCAACGATATAGAGTTTATTAAACATGAAAACACAAAATATATAACATCGAGAGTAAATGAAATATCGCTATCTCCTCTAGACACAAAGAAATACATTTTTAGAAAAACGGAATAGACACTCTTGCTTACGGTCATTACAACCTCACCGTTTAACAACAATTGTAACCATACAGAGCTCGGATCGTAATGCAACAATCACGATCACGATCTCTTACGATTACAACGGTGAGTGGATTTTGTGTATTTCGTGGGATAATTTGTAATTTTTGTCTTACAAAACTACGAGCAGGACCTCCTTCTAAATAATACCTGTATGGGTTGGTTCACACTGTTAACAGTTTTAGATATTCTATATATGAGATATACCCATATGGGATCTGCTCGCTCTTGCGTCTCGTATCTTTTCAGCTTCACCAGGCGCGTATAATACCTAATTAAACTGTTGTTTGGGATTCTTTTTTCGTTTTTAACACTCACGGGTGAGGCTGGATTTTTGCTCACCACAGAGCTCAATTTAATAGCGTCTTTTGGTTTTAAATTTATAAGACGCGTTGTTTCATTATTTAACGCTTTTACAACCGCTGGCAATCTTTTAACCCATTCTCTATTTGTCTTTTCAGGTCTCGCTATTTCTTTAAGCGTACTGGTGAGAAAAATAATCTTTCCGCTAACGTTTTATTAGGCAACCGCTCCACTATACCCTGAGCTCTGTGATTACCAGCCTCGTTCTTTGTATGGTTACATTATGTTTTACACTCATCGTCACGTTAACGCTGCTCGCATGAATTCTTTTCCGGATCGACTTTTTAAGCGCGCGGGCCCAAGACAAAAAAGAACGTTTATAAATTTTTAAACATTTTTAA